>JAWZYU010000016.1:67956132-68116132 GCA_038380435.1 Ryuthela nishihirai
GTGCGCTTAAAGGCCTCCGAAAGAAGGGGAGACCTAGGATGCGGTGGGCAGACAATGTCAAACAGGACCTTGTTAGAATTGGTGTGCAGTGGCCAGATGCAGTAGATGTAGCTCAGGATAGACTTGCTTGGAGAACTAAATTGCACGGTCTGGTTGGACCTCCGTAGCCCATGGCTGCTTGAGGATGATGATGATGATGATGAAGGTGAAGCGAAAGGCGATTCTACGCTGATTCTCGCTCAACAGAAGGCTCTGAATATTAGACGATACCTAAGGGGTGGTGGGGGTGGGATTAACCACAAGGAGGACATTAGGAGGCTTCTGTATTGTTTGTGGTAAAGAAGGGTCAGGAACTGATTTCTAAAAATAGCCTCAATAGGAGGAGAACACCCCCAACAAGAAGCTAAATACCCTAAGCTTGGCCAACAATGATTTGTTGGCCAAGCCCTAAATTTCTGCTTCCTGAGCTTCGTTTTTTTTTGCTTTTTACAACTGAAATAGTTCTTAGGATGATTTTATTCTTGAATGTTTTTAGTTTTATTGAGCAATTCTTTTGACGTAATAACAGAGGCGAAACTTCTTTACGTATCCATAGTAAATACACAGATAACCTGTAGATATAGAATTCAACAATTATTCATCTGAAAAAATTATTGCCCGCCAAGTCAATAGTAAGTTTTATTCAGATGAATAATTCTTTATGTATATTTGTAGTTTAATTTTAATTTTATATATATTACAGTTTCAGTTAAAGTCATTCTTCAAAAAAAAATCAAAAGATATATATACCATATCGAAATATTCAGTGTGGTCTATATTTAATAGTTTAATATATGAATATATTATATATATGTTTTGTGCTGTTATAAAAAGATTTAATTCAAATGGCCAAGAGATTAGCTTACTTGACTACTAATGAAAAGGACTTAGGTTCGAGCCTCGGATAAGGAAATTATATTTCTTTTCTTGTGTTGTCTCTCTGGTGAAGTCTCGCCTTCCACACAATGATATCTGTGATATAGTTATACTAACAGGCTATTGTCAGACCGATATACCAAGCAGCTGCTTGAAAAACCTTTTTTTATAAAAGCTTGCCAGAATCTAAACCGATTAACTCTAAATTTCGTATAATTTTTAGTCTCTGATTTACTCAGAATTTTTTTATTTTCAAAAATTTGGAGTACATTTGAAATAATTAGCTGGAAAGAATTTGGTTGCCCAGAGTGGGATTGGAACCCGGTCTCCCAGAATCCATTCAGGACAACCTTTTTTTTTCAGCTAATTATTTGAAGTATTTCTTGTCTACAGAATATTTTCCTGTCATACTCTATTATTGAATCAAGTACATTTTTTTTAAATATTGTACTCCCTAAACTACCTTGCTTATGTGTGTTTGAACATGCCTGGTCTAACAGTTGCCACTAGTTACATTAATCTTAGTAATTGAAACCATACGTAAGGAATCATGTTCGCTTATTATTTGAGTGGGGTTAAAATAATTAATTTTGAACAGAAAATTTATTTAATATTTGCCAATTCTAACTTAGGCTGCTTATGAAAACAGCTGCTTATAAAAACAGTGTTTCAGTTTTTAATGTGATTAAATTTTTTTAATTTAATTAAATAGTGAGCACACTTGTTTAGCTACTGAAAAGCACATTTAGATATTCATATGGAACCAGGGCCGGACTTATGCATAAGATAACTAAGCTACAGCTTAGGGCCTCACAATTATGAGGGCCTCAAATATTGAGTTTGAAATTTACTGTGTCACAAATGTTTTTAGTTTAAATTAATCTGTTATGCAAACACTGTTCATCTTAGCTCTACACAGTCATTATTTTATAGCAATGCTGGTATAATGTTTTCATTACATCAGTTTTGCATTTATTTTTTAATGTTTCCTCCAATCAGAATAATAAATAAAATTATATTTCGACAAACTTGTGTTTCGTCAATGAGTGGAACTAGAACCCATGCTCTTCAGTTACTTGCCAGGTTGAATTCTGTCAACAGGTAATTTGTATATTTACTATCGATTGATTCATATAATTCTACTTCGAAATTTTTGGTGCCTCTTATACTTGTTGTAGCTTATGGCCTCAGAAGGTCGAAGTCCGGCCCTGTGTCGAACATCATCTTCCCATTCTTTTTCCAATGCAACAAAATATTATATACTGCATAAGACATTTGCAGTCAAATCCCATTGGATTAGTTTAGTTCTAACTCAGAGATATCTATTTATTCCGAAATCAAATGTTTAAAGTTATCATTATTAATGATGCCCACTTCCCCAGATTTTCTGAAAAGCAAAGTTTTTCTTCGTGTGTTTATTTTTTTCATTGAATTATAATAATTGTGAAATTCAAAGGAAGAAATAACAAATTTTCCTCTTATTACACCGAAAAACTCAATTTGATCTAGGGCCGGATTACAAAAAAACTAACTAAGCTACATCTTAGAGCATCACGATGAGAATGGTTTTGAACGAGGGTCCTGAAAAATTAAGTTTGAAGTTTACTGTGACGCGAATTTTTTAAAATTAATTTATTATGCGAACACTGTTCATCTCAGCTTTACGTCTAATGAAAACTTCTGACGCGGAGAATGTCATACATAGGCTAGGAAAAATTACCCCCCCCCCCGTGCTTTCTTCCACCCTAAAAAAAGAAGAAATATGAAAATGATTGTTCCCATATATCTCCTGAACGCGAGTGTGGGATAACGAGTCATGTGTCGAATGAAAGCTTGTGACGCGGGGAATGTCACAAGCTATAAAAAATGCCCCCTCCCTATGCTTCCTCCCTAAAAAACGGGAAATATGAGAGTCGTTCTACCATATCTTCCGAACGCCAGGACCTACAGTTATGAGTCAGGTGTCAAATGAAAGTTCGCATAATGACGGTCGTTAACTATTTCGCTCTTACTATTTCTCCCTGATAAAATATGGGGGGGAAGGAATTTAATAAAAATAAAATTAAAATTAACCCCGCGGGGGTTAAGTTTAATGAGTCGTATATCAAATTAAAGCTTGTGACGGCTCCAATGCCGTGGTCTACCTCAAACATGACTCCAAAACGTTGGTAAATGTCATCGATGTTATGTGATCGATGTTTATTTTATGCAAATGTCATCGATGATTTATATCAAAGTTTTTGAAGGTACTAATTTTTATTGACAAATAAAGCATAATACCAATGATGAAATCAGTTACTCAATGTTGGGTTATTTTACCTCTGAGGGCACTTTTTTGCACACCATGGGCTAAATAGCCAGGTCACATGGACCCACAAGGTTCAGAGAAGGTTGAGGGAGGGGACCAATTGGAACAGCTGTTGGGAGACAGATAGTAGCCTCCCGTCAAGGCCATCCAGCGAGTTCTTTAACGTGCACAGAGTATGGCTCTCCCGCACACGGGGGCACGGCTTAACGTCCCATCCAACGGACGGCGGTCTTTTCAAGCCCATCAGTGTCCTCTACTGACCGTGGGCAGGGCGGGGGGTTTTGCGGAGATAAATCTCAACGCTGATCCAGCTAGGGCTGAAGCCTGGGAACTACAAATCACGAGCCTGGTGCGTTACCGACTTAGCCACCACCGCCCCGAAGAATATATATCAGAATGATCGTTTCCTATTTCCCTCTTCTTTTACGAGGGAAGAGGGTGGAATTCTTTTAATATGAAACATTCCCCATGTCACAAAATTTCATTTGATGCATAGCTTGCACCTTCGCTTTCCGAATGGCGGAATAATCGTTTTCACATTTTCCCTTTTTTATGGGGGAAGAAACCATGGTTGGTCAATTTTTCATAGTTTATGACACTCCCGCATCCATAGCCCACACAAGGTGGGTGCTGACAGGACTCTAGCCTGGGGGCCGGGATTAGGGGGGGCGTGGTGGGTCGGCCAGCTAAGTGAGATGAGCAGAAAACAAAAAGCGACTTTACAAAATATTGACTTTTGGTTTGTCCATCGAACTAAAATCAATTATTTGAATAGACACATTACATTATCCTCTCATCATACCAACTTTTTGTTTCGCAAGGTATATTTGCCAATATCTGCGTTGCCATTAAACTGTTTTGTACAGTATCAGTTATTGTTCCTTCAGCTGAAAGATCATTCAGCAGACTTGACAAATTCATCGAAAACATGGCAAAGAAGCACAGCTAGTCAAGAGCGACTTAATCATCTCGCAATTTTGTGCATCGAAAATGATTTAGCTAAGCAGTTCATTTTACTGAAGTTATTGAAAAAATTGCGACGTCAAACGCTAGAAAATATACTTTGAGATAATTTTTGATATTATTGTAAGATTTTATTATGTAAATCCATATAGGTTATTTTAATAAATATAGATATTACTTTTGTGTCATCATTTAAACTGACTTATTTTATCCTAAATCCTGTAGAGCAGCACGCTGCCCTTAACCTTAGCGGTAGTAGAGAGGCTTCGGGATGTGGGGGCCCTGTCTGCATCACACGCTTTCGTTGATGCAGAGCTTGTTACTTTCAACGCTCGAGTTCTGGAGATATAGAGCAACATTCGTTTTCATATTTCTCCCTTTTTTAGTGAGGAACTTTTTTTTTAATAGCCTATGACACTTCCCCTGTCAGAAGCTTTCATTTGACATATAGCTTGTTATTTTTGGCATTCGCATTCTTTAGAAAAAGCGGAACAATATTTTCGTATCTTTCCTTTTTTTAGGGGAAAGAAAGCTTGGGGGGGAGGTAAAATTTTTAAATAGCCTCTAACACTTCCCGGGTTGCAAGCTTTTATTTGACACAAAAAACAATAAGCTTCTCCATCGCGTTCGAAAGTTATGATGAAACAGTTGGTGTCAAAACATTTGGATTTGACAGACACACACAATTGCAAATGTCAAGCGATAAACAATAGGATGATAGGTAAAAATGCCACCCGGTGCCGTAGCACTTGTTGCGATATCGCCGCCTCTATGCGGTCCTATGGCAGCGATGTGTGATTAAAACTGTGCAGTTCAACAGGAAAAATTTAGCAATCATCATTGAAAGCGGTTAATACAGGGGTTCTTGATAACAAATTATTCCCCATATAACTAAAAATGAAAATAAAGAAATTTTAAAGTAAAACAAAAGTGCCTCTTTTTTTATATATGTCGTAACAAATAAAATGACCAAAGGATTTATATCATTTTTACAAAAGGGGTTATAAAAATTTCTATTATTTTTCACATTGTAAGATTCATATAACAAAGCATTTTTCAGTATCCAAAAATGTTTTAGATTTACATAGCACTTTTAAAATCCACTAATTCAAATTTTGTAAGTAATAAAATTTTATTGATGTTGGCGATATTACATAAAATATTTTAAATTTTTTTAGAAATCAATTTGCTTTCAATTTTTCTAAAACAAAAAACGAAAAAAAAAAATCCTTCTCTGCCGGAAGTTGTTTTCAGGCATAATACATATAAAATCAAGAAACTTCTAAAAGCTAGTGCATAAATGACAATTATCGAAACTTCGGTATATATACTTTGTAGTAAAAAAAAAAGATCTCCTGGAGCGCAGTTTGGCACGGTTTGCTTCACTCGCTATCCTATTACTTAGGAAACCTTATTTTTCAAAAAGTAAAAAACCACAATATATATATCTCAATCAAACAAGGAATAAGAAACCATGAGATATTTTTTTAACATGATATCTTATTCAGTTCCATTCCATAAACATTTGTTGTTTACAAATAGCAAAATGCTTTTGGTTACCGTTTTTTAACTTTGGCAGTTTCCTCAATATATTTGTTGGGTTGTTTTACCTCTGAGCGGCACGTTTTGCACACCATGTGCTAAATGGCCAGACCACATGGACCCCGAAGGCTCAGAGAAGGTTGGGGGATGGGACCCACTGGAACAGCTATTGGAAGATAGATGGTAGTCTCCCGTCAAGGCCATCCAGCGTGTTCTTTAACGAACATAGGGTATGGCTCTCCCGCACACGGGGCCACAGATTAACGTCCCATCAGATGGGCGGCGATATTTCCAAGCCCATCGGTGTCCCCCACTGATTGAGGGCAGGGTGGTGAGATTTACAGAGATAAATCTCAACGCTCACCCAGCTGCAGCTCGAACCTGGAAACTACAGAATACTAGCCTGGCACACTACCAACTGAGCCACCTCGCCCTCTTCAATGTGTACAAAGCTTATTGAGTATTTCGCTGAATTTCAGGTTTAACATCGTCAGCATCTAAAACCTGAGATATTTTCTTACTGCTTACTTATTTAGCACTTGAAACTTTTTTCAGTCTGTTTAGTTTTTAATTCTCTAGGATGGCACATTTCATGTAAAATCTATGAAATTTAGACTAAATATTTTCCCGGAAAGATATATTTCTCACAATTCATATTATTTTTCGAATCGGTCTCACACTAAAAGAAAAAAAAATCACTCCATTTCCTATTTCTGATGTAATATTTATGCTTTGTGGAGAGGAAACAAGACTCACCATTTTTTAATTTTATACTGAGAGTGTGTGCTCCTAAACCAATATAATATTTTTTTTTACATTACTGCAGACGACGGATATAACCTCTACCAAATCATCGTCACCAATCAACACACATCAGGACTCATGCGAAGGAAAAGTTTACGTTATTTCGTTTTGAATAAAAGCAACAATTCAGTGGATAATCAGGGATAATGACACAAAACTCGTGCGCTCCCACCACCGATTGTTAGAATCATGGAACCGAGGCCCCCACTCCAAGCGACCCTGTCAAGAGTCAATGGACACGCATCTCACTAGAGCAGGGGTGGTGAACCCTTGGCACGCCAACGACATTTTCCAGCACGCAACCGAGGGCTCACTTTAAAAAATAATTAAATAAATATCCAAGATCTTCGCTGAGTTGTATATTTTAACTTAATAGAATATAATTTTATTAAGTAGAACGATACCAAATAAAAATTCTATAAAGAAACAAACGCTATCAACTGTTTTAGTAATAATATGTAATAAGAAAATGAAACAAACATCCTATTTCCAAGCAATCTCCGCGATATACTGACGTACAAGTTTTGTCCCGTTCAATTGTTGCATCATTCACCAGGCAGCCGGACGTGGCGTGACTCCTTTGCCATCATTTTATATATTTTTCGTGTTTCGTAAAGAATTTATTGATTATATGAAAAGGTTCTCCGAATATATTGAAAACACCAAATAATAATATACTCTCAAAATTTCGGTTAGCACGTGAGAAAATTTTGCATCAAAGATTTGGCGATTTTGGCACGCACACTTAAAAAGGTTGCCCACCCCTGTACTAGAGTGTCCAAGTTCGGCCGGGGGGGAGAAGGAGGGTCGGCTCCGTGGTGACATATTTATTGCTTTGGTTGGGGGAACAGAAGCATGAGGTGCCTGGAGTTACAGCTAGAACTGCAGACTGGAGTCACTGCAGAACATAGCTATGTGACTTTTCGTCCGCATATTCGTATATAAAGAAGCATATACTATAGAATCTAAGTAATTAGGTTTACAGAATGGAATGTAATACACATTATTGTTGTTAATTTTTTTTGGAAATGTGATTGGAAAATAAATCATTTTCAAAAAGTATTGCGCCTTACAGTAATCAAATGCTACAGAAGGAAGAGTAGCTCCATCTAGTGTCTCTATGGGGACATATTTCATGGTTAAATCTGCAAGTCCAAAAAACGTATATCTAAAACTTTTTCTTTTTTTTCTATTTTTGACTCAGCCATAATTTTATTTTCAAGTTTTTGTAATCGCCTACAATTTCTCTAACTCGAGCAATCTTTCATTTCTGTATAGTTGTGACCCAAAATATTTACCATTGCAAGTATATGGCTTTCACTTCCCCTTAAGAACACGATCTAGTCGTTGTTTTGTACCTATGATTTCATAAGAGAAAAAAAAATACTTTTAAGTATCACTAATCAGAACAATGCATAAAATGTGTTATTTAAAAGTACATTGTACAGCATCATCTTATGACTATTTCTTTTATGTGAACTATGTGTAATAATATAAATTATGTGTATTACATAAGCAAAATATTAGACAATTTCTTTATTTTGCCAGTGGAAATCCAAACTGATAGTTCCTCAACTTTTAAATAAAAGATATTTACTGATATTGCTTAAAGATATATACTGATTAAAAGAGCATTTAAATTTTCTTAGTTATGCTTACTATATGAAAATACTCCTTTGTTATAAAAAAAAAAAAATCCCCCCTCAAGCAGCTGCTTGCCACAGAGGTCTGACAGGAGCCTGTTAGTTTATATGCCATAGTAGAAGGTCTGAGAGGATGGCAGGACCTCAGCAGAAAAACGACCCATACATCCATGCCTTATCCGGGGCTCGAACCCAGGTCCCGTAGATCAGTAGCCAAGCGCGCTAACCACTCGGCCACGGGATACAGGCACCTTTGTTATAAACCTGTGTGTAAACCATTTGAATTAATGGCTCTCACATCAATGGTTCTTTGAAATCCTTCTTCAAAATTCAACTTTTAAATTTTTCCACCAATAATTACTTTTTCAGCAGGAAGTATTCTGTGGACACGCATGATAAATCATTGATACAGTGGGATTTTCGGTTACACACCACAACGGAATGACAGAGAACAAATATCACTGGTACTTGCAGCTTCTACCATGCAGTATTGATTGTATGCTTTCAACGTGATTATCGTACCCCGGAGCCGCCTCGTCTGCTGCTCCATTCCGCTTAAGCCCAGAGTGGCCAACAATCCATTAACTTCGCCTGCGCCGAGCGAAATAATTTGGTGATGCACTGGAAGACAGAGACCCCATTTGTCAAAGCAGCAAAACCGACGGAAAATATAATCTCTGTAACAAGAGGAAAGGTTAGAACTGTGTGTGCCTAAATCCAACTTCGGGAAGCTTCAACAATGCGTAGGTTCTTTATATCTTCACCCAGTGGACTATATGGAATTAGCGGAGAATCATTAGCAGATAAAAAAACGGTTCTCTCAGTGTTCATTCATTTTCATATCTAAAAGTGTGGTTTTTTTCCGAATTTTTCTTAGATGTTGCACAAGGTTTTGTGCTTTTATTATTTATTTTTCTTTTTTAAATACTATATATCAGCAGAGACGATTTTAAAAGAAGCGCAGACTGCAATGTTGCATAATCTAACCATTATAAATTCGCTACTGAGCTCAGATAAAGAAACTGACTCTAGCAGCTGTAATTATATACGAATCATTGATTATGATTTTTTTTCCTTACAAGAGATAGGTTAATTAAAATGAAAGAGATATACTGATGTTCAAAAATAATAATAGTATTTTTAAATTAATAGTTTGTAAACTCTTCACGTTATCTATTGTATCCAGGGGAAAAGGCAACTTTAAATTTTGCTCTTTACCATTGCGTCATTTTCCAACAAGATGGAGTCTTGCAGAATTAAAGTGTAATATTCCTTCAGCTTTGGATGAAACGTTTTTTTCAAATATATTCTGACAGATGATCTCCATAAAAGACAATGAAAATGTGTGCATTTGGAATAACATTAAATTTGAAATTTATCCGTGGATAACTTGGGTTGGCTCCAAAGGAATTATATCTTTAATAATGACAGTTGAACAAAATATTGAATCAACACTAATAATTCGTATTAATTCTTAACTTCTGCAACAACCCATAGAACTTAAAACGCGAAGCATTAAATTAAAAATTGTGCTTTGAGAATGACCTATCGATATGATCTCAGGTATCCACACGTTCTGAGCTATCCACCACACTGTTCAACCTTCGAATCACTAAGATTTTGAAAATATTTCCTGGTTCATTTTGTGTCATGGAGCAATCTATCGATCAAGAAAATATGATAATATAATTAATAGCACTTGTTTAAAGTGTGAAGTATATTTTCCTGTTAGTTACTAATTGAATTGCTCACTTATAAAAGCTAAACTAGAGATATTGGCGCTGAGTTAAAACAACATCGTTCTATGATTATACTGGTCTGCAGTTTCAAGGGTTTTCCGAGAATGGCGCGAATAGTAGAAAAAAATAAAATTGATCGATGATACCGATCCTGTGGAGGAAATAACTTTTGGATCTGAGACGTCATAGGAGAATGGGGATAATCGTGTAAGTGAATAGACAGGCCACAACTAGACAAATCACGGCATAATTAAACATTGGTGCATAGAAGATCATCTCCGAATGCACCACATATCGCGAATGGGTTACAACAGCCGTTAATCATGTTGAGTGCCGATGTTGCCAGCGAAGGACACGAAAGCGCGCATCCAGTGGGTGCAGAAGCATCGAAACTGGACCGTTGAGGATTGGAAGAAAATATCCTCATCAGATGAATCAAGGTTCCTTTTGCATCATACTAATGGAGGTATCGGAATTTAGAGTAAGCAACATGAGGCCATGGAACCATCTTGTGTGATGTCAACAGTACAGGTCGGTGGTAGCGGTGTGATGGTATGTGGAAAGTTTTCCTGGCACATATTAGGCTCCCTGATACCCATCTGAACGCTATGGCGTTTTTAAACTGTTACGAGGGAATGGTGGTGGTGTGATGGTGTGCAGAAAGTTTTCCTGGCACGTATTAGGCTCCCTGATACCTATCGAAGGACATCTGAACGCTATGGCGTATTTGAACTGTTACGAGGGAATGGTGGTGGTGAGATGGTGTGCGGAATGTTTTTCTGGCACATATTAGGCTCCCTGATACCCATCGAAGGACATCTGAACGCTTTGGCGTATTTGAACTGTTACGAGGGAAGCAAGAGTTTGTCCCTCAAAATCGTACAGATTTTTATGTTTTCTTTACCTTGTTCCTTAACTTTCTTTCAAATATGAAGAGCGCTGATTCTCATTTAATTCAGACTAACAAATTCACTCGACTCTGCAATTTTTGTTAACAAACAAAGATTAATAAAAAGAAGAAAATAGATAATACTGCTGCTAGACAATTTGCATCTAAATAAGTTTAAGCAGCTTGAGACTAGTTCTAATTGTTCCACAAATCTGAAGTTAGGCCCCAAGTCCTTGATGTGATATTTACCTGAGGAAAATTTAAATCCCTCGTCTTCCAAGAAGGAAAGTCCGTCACCAAAAGGTTGTCGAAAATCCTCGTCTAGCGATATGGCACTCTTAGAAATAATGGGTAAAAATGAGGGCAGACATTTGACTTGAAGTTGGATGCTGAGCTGAAGCAACTCAAGAGCCGAACTAAGAGAAAAATCCAAAGGCAAGTGAGACGGCTGGGTTATTCACAGCTGGAGTGGGCGCTATCTAGCCCAGTTTTTCTGCCGCTCTGCTGTGCCTGACTAGGGGTGAAAATGACCCAGAACTGTGTGGCGCTCGTGCTAATATTCTTCTTCTCCGATCCAAAAACAGCTCCCAATTCTTACGTTCACTTCTCCATTGATTTGGTGGGGGAGAGAATTTCGGAGTATGATGACCATATTAGGCATCCAACTGGGTGATCTCTCGACTGTCTGAAAATAGTAGATTATCCAAATAAGGTACAGGAGTGGAATATAGCGAGGCTTCTAAAAAATCCTGGTTTCTTTGCTTCTTTTAAAGTAGTGAGAGACTAAAATGTTTTATTATAATTTCATAATTTCAATATCATCAGTTATCAAGGTATGGTAATACCATGATAGCAGAACATCCTTGCTGATCAAGTTCATTCTTTCATGGCAACATTTTATTCTCATTGGAATCGACACGTTCAGCATGATAATTCATCTACTCCCAAGGAACGTACCTTCAATAAATGGTTCCAGGAACATTCCGACGAGATTTCTTTGTTCATTGGCCCTAACAGTCCCCAGATCTAAACTCTGTCGAACATCTTTGGAATGAAGTGGTAAGGTCTGTTCGCAACGAGACAATGCTGCCGTCCAATTTGCAGCGACTGCACAACACAATCATTTCCCATGGTACAGTCGGTCAAAAAAGTATCCGAACGCTATGGTTGTATACAAAGTTCAGAAAAAACAACTGGCAAAGATTTTTTTAGAAATTAATGATCTGGCAACCTTCGTGTACCGTACACGAAGGTTGCCAGATCATTAATTTCTAAAAAAAATCGTTTCCAGATTTTTTTCTGAATTTTGTATGCAACCATAGCGTTCGGATACTTTTTTGAGCGACTGTACAACATTCCTGCAAAAGTCATCCGTCGTCTTGTAAGTGTCCACATCCAGCACATGACACGTGTGAGTGACGATTTCCCACGTGGACTGGCAAGACTATCGTCTGCTAAAGTTATTAACAAGTTCGTGGACGACCGTTTGTTTTGGTTTGGGTAGATTTATGATCGTTTATTCTAGAGCATTTGTCTCCGGGCTAAATTTTCTATTTAAAAAAAAACTGTTTATAGCTGTGGATTTGAAAGTACTTTTGGCATTTCAAAATGAATAGCTATTCGTGTCGAAATGAAATTCTCCGGATCTCCGACTATGTTGAATACTGTAATTGTGAAAATAATTTTAATTTCTATTGTCTCAATCTAACAGTATAACTTCCGGAAAATGACGCAAGATGGTAAAAAAGAAACTGAAATATAAAATGTGTAACAATGGAAAGGGAAATGTTGAGATAAAGATAATAAAAAATAATCAATGCAGACATAAAATATTTTTCCAGGATATAATGAAGGAACAATTCGCATTTTTAGAGTTGAAATTATGGCAACAAATGGAACTTTTCGGAAAGAGATCATGCTGGTAATTAAAGAATGAAATAAATAGTTTTCTTTTGTTCCAATATGCTGGATGAACACATAAAAATGCTCAAAGGAATTATTAAACAAATTTCTGAAGTGCAATGTTAGACAAAAAATTAGAAGAGTCTCCTTCAGTACTGGAAAGAGAGGTTTTTCGATTTTTTTAATAATATTATCTTTATTAAGCCTTAGTATGGTTATATACATAGATTACCCCGCTAAGCCTTATGGTTTATGAAATGCAGCATTATAGCAGAAATAGGAACATAGAGTTGGCTGGTTTTCCTTAGAGAGGGGCAAGAAAATATTCTGTAAATTGTTGAAAAATTCGCTCAGAAATTAAAAATTGAGACAAAATATTTGGATGGGGAGGCTGCTCATAGGGTGCCAGTCTCAATCAAAGTAAAATAAAACCTATCATCGCACAATTTGTATCAAGGAAGACTACAGATCTTTGGATTAGGGCATGGAAAGATAAAAAAGAACTAACAGCGAAAGAAATTGATAGTCTATATGAAGATGGAAGAGTTTATATTGATGAAGCAAATAAATAAAAGTAATGACAAATAAAATAAAATAATGACCTGAAGCAATAAAATAAAGATATATTATTTAAGGCAAAGGAAAAACAGCTGGAATTAGGCTACAAGTACGTTTGGGTCAGACACTCTGAGCTTTTTATGAGAAAAGAGAAAGGTTCTGGTTCGGTAAGACTTAAGAACTCTCAGGATCTAGACAAACTGAGATAGTTAAGTATTATGAGTGTAATATTTTATTATTGTGAAATGTAAATACAATGGCTAATTTTTGTCGCATGACCATCAGAATGATGTTACTGTTTCTGATTTTGATTTTGATGATGAACGGAATGTTACCGATGATGATGAAGAATTATACATGATAAATGATAATTACACTGGGCAACAAATTTTCGTAAATGTCATGCCTCTGAGATAAAATAAGCCATTTCTTAAGAATTTTCAAGGTGCTGAACACGAATATGCCGATGAAAATGCAAAATTGGCTACGATTTCTGATAAATCCGCAATAGTTTCTTATACAATAGAGTAATACGTACATATGACATGTATTGGTAAAACTCCGCTTCTACTTCCGACGTCGCTTTGCCCGTCTCTTCTACAGCTGCTCAGGATCATCTCTGGTTAGCGTCCAACAGTAGTCAGCCAACATTGAAGTGGACCAGTTTCCCTGGTATCATTTCCCCATCGTTGCAATGTCCTGCTGAAAACGTGCACCGTTCTCATCACTAACCATGCCGCAGTTGTCGGAGAAGAAATCGAAGTGGGAATGGAGAAAGTGGATTTTTAAGGAGATATTGCAGCCAAGTTTGTGATACAGAGACAACATGTCCTTAACCAGTTTCTTGTAGTTGTCTAACCTGACATTCCCTAGGAATTTAGTTGACACCAGACGAAACGCGTCCCAAGCCTTTTTCTCGTCACCCTGAAGCATGTTATCGAACATCTGGTCTCTGAATAGCTCGCGGATCTGAGGAGCCACAAAAATTCCCTCTTTGATATTCGCCTCGCTCAGTCGAGGGAATTTGTCAGCCGAGTACTTGAAAGCTGATGCAGTGCGGTTCATGGCTTTTACAAAGTGTTTTGTCAAACCGAGTTTGATGTGTAAGGATGGTAGCCGTATTTTGTACGATTCTGCGAGTGCTGGGTGTTCCGCATTCTTCTCTCCGACCTTTAGAGATTTCCTCTGAGGCCAGTTTCTCTTCACGTAGTGCAAAGTCTTTGCTCGGCTGTCCCATTCACATAAGAAACAGGAGTACTTCGTATATCATAGCTGCAGATCCATCAACAGAGCCACTACCTTCAAGTTACAACAGAGATGCCAGCCATACTTGCTGTATTTAAGACAGTTCAACAGCTATTTTAGTTTGTCGTAGGTTTCTTTCATGTACACAACGTATCCGACCGGAATGGATAGAAGTCGATTTCAGTTATGCAATAAAATTTGTCGATTGGCACTTGCTTAGAAGAGACAGAGATGGCGATGTATAAACTACTCAGTCCGCATTGAGCACCTAGGTAACCATTTCTCAAGCTGTATTTTATCTCCAGATTGCCAGACTCAATTTCGAGGAATCTATGAATAGTCGCCTTTCTTTAGGATCATGTTTAATTCCGAAGGCATTCGCCAGGCATCTACATCAGAGCAGAACACAAGGTCATCTTCCTTTCTCAAGTAAGGCGCAAACTGCTCATGACAAGTTCTAAACGAAGTCACTCGGATATTTTCCTTGAGAAGATTCCATTGTTTAAGTCTTGATCAAAGTAACTCTGCTTTGGCCTTGGACAGCTCCAAATCACAAACAAGACCGTTCATTTCTTCTTCGGTGAGAACGTGTGGCACAGATGACTCACCGAGGACGTATGGAAGCACGAGGACGTATGGATGACGCACCGAAGACGTATGGATCATCATTAGACACTGAAGGCTGTGGAGAATCCGACGTTGGTTCTCCTTCTTCCTCATCGTCTGAATCGATGGAAAGTTCTTTTGGAGGATCGGGAACGGGAAAGCCCTCACCTTGCGGAACTGGTCGGAGAGCTGATTGTATATTCGGGTACGCTATTATCCACTTCTTTTTTCTTGTGATGCCTCCAGAAACAGATGGAACCATGCAGATGTAGCAGTCATTTGCGTGATTACTTGGCTCTCTCCAAACCATAAGAACAGCAAACGGCATCGCCACTTTTTCGCCTTTCAGCTACTTCGGAAAATTTCTTGCACACGAACTGCAGCAGATGTGTGGGGGCTCAGGCCTTGTCCTGGTCCCCTACCTTGCATCCAAAATAAAACTCATACGCTGCTTTCACTATTGGAGTGATGGTCCTTTTCTGTGTTACAAATGTCACTTCGCATATGTAACAAAATATATCTGTAATATTTACATAGTTACGAGACATCACTACTGCTGGATTAAACTGCAAGGATCACTTGTGTTCTATTTATGACTCAGTGGTAAATGGGAGTCCCTCAAAAGACTTGCTCACCCTACGAGACGTCGCTTACAACTAACGATTGCATCATTTCTTGTCCGCGATGTCATGACTCAACTACATTGCATCAGACAACGATGTAATACCTCCTGGGGTTGTGTGTATGTGGGGGTTGTGTGTATACAATACAACGCAATATGTTGCAATCTGGAGATAAAATATAGCTTGCGAAATGGTTACCTGTGTACTCAATACGGACTGAATAGTTTATACATCGCCATCTCTGTCTATTCTAAGCAATAGCCAATCGACAAATTTTATTGTCATTTCCATGTTCAGCACCTTGAAATTAGTAAAGATTGGCTATTTTCCTTTCAAAGCCTTTTTGTGTGTTGCTCAGTGTTATTCCAAAGTTATTGAAATTGATAAAAAAATTATTTATTCCGAAATATTAGACAAAAAATCTGACAAATTCCTTATTATGCCAGTGGAAACCCAAACTAATATTTTCTCAAATCTTTGAAAAATATTTATGATAAAAATTATTTTTTCTGAGTCTGAGACAACATTTTGATCATTTTGTAGTATTTCCAACTTTGCTAAATTAAAACCAGAAATTATAGTACTTATTGAGAGTTGAGTAAAAGAAAGGGAAATAACCGTATATAAAATAAATGGATATAAAGAATACTACAAATGTAGGGAGCAAAAAAGTTCAGGAGAAATAATTATTTACGTTAAAGAAGGATAGGAAGTGAACCAGAATTTTTCTGATTTTAAAACTGCTGACGGTTTTGCATATTGAATCATTCAATCACGAACTTGGCCTTCTTGCAATTTATAGAACTCATGAATTCAGTAAATCAGAATTTATTGAAGAATTGGCAACATACCGTTTCAGCCACATTGTCAATTCATCAACAAATTCAAAGCACTTTTATATAGATTTTAATATATTTTTTTCTTCTCCGTTTCGTTGAACTGCATTGAACGAAATACATAGTATGATAATGACAGGAGATTTTAATTTGGATTTATTATCTGATGATATACACAAAGCAATTTTTTTGCAAATGATAAATTCAAATGGTTTCCATTCCTGTCATGTTTTTATTACTAGGAATAATACTAAAACCTGCCTACATCATCTTTGCATTAGTAATTCTAGATTAGACACTGTAATACATATATATTAAAATTGACATCTCAGATGATTTTTTTTTTGTTGGAATTAATATAAAGTACTCCATAGAAAAATAGAGATGTTTCTACAAAAAACTTTCTTCAAATTTTACTAAGATTCAATACAGTAAATTGGAAAAGTTATTATCACTTAAAACATGTCCCGAGACAGGTAAATGAGAATTTGGCATTTGATGCATTTCAGAGGGAATTAACTTTACTAATTAAAGATGCGATCTAGAAAGAAAATTATAACACTTAACTGATGACATAAGCTATTATTAATTCAATCAATTTTAAAAGAAATTTATATAAAAGATCTAAATAAAAAATTGGATGAAACTGAAAATTAATATTCCGAAAAATATAAAAATATGCTAACAATGTAATCATGGAAGCTAAAAATGATTATTATAAAATATTTTTTATAAAAAAATTTAAATAATACTTGAAAAAATTGGGAAACTATCAATGAAATATGTGACGGAAGAAAGGTAAATGACAAATATCCTCGAATTATCACAGCTATAAAATCACTTGCTTCAGTTTGATGAAAAGCGTAGGAATATCTTAATAAATTTAACAATTATTTTACTGGCGTAATTTCTTCATTGTTTCCACAAAATCTGCACAATCAAACACAAATAGAAGAAGTAATAAGTAATTTAAAATGTAAAATACCTAATTCCATTTTTCCCTTATATACCAGAGCAAGAAATTTTTGATATTGTCAAGGGACTGAAGGAGGGAGAAATCACTTGTAATGGACGAAATTATAATAATAAAATAATAAATAAATACCCCCTCAAGCAGCTGCTTGCCACAGAGGTCTGACAGCAGCTTGTCAGTTTATATGCCATAGTAGAAGATCTGAGAGGATGGCAGGACCTCAGCAGAAAACGACACATACATCCATGCCCTTAAACCGGGGCTCGAACCCAGATCCCTTAGATCAGTAGCCCAGCACGAAAAAAATATTTTTCAAGAAATTGGATTTATATTTTGTAAACTTTTCTTTTATAGAAAGTGTTTTTCCTAAAAATTTAGAAACTGCATTAATTATTTCAGTGTTTAAAATGGTAACACTAAGTCTATTGAAAATTGCGGACCAATTTCGCTTATATTAGTTGTTTTCTAAGATTCTTGTAAATAATGTAAAAATAAGTGTTAACTTTTAGGATATGCATAATATATTTGCCGAAGATCAATCTGGATTACGAAACGGTTTGAATACTCAAAGTGAGATTTTAGAAATGACCACACAAATCTAGAGGAATTTAAATCATAACGTAAAAGCTTTTTTTTTTGGATTTGAAAAAAGCTTTTGATTTCGCGAATCATGATATATTATCAAAAAAAATTAAAAACCTGTGGTGTTATGGAAAATTTGTTTTTATGGATTAAGAGTTATTTAATGAATAGGAAGCAAAACGTAAAATATGGAAAATATATTAGTGTATAAACAAATGTACAGGTTGGAGTCCCTCAAAGTTTTTCTTGGGACCGTTATTTGTTTTTCTTTATATAAATCGCTTTTCTACATTGAATTTCAATGGTAGATGAATTTTATTTGTGGATGATGTTGCACTAATATATTCTGCAGAAGAAAAGGAAATTTAAAAGAAACCTAAATAGTGACTGGATAAAAATGTGGCTAAAAGTCAATAAACTCTTTTTAAATGCTAAAAAGACGAAATATATTTATATTAAACCAAGAGAAAATCAGATTGATTTTTTTTCAAAATAAGGTGATTTTCCACTCTGAATTTTGTGCTTATTTGTTTTTCTTCATATACATTCGATCTGGGTTCGAGCCCCGGTTTAAGGGCATGGATGTATGTGTCGTTTTCTGCTGAGGTCCTGCCATCCTCTCAGATCTTCTACTATGGCATATAAACTGACAAGCTGCTGTCAGACCTCTGTGGCAAGCAGCTGCTTGAGGGGGTATTTATTTATTATTTTATTATTATAATTTCGTCCATTACAAATTTTGTGCTGGAGAAAATTACAATTGCGACAAAATTGAGGGGATTGAATGCTATAAATATTTGGGTACTTTAATAGATAGAAAAATGTCCTGGAAAATACAAATATCTGATGTTATTAAAAACATAAACTGCATTATACCTAAAATTTATTATATCCGGAAATTTCTAAATTTATCTTGACTAAAAAATATTTACTTTTCTTGGATTAAACCTTATTTGCTTTATGGTTTATTACCGTGGGGTGATATTTCACTACAATCAAACCATTATAGTATGTGCAGAACCACATAATTAGATGCATGATGAAACGGAAAATTTTAAAAGCGTTACAAATGTATACAATGAATTAGGTATATTACAAATAAGATTATTATATGTGTTTCAGGTACTGAAATATATGAAGAAGAATTTTAATTATGAAAATGAAATGACTGTCAAAAACCTTTTTATACTTGATTTAAAAGAACAAAACTATTGTTGAAAAACATTATCTTTATTTGGCGCCAGTTTTTTAACTGTTTACTAGGGAACATTAAGGGAATAAGGAGTGATAAAATATTTTTTAAGGATTTAAGAAAGTGGATTTTAAATGTGTAAAATGTGGTATATGCTTTAGAAAACAAAAATAATAAAACGTAATATAAATTCGTTAGACGCAAAGTTGCTATTAAAGTGCTCAATGACGGATCTTGACCATTTATTGACGTGCAAAATCAATATAATATTTTATTTTCATTTTTGTTTTCTACCCAGTAAAGTTTTTTTTTTCTTTTCATTTATTCTTAACGGTAATTTTCGAACTTTTAAATCGATGAATATTTACTTTATGATATTTATGATCAAGTTAGAAAATTTTGACAAAATGTGAAACGGAAGAATGTTGCCTTTTCATTGAAATGTTACAATTAATTTTCTTCCACAAGCGAGTTTTTACTCTCGTGGAAGATTCAACAGTTTTTCTCAGACGTATACTGAAAAATGTACGTAAAATTATAAAACACTGATGAAATATAATATTAAGATATTTATATATTGGTACTAATGAAAATATAATTTTACTAGAGAAATAATACATAAAGAAGAATATATATATATACTAGCAGATTTACCCGGCGTTGCTCGGGTCTCGTTGCTCTTCAGGATATAGAATAGATGATATATACGTCGCAATCTTTCATTTGACATAAAAATCATTACGGTCAATTCCGTCCGGTTTTATTTTTCTTCCTATCTTTTAGGGAAGGAAAGAAATTGACATATTTTGAGATATCTAATAAACATTCCCAAGTCAGAAGTTTCTAAACAAAAAAACGGAATTGCCTCGCTCAGATAATCGAACTTCTCAAATCATTTCGTACCCACCAGAGTCCGTCGGATAGCGTTTGAAGTGTATGTAACTTTACAGAAAAAGAAAATGAAATACGGTCTGAATTGCTCAAAAAAATAGAGAAAGTTACTACGAAAAAAATATTATGATTATTAAACAACATTATTTTTTACTTAATATATTAAAACTTTTATTATTTAATATGTTAAGTTTATTAACTTTTACATCTAATATATAAAGAAAAAAGTGTTTTTGTGGGTCTGTCCGCTTATGCATTCAACCTCCAAAAGAGCTAGTAGAGACACCAAACTTTAACTGAACGTTCTCTTCACCCAAGGGAAGAATATAGGCTGTGTGCGAAAGGGCGAGTTTGAATTTCTGGAAATCCCCATAGACTTAACATTAGCTGTCGGAAGCTATTCAAAATAACTGTTGCCACTAATAAGTTTGAAAAAAAGAAATACATAACAAACTAAACAAATATCTGATTTCGCGTGATTAAACATTAATAGTTGAAAGTTATTCAAAATACTGTTGCCCCCATTAAATTTTAAATAATGAATGCATCACTAGTAATTTATTTCTGATTTCGCGGGATAAACTCATTGTTCAATTTGTTGGGTCAAGAGTGAGAGCGTCCGCGGATATTGAAGTCGTTCAAATTAAGCACGAGGAGAACACGAGATTCAAAAACTAAATTCGTATCGGAAGTTAAAATCATTAACTTAATTTGAAAACATGTTTTAAATATTACGTTAAGTAATAAATAATTTTGTTTAATAATAGTAATTATTTGCAGCTATACATTTTTTATGCACCTCATAACATACTTAATTTGATTATGCTGTAAAGATACATTTGGCTGACAAATTGTATCCGAGGAACCTTGGTGGGTACGAAGTTATTTGAAAAGTCGATTATCTGAAAGAGGAAATTGCGGTCTTGGTTTAGAAACTTCTGACGTTTGGAGGATAATGTGTACCTCGAACTATATCCATTTCTTTTCTCCCTAGAAAAAGAGAGAGGAAATTTAATCGGATGGGGAGGTTGGATGTTGGGTTGTTTTTTTTTATCTCTGAGCAGCACCTTTTTGCACACAATGGTGTAAATTGCTAGATCACAAGGACCCCGAGGCTTAGAGAACGTTGGGGGAGGAGACCCATTGGAACAGCAGTTGGGAACAGATGGTAGTAGTCCCGTTAAGACCATCAGTCGTATTCTTCAACGTGCACAATGTATGGTTCTACCGCAAACGTGGCCATGGCTTAACGTCCCATCCTACGGACGGTGGTCTTTATCCCTGCGGTGTTCCCGACTGACCGTGGGCAGGTCGGGTCTCAGTGCTGACCCAGGTGGGACTCGAACCTGGGAACTACAGATTACGAGTCTGGCACGCTACCGACTGAGTCCCTCCCTGCCCCCAGAGGGGGAGGATATCGAGTCATGATGTTTATGCCAAATGGAAGCTTGCAACATGAGGAGTGCCATCTACTCTACAGTTTGGAAAGTTTCAAACCCGAGCAACGCCGGGTAAATCTGCTAGTATTTTATAAATTAAATTAATGGTTTTAATTTCCAATATAAATTCATAGGATTTGAAGCTTTCATTTAAGCAAAGAGTTCCGCTCGTGCTTAATTAGAACGACTTCAATATTCATAGACACTCCCGCTCTTGAGCCAACAAATTGGACAATGACTTTATCATGCGAAATAAGAAAGAAATTAGTTTAATGCATTCATTATTTCAAATTTATTGGTTGCAACAGTTATTTTGAATAACTTTCAACCGTTAATGTTAAGTTTATTGGGATTTTGAAAAATTCAAACCCCCCCACCCAAATTTTGGTTGACCCCAGCGGGGTCACAAATAGTATATATTCTTCTCCTGGGTGAAGGGAACGTTCTTGCAAACTTTGAAGCCTCTAGCTCTTCTGGGGGACTGAATGCATAAGCGAATTAAAAAACAAACAAACATACTTTCTTCTGTAGATCTTAGATATAAAAAAGACGCAATGCTTAAAATTGTGTATCTAGGATATGTAATATTACATTCACTGGTTTCCATAAATTAAGGAAAATCCCTATGTTAGTCAATGGAAAGCTGATGTAAAAGCTCTATAACTTTTAAATAAGTTTTTCTGTTTTGAATAATGTGATTGCAGATAAAGATCTCAATCAAATAAATCAATATCTCGGTTTTCAACAATATTCGTTCAGTATTTAATGAGTCATGGAAGTTTGAATATGTAATAACAGCAATGCCAGTCTTAAAAAACTTATACAAAACTGAAGAATAATGAAATAATTCTTTACACAAAGTTCTAAAATACAAATTTATTTATTAAAAACTTTGATACAATACTTCTTACTAAGTTTTTATTAACTTCTGAAGTCAATTTTTGTGGCCGTCATTGTTATCTCCAAATATTCAAACTTCCATAACTCCTTAAATACTGAACGAATATTGTTCAAAATCGAGATATTGATTTATTTGATCGAGATCTTTATCTGCAATCACAGTTTTCAAAACAAAAAAGCATATTTTAGAAGCTATAGAGCTTTGACGTTAGTTTCCCATTCAATTAACATAGGAATTTCCTTAATTTGTGGAAACCAGTGTATATTTTGTTGTAATTCCAATTCTAAGGTAAAAACATTCAACGTAAATGTAATGTTTCTGCAGATTCCGAGAATACATCTATCAATCTAGTTCTAATTCCCGGCGATTTCAGGCTGTTATGTAAGCCAAAGGAGGAGGAACAAGAATTTGGTAGGTGTACCTAAAGAACTGGAATCTTCATCATCATCATCCTCAAGCAGCTATGAGCTACAGAGGTAAAACCAAACTGTACAAATTAGTTCTCCAAGCATATATGTCCTGAGCAACAACTGCTCCTCTGGCCACTACGCACCAATTCTAACATGGTCCTGTTTGACACGAGATTTTGACACATGAAACCTTTAGGCACATTGTTCATAACCCTATTCGCTAATCTATAATTATCCTTAGGGGCAACAGAAAGTTTTCCTTGCAAAAAATATTAGAAACTATATTTGATTTCTCTCAGAATTGCCGTGTTTTCAGAGGCTTAAATCATGTGGTGGTTTCAGTCTGATCAAATCGATTACAGGCTTTCTGAGATCTCTAATATAATGGAAGTTCTAACTGCGACGATTAAAAAAATGATAAAATCGCCTTTATGAGAAATGACACAGTTTGGTTTGGAAATTAGTATCAATAACGCAGTTTTTACATATTTCTCGACTTATTCTATCAGTAAACCCTATGTGATAGATAATTTCGAAAAAATAACTATTTCGAAATTATCAGTATGAATAAAATTGTATTATATCTGTTACATTTAAAAGCATATTTTGTCACTCGTTATCGATATTAAAGCACGTATAAAACGAGTCTGACTGCTGAAAACGCATTAATAAATGCAATTTATTATAAGAAATTGAAAATTTACCAAAATAATATTAATAATATTTTACTTGAAAATCGGGCTTTCACACATTATTAATATAATATTTAATTACATAAATACAAGAATTTAGTTTTAACCGAAAAAGTCCTTGTATTAGTTGGTTTTTCAATCGACTTTGATAGGTCATAATCCTAGACTGGGTAGAATTGAAAATCGTCTGTTATTTCTGTATACAGATAAGGCAGCGAGAAAATTTCCTAAGTAGAAAAGAAGAAAGGGTTTCATTCATATTGTCAAATGTTTCAAGCGGTGAGGAAGGAAGGAGTTCGTCCCACTGACGGAACATTTCCAAGAAGGAATTCGTTAGCTGTTTTCCATTGTGGACAAATATAAAAGACAAATTTACTAAACCAATTATCGGATACGTGTTTCTTCATGTTAATAAATTATAATATTATTATAAAAATATGTTGAATACACAAACCAGCCTCAGACGAAAATTTATTATTATCAAAATAACATTTAACTCATATCCAAATTAAGGATATGTCTTGGTAATCGTCAAAACACAAACCTAACTTGTTGCTTTTCAACAACAATAGCAGCAGCAGCAGCAGCAGCAACAACAACAACAACAACAACAACAACAACAACTTCATTTGTGTCTTAATGACAGGTTAATTAAAGAATAAGACATGTATAATGGAAAATAAACGCATAATTAAAAGCAGAAAATAAAATAAAAGAAAAACATGACACAGACATGAAAAATTAAATACATTTATAAAATAAGCCTATAAAATTACGGATTATAACATGCATTGCAAAAACATATCACCTATTGTACAAGTCATCATTTCACACTAATATAGCAGTTGCTTAAAACAATTCCAGATACAGGATATGACTTTTTAAACATTACTTTTCCAATATTTAGATCTAATAACCATTTCGAAACTTCAGTTTTAATATCTGAATAAGTACTCTGGCATAACTTCATTCCAAATGGTCCCTCTTATAGAAATGCAGTAGGTGTGCGAGATCTTGATCCTCTAGATCCCTAATAATTAAATTTTGTATGAAACTATAACCTTTCTTTTGCTGTATTGTAAACAGTCTTTAACATGTTCAGCTCCGATTTGTTCTATTGCAGCCACTCAGAAGGAATATTATAGCTTTTTTGCGAAATGGCCTATTGATATTAATAACAATAACAACATTTTGGCCTTTGCTGTGTTTCGAAAGTACAAACAGCCATTTCTTGCGTAAATCTAGGTGCTGAATGCGAAAATGAGAACAAAAATGTTTGATTGGCTAACGTTTTCGAGATGCAGTAACTTACAGTATAACGTCATTCGCTGGAGGTCATATATTGGTCTACAGCAACCGCCACCTCTTCGCCTGCCGTTATATACCAAATCTTGAGAATCGCATCACATTCCATCAGTAATCTGATAGCATTGAAAAGCTCCATCTTCTTTAATATCTCTTCTCCATTGTTCCATTGTAGAAATTTCCTGAGTAAACATTCCCCGTGCTCATCACTCATCACAGCGTCACAGTTTTCCGGAAAGAAATCCAAATGAGAACTTAAGAAATGTACTTTCAAAGGCATGCTACATCCTAGTTTGTGATATGAAGACAGCAATTCTTGAACAAGATCCTCGGAATTTTCTGCTTTTTTATTTCCTGAAAAGCCCGTTGTCACCTGTCGGAAGATATGCCATGCTCTCCGTTCGTAATCAGTGATTATCAATCAAATACCTCATCATGTAGCAGTGAGCAAATATCTGAACAGGTAAAAACGACCTCTTTTATAATTGCATCACTGGAACTTTATATCGAAAGCACAGAAAGGCAGTTTGTGTCTGATTCATATTTTGACAAAATTCTTCATTAAACCCAATTTTATATGTAAAGGTGGCAACAAAATCTTGGTTGTACCATGGATGCTGCTGTATATTGTTCTTCCCTGGCTCCAGTGATTGCCGAGAAGGCCAAATCCTCTTCATGTAATGTTATGCTTTGTCTCTGCTATTCCATTCGCAAAGGAAACAACATAACTTTGTATACCCCAGCTGTAGTCCAAGCAATGACTTTTAAAGACTACACAAATACGCCACTTCTATTTGTCATAAGTTATGTATTGAAGTAATTATTTCATCTTGTCATACGTTTCCTTCATATTAATAGCATGGTCTACTGGAACAGAAGGCAACACATTCCCATTGTATAGAACAGTGGTTCTCAACAATTTCTTTTATGCTTTACGTACCCCCTGGAAAGTGTATGCAACTGGCGTACCCCTTGTATAGATAGATAAAACTATAATTATAGTATAACAATGGGAATAAAATAAAACATATATATAAATACACATTAAATTTTGTGCTTAATTTTCATCTAGGGACTTTTGAGCTCTCACGGGCGTACCCCAAAAAAGTTTACCGCGTGCCCCACGTTGAGAACCCCTAGTATAGATGAACGACTTCCACACTTAATTTCAAGGAATGAATAAATATCGCCATTCTTCTGAATTATGTGGCATGTGGAGGAATGTGAATAAACCGTCAGCATCTGTTCAAGCACCCAGGTAACCTACCATGGTAAAAAACAATACCAGATCATTTTGGCGGATACGATACGCACTTACTTTCACATTTCTATCAAAAAGATTCCACTGCTGCAATCTGGATCTTAGGAGTTCCGGCTTGCTTTTTGAAAGTTTCAGATCTCTAACACGATCATTCAACTTGTTCTGCGTGGTCTTGTATGGTGAATCTGATGTTGCGAGGATGAAGTCAGAATCAACAGATGCTATTTCGTATGATCTTGTTTTTTCTCCCTACTCTTACTCCCATGAGTCCACATCGTAATGTTTTGGTGGCTCCGGATGGTCAGGTTTTGGAATGGGCGGATGGCAGACGGTATATTGGGGTGATTTGTCTGTTTTTTTCTGTTTAGTAATACCACTTGTCAGGGGAGGTGTCATAGAAAAGTAACAATCACTCACATGGTTGGACGGTTCACGCCATATCATAAGAATGGCAAATGGCATCAACGTTCTCATGCCATTTAACCAGTTGCCTCGCCACCTGTACAACTATTACACACTATATGCAGAGCCCAGCTCCTCTGTTAATGTCCAATTTTGCAACCGAAATAAGGGTGGTATGCCTTTTGGATGACAGGCGTTATTTCACGCTTCTATGACGCAAAAGTAACTTCACAAATGTAACAAAAATGATTTTTATTGTTTACAGAAGAATGATTCATATCGCTCACATACAGCACCCCGCATACAATCATGAACGGACGATAACTGAAGAAGGGTAACTTCCGAATATTGCAATAACTCCGGGTATTGCGTTGCCTCGAAGGATGAAATAGCTCCTTGTTATTGTGTCACCTCTGCACTTCGTACAGCACGAGAAAGACGCAAATCGATATACAGTATATATCTCTGTATTTTCAAACCAAAAGCCAAAAATTGATTTTAATATCATAATCGTGTTTAGTTCCTCGAAATCAGTAAATAACGTCTGTTTTTATTTTCGAAATACTTTTAGTGTTGTACAGTGTAATCAGATGAATCTGAAATATATAGAGAAATGTCTTGTATAAAAAGGTGCTTTAATTCAGAAATGCATTTCAACCTTCACTTACATAATCTTTACGTATTTTAATCATGCAATATGTACCACAATGGAATTCCGGTGCAATATAAAATGTCATAAATATAAGACAATAAAGTGGCTCTTTAAAGGAATATTTTTAACTTTGAAATGTAACAGCAAAAAGTGCAAAGAAAAAACAATGAATACTATTACTATTTTTACAAAAAAAATAATATTTTCTTAGCTTGTTGTTTTACTTAGAAAAGCAGAAAATTTCACTGGTTTATAAATAGGTTCTTCATTTTTTACCGATCAAAATTGCCATTTTAAACCAAACAAAATGTGTCCGTGCAGCATTTTTATTTCTGGAGTTTGTAACAAAATTTGGTTTTTTTAATAAAAAAAAATCATTTTCACTTAAAGTCTGAATGCCACAAAAGCAAAATTTCCATGAAATTACCAGCTGTTAAATTCTGGATTATGCAAGCATCACATATCACTGAACCTCATGGAAATTTGATATATCATAAATATGCATTCAGCACATTTTCCCTCGAAGGTGATACCGCCAACTTCTCATTTTGTGTTATGGGAAAGCGATGAAACAAGATGTGTTGTATAAGCTGCGTACATTATGAGACCTTCTCGTTTTCAGCAACTTCCACATGACGAGGCATCGCTGACAGACTATCGATATTAAGGGGCGCAGAATCCACATCAACTTAGAACAGCATTTCCCGCCTGCGGAGGATAGGTTAGCAGCAATGAATCATGGGAGTGACACTAAGGCGCGTGGCTCACGTTCTTGATATCACCGGCGGCGATGTGCCGGATCCCATCTTGGCGGTCATCAAGAACCTCCTCTGGGTGCAAAGCTGCTCTGATAGACTGCTTCCGAATTCTATTTCATATGCAATTAATAAGGATACTCATATCATGTATGATTTTATTTTTCCCGTTCTACTCTTGGGGAGTTTATATAACACAGAAACAATTTTTCCCCTACGCGCTGATTATTTGTGTTTAAAATTGATTTTTATGAAAACGTAGGCATAATTTATCGTATATAAATACGCTATTCGAAAATAACTTTTGCTAATTTGTAATACTTTAGAGTTGTTTTTTTTACATTTTAGGAATTAGGTGATTTGTCTTTCTAAGCAACGGTGATGTAACCACCTTTGAGCTGCTTAGAATGCAGAGAGTGACTGCATCGGTTTGGCCATATTGTTTATATGCATAATTACGGATTAACTAGTAGAGTTATGAATGGTGTCAGTGAAACTGGGTGACTTCAGCTGCTTTGGGCATAAATGTCAAATAGGACCTTGTTAGATTTGGTCTGCATGGACCAAATGCAGCTGCTGTAGTTCAAGAGAGACGTGTTTGCACGACTATATTACACAGTCTGGTTGGACCTCCATAGTCCGTGGCTGCTTGATGAGTATATATGTATGTATGTATGTATGTATGTATGTATGTATGCATGTATATATGAATGTATGCGTGTGTGTGTGCATTTACGCATGATGTGTGTATGTATTTATGTATGTGTGTATGTGTGTTTGTATGCATGCTTTAGGTATGTATGTGTATGATTGTATGTATTTACGTATATATGTATATGTATGTATGTATTTATGTATGTGTGTGTCTGTATTATATATATGTATGTATGCATGCAAGCCTGGATTTTCCATTAGGCACTAGCCTAGAGACACTACATAATAGGGGTGTCATCATTTACTTGATAAAATTTGTTTATTTAAGTAACATAAACATTATGACTTTTTCAAATCTTGGAAGGACTGTAAAAACTAGTTGCAAATCGTTGGAGAGAAATTACTCTCTTTCCAAAGTATTCTCCTTGCACTGACAATCGAAAACGAACTTTTAGAACAAATTGATTGTGAGGCTATGCCCCCTATTACCAAACGTATTGTGAAACTCCCATGTAAAAGGAAAACCACATTTAAAACTCCCTAGCTTTGAAAATAAAAAGTTTTTGTTATAGAAAAAATTGTTGAAAATAACCTCTAGGTTTCAATAAAATTTATCCTAATTTCAATTTCATAAAATATTCGTTTAATTTTTAAAGTTATTGAAGCTGAAATATTTGACAACAGATGCTGCTGTTATCATCATCATCATCCTCAAGCAGCCATGGTCTACGGAGGTCCAACCAGACCACGCAGTTTAATTCTCCAAGCATATCTGTCCTGAGCTACATCTGCTGCATCCGGCCACTGTACATCAATTCTAACAAGGTCCTGTTTGACATTGTCTGCCCACCGCATCCTAGGTCTCCCCCTCCTTCTGAAGCCTCTAGGCACACTGTTCATAACCCTATTCGCCAATCTATAATTATCCATACGGACAACATGGCCAAACCAGCGGAGTCTCTCTCTCTGCACAATATGCTGCTTAAAGGAGGTTGCAGACTCCTTTGCCTAACCTCATCATTAGTTACAAAGTTAAACCACCTAATACCCAAGATACTGCGTAAGCATCTAGAATCATAAGCATCTAGTTTCCTGTTATCTTGTTTACACAGCGTCCAAGTTTCACTACCATAACTAACCCTAGAAAGAACCATACTATTATACAGTCTAATTTTAGTCTTTACGTGTATATGTCTATTTCTCCACAATCTCCACAGATTTTTAAAAGTCCCGGCAGCAATCCCTATTCGTCTGTTAATCTCATGCCGCACATCACCAGTATTAGTTACATAGCTCCCAAGATAATTAAACTGTGACACCTGCTCAAGACTGCAACCATTCAGATTAACTGAATCACAACCTGCCTGACCAATTTTCATCACTTTAGTTTTCTCTCTGTTTATAACCAAACCTACTCTACTACCAGTCTCATCAACAGCTCGAATGAAAGAGTTCATCTCATCAACATCATTTGGCAAAAGGGCTAAATCATCAGCATAATCTAAATCAGAAATTTTCGTATCTCCAGCCCATTTAAGGCCAAAATCTTTCCCTTGAAGTGAATTTCGCATAACATAATCAATAACCAAACTAAAGAGAAAAGGAGACAAAATGCACCCTTGTCGAACACCAGACGTAATGCTAAACCAATTGCTACAAGACTTACCAACTCTCACACATGACTCAGTGTTATTATAGAGAGCTTTCATTATGTTAACTAACTGGTTTACCATATGATCTCACAATCAACCACAAATTATGACGATCAACAGAGTCGAAAGCCTTTTTGAAATCAACAAAGCTAGCAACCAAAGGTTTCTGAAACTCTAAACATTTCTCAAGAATCTGCCTAAGTGAAAATATCTGATCTACACATCCCCTACCACTTCTGAATCCACATTGCTCATCACGCAATTGCCTGTCAACCAGATTCTTAATTCTATTAAGCACAATCATGGAAAGAACTTTACCTGGAACAGAGAGTAGGCTGATACCCCTATAGTTATCACAAGAACTGCGATCACCTTTTTTGAAAATAGGGATAATAATAGCTCTGCTAAAATCTTTAGGAACCATGCCTTTATCATAAAAGTTATTTAAAATTTCAGTCATCCAAGTGGTAACCAAAACATTCCCAGCTCTGAGCATTTCTGTAGTAATTTCATCAACCCCTTGGGATTTATGAAGTTTCAGTTTAGAGATAACCAAACTAACTTCAGATTGTGTTATAGGGCAAACATTAAAGCTGCCAATGCATCTATCATCATTACAAACAATGGGAGTAGAACTAACCACATTGTTTAGAACATCACTGAAATGCTCAGCCCACCTAGCCATGAGAGAATACTCATCTTCTATAACCTTACCTTGTTTATCCTTCAATCCCTGTATGCCTGTCCGTTTTCTACCACCTAAAACATTAACTATCTGGTACAGCTCTCTGCTGTTGTGCTGCCTAACTGCTTCCTCAGCTTTGTCAGCCAAGCTATCAAGCCAAAGATTTTTATCAGTAGCTAACTGATCCTTTACACGTTTATTAAGCTCTCTGTAATCTTTTCTATTAGGACTAGTAGGGTACTGATTAAGGACATTCCTGCAGTTCCTTCTTTCTGAAATAAGCTCAATTGCCTTATCACTTAAATAATTCTGCCTCCTCTGCTCCTTTTTCCCTAAAAGAGTACTGTTAGTTTCCAAAAAAGCCTGTTTAAAATGGCCCCATTCTTCCTCAACTTCAGTATTAAGCAAATCATGACCGTCATAATGACTAAGTAACCTATCATGGTAAGCTTTAGCTATAACTGGGTCATTCAGAGCTTCAGTATTAAAGGTAATTTTTTAACTCTATCACAACAATTTTTAAGTTTAAGTTGCAAGACACTTTTAACAAGGTAATGGTCAGATCCAATTTCAGCTCCCCTATATGCCCTGGTATTTCTAACAGAACTAGCCCATTTGCTGTTAATTAATATATAATCAATCATATTCCTATGCAGCCCATCAGGTGAAACCCATGTGTATTTATGTATGTCACGGTGTTTGTAATATGTGTTAGTTATTCTGAAACCATTGAGTTTACTTACCTGTAGGAGACGTTGCCCATTGCCATTGCAGCTACCAATACCAAAAGGGCCTATTACTCCTCCCCAAAGGTCAGAGTCAGCACCAACTTTGGCATTGAAGTCACCAAGAACAAGGGTAATATCTCCTTTCTTGACAGAATTCAAAACATCCTGAAATTGTCCGTAAAACCTATCCTTCTCATCCTCATCATCATCCTCAGTGGGGGCATAACAGCAGATAACATTCAAGTTTTTAATGCTTGTCTGAAATTTTGCTGTAATAAACCTTTCATTAATGCACTCATATCCTAGAAGAGCATCAGTAGCATGTCTGCTGAGCAGCAGACCCACGCCTTGGTAATGCTTTCCATCCCCCCTCCCTGTAAAGAGAAATTTAAATTATTTTTAAGTATCTCACCTTTACCTGTCCATCTGGTCTCTTGCAAGCCTAGAATATCTAGGTTATAGCGCTGGAATTCCTGCATTAGGACATCAAGAGAATAATCTCTATGTAATGTCCTCAGGTTCCACGTTCCTGCAGAGAGAAAATAATTAGTAGGATTTTTAAAAAAATTAGGTTTATTGAGATTGGTAGGGCCAACAATATCAAACAGCCCCCTGATCGCAGGCATGGGGCAAAGACCCGTTCCTCCTCCGCTAAAGGCTGAAGTCACCGATGCTGGTAGGAACTTCAGGCACCACCTTTTCAAGTGGACTTTTTCAAGAGCCACATGGCCTGCCTGAGACGCATTACTCCAGTTTAGGCTTGACGATGCCCAACTAGCTAAGTAAGGTTCAGGTACCTGCGATGGCCTCTGATTAGGATTATCCACCAGCTGATATAAGGTATCCCATGCCTCTGTTCACTTAGAGCTGGCAACCCAGAAGCAAACAGAAAACACAGCGGCAGACTCTCCCTCAACAGAGGCCCACCAGTGCAGCAAGTCCAGGATCAATAATCAAGCTCAAATCCATAAACAAGTCCAGTCTAGTAGGTATAAATGGTCAGCACCAGGACCCTGTGAAGTTGACCACTCCTCAGCAGGGTTGAAAAAAAGAAAAAAGTGGCCGTAGATGACCAGATCAGCAGGCCATACTGAACTGGCAGCCCTCCCCTTCCGTTCCCTTCCAAAAGAGAATATCTCTTTTGAAAAGTACTAACGGCCTGCACCACGAGAAGGCGGGGTCGGACATTAGGTGCTAGACCTGGCCGGTTCTGTGATTTACATTTCTTTCAATAAGATATTAGTTAAAATTTTAAGGTAAATTCTTACGAGTAGCAACAGTAATGTTATATATTTCAGCTCCCAGAAATCTGTAAATAGTAAACAAACATTGCTCAAAACCTAGATTTAGGGGTTTTTTATTTTGAGATTTTCCATTTCGTTCCACTTCTACCTGAAGGACTATGAAGCTCTTCATGATGGGCTGTGGTTATTTTTTGTCTTAGCAAGAACGATATCAGAGCAATCATCAGAGTAAATATGATATCCCCCTGATTATAATCCCCAGTGGGACAATTAGCACTAAAATACTTCATGAGTTCCCTACAATTACCCTTACGAAATATCTGAGAAATGTATCGTAATTATATTCTCGACATCACTGAAAAGCTTACTAAGTAATCTGTAATTCGCATACATAATCGCCGACATGTCCTGAAAGTATAATAATCTATATTTTCCTTCTTGCACACCGTTTGTATTTCTTCATTTGATTTTAGTTAAGTTTCCTTAGCTTACTTAACCTGCATATACCAATTATTTAGGTTTGTTGGAAAAAAGTGGCAGAAATAACTTTCAGAATTGCCTATCAAATCGCATACGGTCGAAAAGAGCCTTTTCCCATTATATAAAGCCTTAAGACCATCATACTACTAGGTACTTAAGCTATTACCTTTCGTGGGGAACGAACAAAACTCTTTGAGATATTCCACTTCAGTATAGGATCAATACGGCCTGAAACGTTACATTGTTCAGAACCTAAAATCTCATTTAATCAGGAAAGCGACTTATCCGATACAAAAATGCGCATATTTCTATTTGGTGAAATATTTCCTCTTTCGAAAAGTTAGTAATCTTAAATGCAAATATCAAAGCACTGTTTTGACGCAATAAAATACCCAACTTACATATGAAATATAAACAATTAAAAGAGACTCTCTATAAAATTCACACTATCGAATTCCAACTCACTTCAGAAATGTAGTACACCAGAATGTTTTTTCGAATAGCAAATATCCCACTGAGGTAAGTTCAGGAAATATTGAATCGACAATCTTACTTCAAGTGTAAAAGTTCTGCAGTACGAGATCAATGATCTGTCGTTGGGAAACTGACCACTCCTCATGAGGCTGAAGGAAAGCTAAAAATTAACCATAGACGGGACTATTTTTATAAGGCAAACAGATTTAGATATGACAAAATTTATGCACTTTGGGTAATTATTTTCTATATAAAAAGAACGCTTTGTTTCCTCTTGGTTACCCTTTGTGACATGAACTGAAGTGTATATTCACCTGTTGATTGCACCAGAGTGATAACTTGCCCCCTGTATAGAGCTAGGCTGATCACATGTCGACGAGTAGATTACTTAGCAAGCTTTTCAGTGACTGTGGGGAATATAAAATTATTATACATTAATTAGAGGTTTCGTTAGGGTAATTTTAGAGAACTCATGAAGTATTTTATTGCTAATTGTTTCTGGGTCTTATGATCAGAACAAGGATAGCAAGGAGGGTCCACCCTTGATCCCCATCTCCCCCACCACTTGGTACGTCTCATATGAACTCTCGAAATTGTTTATTGCTTGGAAATTCAAACAGGTGTCTTTGTATAATTTTAGCCCTACATTATAGGCACAAAACTAAAAGTAGATTTAAAACACAAACTATAAAATTTTATTCCATAAAGTGATATCCTAAATGTGTTGTTTGATGTGATAGCCAATTCATAAGCTTGATACTCCGTGCCTACAGTCGGAAAGCTACCTCGTTGCGATGGGTTGCATTGTTTTCTTTTTGAACAGTACTTTTGCGCACGCAATGATTTACTGCTTAACAATTCATCCAAGGTTTATTGAGTTCCTTTACCTCTGAGCTGTACTTTCTTCTACACATTGGGCTAAATGGCCAGTTCACAAGGGATCAGACAAAATTGAGGGAAGGGACTTACTACACAGCTGTTAAGAGATATATGGAGGCTTCCCGTCCAGAGTGTTCTTTTGTATGCACTTTGTTTGGATCTCCTGCATATGGAACCATGCTAAACAGTCGATGGACGGCGCCTTTAGAAGTCCATCGGTGTTCTCCTTCTGATCGAGACAGGGTGAGGTTTTGCAGAGATAACATCAACGCTGCATCAGGTAGGATTCTAAGCTGGTAAATGCAGACTGCCAGCCTCATTCTACCTAATGAGCCACCACCACCTCCCATCCAAGGGGCGACGCTCTATCTAAGTCTATCGGCTTCCCCTGTTTTCACCGAGAGCGAGATGGGACTGAGTGTAGGAAATTTCCAAAGCAGATCTCGTTATATATGAACCTGCGTTGACTTCAGTGAATATCAATAATCCTCAATATCTTTAGAACAGAGCATCATATTCCCACATACTGAGTTCGTGATAAATCCCTCTGGGAATGTGAGAAACCATATTCACCCATGTGATGAAATTGGCTCCACACGATCACTTCATTATTAGGGTAAGAGGCTTCTACTTTGGTAAGATAGTTGGTGTATAATTTGCCGCACCTCATTTAAGTGATTTTGGAATTGCATTTCTCTTCAGGTAAGAGACCTTCTAAATTTTGAATGTAGATAGATTTTCCTATGCATTAGAATGCATAGAGGCATTCTAATGCAGTCCACATCACGTATTTCTGGCAACGTTTAAACAGGGCTTGCCAAGGCTATGGCCTGCGGTAAAAGGAAACAAAATGAAACTGCCGGTACATGTGCAGAATGATTTTATGTCTGATAAAGGCATAAAAAGATTGCATATCCGTATGTGCAGATAAATATCTTTCATAAAGTCAAATTGCGGTTCTGAAGGAAATCTGATTTTTAATAGAGCAAAAAGGTCCTAATATTGATCACCCTAAGATATGATAATCTTAAGGTGCTTTAAATTCGGTTCGTGGAATAAGTGTTCCATTCGTTTGAATGAATTTTGCAGACTCGAAATGGCATAGTGATTAACGTTCTCAAACGTCAATGATTCAGTCATTCAACAACATTCTATAACTTTTAAATAAATTAAATAATTCCACTGAGACATTCTGAAATTCTTCGGATATTTTGCAATTCTGATATGAAATTTCACTCATAATTATTCATATAATTCCTTTATCATTTCTAAATTTACATCTCACCTCTTTGCTATTGCACAACCACGACTCACTTTATTATGCTATATATGCATGTTGGCACTTTTGTATTTACATATCAATTACGAACATCGAAATCGAGTTTCAATTTTGCCGACTAATGCCAAGCGAAACGTTATTTCGCATTGTTAAATTTGACTTGTCCTTTCTAATTGAAGGAACTTAAATTAATTCAATTCAATTGAATATTCAGGTTTTTACTAACCCTAGCTTCAACACGAAACCTTTTTACATCAATGTATGAGGATTTTCTAATATATGCTTATGGACTTCGAAAAAAATCGCATTTAAAAACAAATTGCAAAAATTCAATTAAAACTCGATTAAAAGTTTTATAGATACTGGATTACTGAATTATAATATCATAACAAAGGAGAACAACTCAGCATTTTTATAGATGCAGAGTTTTAAAATAATTAACTGAACAGATTGTAAGCAATCGTTCTTAGTTTAAACTCGATATCAAATTTAGAGTACAAATGTCTTGAACAGGGTGGTATACTAATCATGACCTCCTATCATGTGTCATGTCAGATGATCAGTGTCATGTCAGATGATCATTGTCATGTCAGATGCCCTGATCGCTGAGCTATTGGCCGCTGATCAAGAGTACAGTCGCTTAAAAAAGTATCCGAACACTATGGTTGATTACAGAATTCAGAAAAAATATCTGGTAACGATTTTTTTTTTTGAAATTAGTGATCTGCAACCTTCGTGTCACGTGACACGAAGTTTACCAGATCACTAATTTCTAAAAAAAAAAACGATGCCAGAATTTTTTTCTGAATTTTGTAATCAACCATAGTGTTCGGATAGTTTTTGAGCGACTGTACCTATATTTGGTGATATGAACTTTCCTATCGGCAGTACACATTATCTGTCTCTTGAAGGTAGTATCTTTGCTGTTACAAACAGCATTCTGAAGCAGACGGCGATGTATGGCACGAGTATACCAGTTCAATCACTTAATAAAATTCACAACGTTAATTTCAAAAGAATGTGTGTAATTACTCTTAATTTGACGTTCATCTTTTGTTCACTCTTAGTTTAGGGACTTAAAGTATCATGAAGGGTATCATGAAGACGTGTACTTGGCCGGCGACAATAGACAGGTAGGCGATCCCATCTATCAATTGATTCACTGTGATTAGTGGACCGAGGGCAGGCGACTAAAATAGCCTCCAAAACATAATACCACTGCCTCCAGTCTGCCGAAAACCGACGGTGCATCCTGGTGCCAATCAACATGATGGAGTTGAAAACGGGATTCATCTGATCGAGTAACAGATTTCCACATATCGGTGGTCCAGTGTTGTTGATGACTTGTCCATTCATAGGGCATTACTTGTGTCTCGTAGTCATAGTCCATATGGGCTAATGCCTGTCATACTATTCATGTTTATTTTGGTGTTACCATTCCAAAATTCTACTGAATGGTTAGCTGGGTCATTGTGCAGGTTCGCTGCTGTGTTATGCGACTGGCGACGACACTGGCGTCGAACACACATTACACCTTTGGCTGGTTGTTCGACTACTCTTGAGCCAGTCACGGTAGACTCATAACACCACAGAATGGGAGAAGTTCACCATGACGGCTGTTGTAGAGATACTGGCACCTGGACATCATGCCCCCACATTCATATCACGGTCAAAGTCGAAAAAATCGCGATGCCTACACATTCTTTCTTGAAGTAACCTTAAAACTGATTGCGCGTGCTGTCTATAATCATATATCGACCGTTCCCTGCCATGATCCATCTCTAGCCCCACAGACCTGTCCATTCGTACATAAGGGAGTGTTGCTAATACAAAGCCAATTCAGTGTAGTGTTGTTAGACTTCTTATAGGTGGTTTGAGGTGTTCGTTTCTTCCAAAATTACATAAGGGATATGTGGCTAATTATATATTATTTTCTCTTTTTAGTATACGGCGCTAAATTAAATACGATGATTTAAAAAAATAGATTACATCTATGAAAGTCCTAAAAGGTGAATTTTTCAATATTGGTTGAAAGAAAATTTAAAAGTATATAATATATCGTATTTCTCTAAAATAAACTTTTTTTTATCTACAAGCCGCCTGCAATAAAATTTACCAACAATTTATTTTTGAGAATCATTTTGTGGCATGAATTAGCAGGACAATTTTACACAACCTCGACTTGACCAGGCAAAAATGTGATTTTATAATATTATTCAATAAATCATTAAAATAAATTATTTTAATAAATTTTTATTGCAAAACATTTACTCTGAATGAAATGTGACAATATTCTCAAAAATCAGTCGTCATTCGGACGCTATTTTTCAACTTAGTGTAGATAAAAGGGGACAATAAGTTTAACTATTATTTTTTTATCGAGAATATGAATTAATAACATGAACTTATTCTGCAATTGGAATTTACTATGTTGTAAATTTAAGCAAAAGTATTATTCGTGTTTTTTATCGGTAGGCAGCGATTTACACCCTAATAAAAAGGTTAATACTGAAATATTACCAGTTTATGTTCAAAATGGCATACACTGAAGAATTTAAATATATTAATTGCGAATTATTGCACTGTTTTAAGCAGTAGAGAAAATATAAATAAAGGCAAGACAGAAATCAGTAGAGAAATTACATATCTATCAGTTTCAGCAGAGAAGTAAAAACCGACAATCTATATTAAAATTATAATAATTAAAGTTTGTAGTGAGAATTTGCCGGGATTGAAATAATTTCAATCCTTTAATCTTTTAGATTAAATATTTAACTTGAACATAAAACATTAAACGATATTTAATATCAAATAAAAAAAATATGATTTGAAACTTTAATTAAAATCATAGGTATAGTAATACATTAATGGCATATAATAACTTTAAGCAACACTATTCCCATAATCTTCATTAACATTAAACATGGAACCGTGAAAAAACAATTAGCTTGAGCAAAGCAATTGTAGGCATTATTTCAACTAAAACAACAGTCACCCTCAGGGTGGCCGATTGGAAGCTACTGATCAAAGGGACCTGGGTCCCAATAAAGTATGGGTAAGTCTTTCCTGAGCTTGTAGTCTTCGGAAGAAAAATGTAAAGGGGGAGAAGGGTTCGCAGAAGGGTGCAAAAAAAATCAATATTTCAAGAGAGAAATAATTAAGTGGATCCGTTAATTAATGAGAGCAGTTTCAAAACAACAATCACGCAAATATCATACCGTAATACAAAATACATACAGTTAAGGATGCACGAAAAAAATGAAAAATAGGGCCACTTATTATTAAAAATGCATATACGAAATGTTTTTTCATATTAATAAATAAATAAGTTTTTTATTGTATGCTTCTCTAAACAGCAGAAAAGATTAAAAAAAGAAGTATTACAATTCTTTAATGAAAAAAATAAGACATTAAATTTTGGTATGCATATATTATTCATCATAAATTAATATTCCGAAACTTTTTTCCACGGGATGGGGCAACTGCTCCTCTTGCCACCCCATCTCACTCACCCCTTTCCGCCTATATTGTCTTTCCACTAAGGTCTCTCCCCACAGACTTTTCTCTCTGGGACGTATTACATTTAATGCCTCTGTCAGAATCTCTGTGGCAAGCTGCTATGTGGGGAGTATTTTTTTTTATTCTTTTAATATTTAACAATTACCTTTACATGTAACTTTTTGTTTCTTAAAATAAACTGGAATTCTTATTAGTTAAGCTGCTAACAATACTTGATATCGAATAATACTGAAGCATACATACATACATACATACATACATACATACGAAGCCTTCCCTCTCCCCACAAAAAAAAGGGGAAGCGGAATGGGGTCGATGTTTAGCGACACCATTCCAATAAGCGAATGGAGTCATATCTCATATAAAACGAAATTTTCTAAAGCATTTTTAGTGTCAAAGAAAAAAATATAAATTAAAAATTTTCAAAAATACCTATATTCTTCTATGTGCGCCATACAAATACATGAATAATAAAAGAAGGTTATGTCTTTCTGTCTATGTGTCTGTCTGTCTGTGGCAGCTATGACTCATCAGGAAATCAACATACACGCTCCAAATTTTCAGCGAATGTCCCTGGTTTTGGTCCGGATTGCAGTGCCAAATTTCAGATCGAAAGTCCAAAAGGCGCTTGCTAGAACCAAACGCATTTACCACGCTATTCCTACCGGAAACGATAATCGCTGTCAAATCTATTGTTGACATTTACAACTCTCTAACTCTGAAAGTGAAGAGGTAAAACAGCATTTAAATCTGCTGCGGTTGCCAGATTCCACCCAATTACAAAGGCATTATTTCGGCGTCCCATTTCAGCTAGGGACTTGATTTTCTAACCAAACGTGGGGTCGGGCAGAGGGAACCAGCCTACAAAATTTGGGAACTTTTTGGTAAAATATGTCGGGAATAACAGAATGCCAAAATCTGACGAAATAAATATCTCGATCGTTTGTCACGGGCTCTGAGAGAGAGCTCCGAGTCAGCAATGATCTTTGCATCACCGCGAAATTTTTCGTGTTCAAACTGTGGTAAAATGTCGGGAGGAGATACTCACAAAACTAGTCTTTAGTGCAGGAAACAACAGAATATGCAGATTAATAGTGAGTCACGAGCTGTCACAATTTGTGTAGAAACAAAGCCATGGACAAAGTGAGAACCTGACTTTTAAACCAATCACCGGGCCACACAGGGACGCTGTGCGGGATATTTGGACCATGCGAACGAATATCACGGGAGATATAGGGCGGCAAAATCTGTGATAACGGAAATAAAATCTCGATGGTTTACGCAGAAACTAAACCACGGGCTATGATGAGTGTTCGCTGGCTTCAACAACGTTCCGGGCAAATTTCTTCCTGTTGAAAATGTATTTTAAAGTGTCGGGGGGGGGGGGGGGGCTTACAAATTTAACTTTAACGCAGTGAAAATAAGAATATACAAGTTAAAAGTGAATCCCGGGCAGCGCCGGGTATGTTCTACTAGTAGAAAATAAAACTAAAGTAAATCGATGGTGCAATCAGTCACTGAATTCGTATTCACTTCGAAAGAGGATAGGGCGCCTGCAATCGTATTGAGTCTTGTCATCGGCGCCCTGTCTTCCTTTGAAGCAAATACAAATTCAGTGATTGATTTCATCATCGATTTGCTTTAGTTTTATCTTCTACCTCTTTGGGCGCATAGAGTAAGATAGATATATTTTTATATTTTTTTTTACCTATCTTCCTATTGTTTTTAGCTCGTTGTTTCGTTTGCACTTTGTTTTGTTTGTGAAAGCGATTTTTTGCGATACATGTTCTTAACCCACTGACCGATATAGTCGAGTCATATATCAAGGGAAAGCTTATCACTCGAAAGTATCATATGCTATAATGAAGTTTTTTCCCTTGTGATTTTCTCTCCCATATACTGGGGAATATTAAAATCATTTTTTACTCTGTCTTCATAATGCGATGGCCTACAATTACGAGTTAGGGGTAAAATGACAATGTCTGTTGTGGGGACTGTTGTTGACTACCTCGAGTTTTGCCAAAACTTTCTTTTCCTGAAAAGGACTGGGAATATCTAGGAATCTGCCCCAACGATTTGTATCTGAAATAAAATCTTGTCGTATATACAATGCCATAGGTACTTCAGAACACGTTCATTGCACTAACACTATGAAGTGAAAAAATAAAGCACCGATGGTGAAATCACTCGTTGAATTATTAATTACTTCAAAGAAAAATAGAGAATTGTTGAATCCCTATCTTTCTTTGAAGTTAATGCGAATGCAGGAACTAATTTCACCATTGGTATACTTCAGTTTTATATTGCACGTTTTAAGCGAGAAATATATATTTTTTATTTTTTATTTTTGTTTTCATTTATTAATCCCAACTAACCAGTACATTTCGCATTTCTCTCACCTCTTGTTTTTTTTTTTATAATAATGCGTTCATTAAACTAGAATTAAGTACAAACAAATAGTAAACAGCAAAACATAAAATTACAAATATTGTTACAATTGCAGCCAAGGGGTCACCAGACCCGTCCAGGTTTCATACACTTAGTATCAGTTAAAACTTGGACTCCTCGTAGCTTAACCTACTTTTCAATTAACTTTTTTAATTTAACTTAACCTACTTTAATGGCTTGGAAAGATAGCCATCCGTAGGAAACGTTAAGCCGTGGCCTAGTGTGTAGGAGGGCCATACATTTGCACGTTAAAGAACACGCTGTATGGCCTTGAGGGAGGCTATGATCTGTTTTCCAACAGCTGTCATTCTCCCTCCAACCTTCTCTCTTTATTTTGCCTCAGAGATTACACTCCTCAGATTTGTATCAAAAGAATTATATAATCAGGGAGCTACATAAAAAATGTTTATGTACTCTACCTTTGTGTGTCATTGGCACCTTAACTAAGCAACCACCACATAATAAACTTTGCTTACTAATATTTTTTTAATCCATTGATAATATTTAAACAAAAGGAGAAATACCCAAACAAGTCATTTTTACAAGTCGTACTTAATAAATTTGGACATTGGACAACTCCCTGAAGGAGCACAAATTTTGCTATTGTTTTATGGAGACTATTTTTTCTAATTATTTCCTGAAAACAAATACAGTTCTTGATGTTTTTCTATTTTCCATACATTGTCCGCAGGCCAAACAAAATTTCATTTGCAAATCATTTCAGTAGCACTGATACAGAGCATTATGAAATTCCTAAACATGACCGAAAACTGCAATAAACTTGATATATAATTCCAAATAATTGAATCCTCAAGTATTAACTTTGCAAAAGCATTAAGCAGCACAATACCTTAACTTTAAACTTATCTAGGAAACCACAAACCACACTTAACCTGGATATTAGATAAAATTAAGGATTTTTCTTTGCAAATCACAATATAATCATTTTTAATTGAGATATTTTGGTTTTTGGAAAGAAAATTTTGTTGGACAGCATTATGTCATATCTTGTCAAAAGCGAATGCCTCTTTTCTAAGGAAAGATATGTCTTCTTACGCTAATTCGTACAGAGCAACATCTAAACCAATGATCTACAAGTAGTGTGAAAGTAGTGCGAAACCATAATAAATAAGCCATCAAATTTGTAAACATATTGTTGTACAATATTCAGCAAACAAATTTTACTTAAACCTTATTCGACATTGAAAAGACATATATATCAAATCCTGGAAATTAAACTATGCTTTAACAAATAAAACTGTCAAACTGCATGAGAGAATCCCAGCTGGGTTAGCATTGAGATTTATCTCCGCAAATTTCCCCGCCCTGCCCACGGTCAGTAGGGGACACCAATGGGCTTGGAAAGGCCGCCGTCAGTCAGCTGGGACATTAAGCCGTGGCTCCGTGTGTGGGAGAGCCATACCCTGTGCACGTTAAAGAACACCCTGGATGGCCTTGACGGGAGGTTACCATCTGTCTCCCAACAGCTGTTCTAGTGGGTTCCCTACCCCAACCTTCTCTGAGTCTTCGGGGTCTTTGTGACCTGGCCATTTAGCCCATGGTGTGCAAAAAAGTGCCGCTCACAGGTAAAACAACCCAACCCAACAACTCAAACTTCATGAGAAAACAACAAAACCTGTTTGATTCAAAAATAGTTCAGCATCACTAAGTCACTATCCATGTTGCCTCTGTTTTTGTGTCGTAATACTACCTAGAAAGTCCCTTAACTAGGAGATGTTGATCTGTGCACATTAAAGAACAAGCTGGATAGCTTTGAATGGAGGCTTTCATCTGCCTCCTGACATATGTGTAGTAGATTCTCATCCCTGGGCCTTTGAAGCGTATGTGACCTGGCCATTTAACCTGTTCAGTGCCAAGTTTTCTGGTCTGCGATGGCACCCACAGCCGACTTCTTTTCTCAGTTAAGTCTAACGTATAAAAAATACTTTCAGTTGTCCCAGATTTTTAAACAAAATCACACTGATAGGTATGAGATTTTCTATTATTCTGAATTTTATTTCGTCACCGTACTTTGTTTCGAAATGGAGTTATTAATTTAGAAAAATATTTCAATATGTTATTGACTCTTCGCTTTGTTTACGGAACTATTTCAAGAACACATCACTCCTAGAGAAGTGATGTGAGTCCACTAGAAACAGTTCCTTCTGAAAATTCAACATTAAAATCTAACTTTAGTCTACATCTTGCATTTGAATTTCACTTACTGTTTTAAGTTTCTATTAATGTATTTTCCAGAACCGTTTGAATTAATTGAACTTTCGACCTGAAATTTGGCACTGCGATCTGGACCACAAGCAGGAACATTCTCTAAAAATTTGAATCGTGTACGTTGATTTTCCAATGGGTTATGGCTGCCACAGACTGACACACAGACATGTCTTCTTTTATTATATAGACGAGCTGAACGTACCCGGCGCTGCCCGGGTGTCACTTTCAACCTGTATATTCTTATTTTCATTGAACCAAAGGAAACTTTTGTAAGAACCCCCTCCACACTTTAGCACAGATTTTCAAGAGGAAGAAATTTGCCCGGGATCGTTGTTGACGTCAGTGAACACTCCTCATAGCCCGTGGCTTAGTTTCTGCCTAAGCTATCGAGATTTTATTTCCGTTATCACAGAATTTGCCGCCCTATTGCTCCCGTGATATTCTTTCGCACGATCCAAATTTCCTGCACAGTGTGTCCCGGTGATTGCTTAAAAAACAGGTTCCCACTTGGACATTGGCTTCGTTTCTACACATATAGTGACAGCTCCTGTCTCACTTTTAATCTGCATATTCTGTTTTTCCTGCACTAAAGGTTATTTAGTATCCCCCCGACATTTTATCACATTTTGAACACGAAGAATTTTCAGTGTTGCAAAAACCATTGCGGACTCGGCGCGCGCCCTCAGCCCGTGACAAACGATCGAGATATTTCGTCAGATTTTGGCATTCTGTAATTCACGACGTACTTCACGGATAGGTCCCAAATTTCTTAGGCGGGTTCCCCCTGCCCGACCACATTTTTGGTTAGAAAATCAGCTCCCTAGTTAAAATTCAGCTGCAATGGAACTCCTAAATAATGATTTTGGATATGTAGGGAATCTGGCAACGGCATAAGATTTGTATCAGAATATTTAAATATTATTTTAACACTTTACTTTCACAGTTAGGGAGCTGAAAATAGCAACAGTAAATTTGATAGCGATTCTCGTTTCCCGTAGGAATAGCATGGTAAATATTTTTGGTTCTAGCAAGACCCACTTTTGGACTTGCGACCTAACATTTGGCACTGCGATCCCAACCACAACCAGAAAAGTTCTCTAAAATTTTGGAGCGTGTACGTTGATTTTCCGATGAGTTATGGCTGCCACAGGCAGATTCACAGACTCACAGACAGACAACTTCTTTTATTATACTTCCAGTTTCTTTGATTTGCTGTGATTCTTGACAAACCAGAGGTAAATATGTAAGCCCTTTGGGAAACGTGGGAGATAAGCCTTGTGTACTCTTTCATTGCATGCGCTAGAGGTGCTAATTAGGAGCAACAGGCAGCAGTCCCCGCTCTCTCTTCAACACTGCCCTGCAGGCTACAGTCTGTTATCCCTTTCATCATCATCATCATCCTCAAGCAGCCATGGGCTACGGAGGTCCAACCAGACTGTGCAGTTTAATTCTCCAAGCATATCTGTCCTGAGCTACATCTGCTGCATATGGCCACTGCACACCAATTCTAATAAGGTCCTGTTTGATATTGTCTGCCCACCGCATCCTAGGTCTCCCCCTCCTTCTGAGGCCTCTAGACACACTGTTCATAACCTTATTCACCAATCTATAATTATCCATACGGGCAACATGGCCAAACCATCGGAGTCTCTCTCTGCACAATATGCTGCTTAAAGGAGGTTGCAGACTCCTTTGCCTAACCTCATCATTAGTTACAAAGTTAAACCACCTAATACCCAAGATACTGCGTAAGCATCTAGAATCAAAAGCATCTAGTTTCCTGTTATCTTGTTTAAAAAGTGTCCAGGTTTCACTACCATAACTAACCCTAGAAAGAACCACACTATTATACAGTCTAATTTTAGTCTTTAGATGTATACGCCTATTTCTCCACAATCTCCATAGATCCTTAAAAGTCCCGGCAGCAATACCTATTCGTCTGTTAATCTCATGCCGCACATCACCAGTATCAGTTATGCAGCTCCCAAGGTAATTAAACTGTGACACCTGCTCAAGACTGCAACCATTCAGATTAACTGAATCACAACCTGCCTGACCAATTTTCATCACTTTAGTTTTCTCTCTGTTTATAACCAAACCTACTCTTCTACCAGTCTCGTCAACAGCTCGAACGAAAGAGTTCATCTCATCAACATCATTTGCCAAAAGGGCTAAATCATCAGCATAATCTAAATGAGAAATTATCGTATCTCCAGCCCAATTAAGCCAAAATCTTTCTCTTAAAGTGAATTTCGCATAACATAATCAACAACGAAACTAAAGAGAAAAGGGGACAAGATGCACCCTTGTCGAACACCAGACGTAATGATAAACCAATTGCTACAAGACTTACCAACTCTCACACATGACTCAGTGTTATTATAGAGAGCTTTCATTATGTTAACTAACTTGTCTGGTATACCATATGATTTCACAATCAACCACAAATTATGACGATCAACAGAGTTGAAAGCCTTTTTGAAATCAACAAAGCTAGCAACCAAATGTTTCTGAAACTCTAAACATTTCTCAAGAATCTGCCTAAGTGAAAATATCTGATCTACACATCCCCTACCACTTCTGAATCCACATTTCTCATCACGCAATTGCCTGTCAACCAGATTCTTAATTCTATTAAGCACAATCATGGAGAGAACTTTACCTGGATCAGAGAGTAGGCTGATACCCCTATAGTTATCACAAGAACTGCGATCACTGTTTTTGAAAATAGGGATAATAATAGCTCTGGTAAAATCTTTAGGAACCATGCCTTTATCATAAAAGTTATTCAAAATTTCAGTCATCTAAGCGGTAACCGAAACATTCCCAGCTCTGAGCATTTCTGTAGTAATTTCATCTACCCCTGGGGATTTATGAAGTTTAAGTTTAGAGATAGCCAAAATAACTTCAGATTGTGTTATAGGGCAACATTAAAGCTACCAATGCATCTATCATCATTACAAACAATGGGAGTATAACTAACCACATTGTTTAGAACATCACTGAAATGCTCAGCCCACCTAGTCATGACAGAATTATCCCCTTCTATAACCTTACTTTTTTATCCTTCAGTCCTTGTATACCTGTCCGTTTTCTACCACACAAAATATTAACTATCTGGTACAGCTCTCTGCTGTTGTGCTATCTAACTGCTTCCTTAGCTTTGTCAGCCAAGCTATCAAGCCAAAGATTCTTATCATTAGCTAACTGATCCTTTACACGTTTATTAAGCTCTCTGTAATCCTTTCTATTAGGACTAGTAGGAAGTCACTGATTAAGGACATTCACTGATTAAGGACATTGTCACTGAATTAAGAAGTCACTGATTAAGGACATTCCTGCAGTTCCTTCTTTCTGAAATAAGCTCAAGTGCCTTATCACTTAAATAATTCTGTCTCCTCTGCTCCTTTTTTTATAAAAGAGTACTGTTAGTTTCCAAAAAAGCCTGTTTAAAATGGCCCCATTCTTCCTCAACTTCAGTATTAAGCAAACCATGACTGTCATAATGACTAAGTAACCTATCATGGTAAGCTTTAGCTATAACTGGGTCTTTCAGAGCTTCGGTATTAAAAGTAAATTTTTTAGCCCTAGCACAATACTTTTTAAGTTTAAGTTGGCAAGACACTTTTAACAAGGTAATGGTCAGATCCAATTTCAGCTCCCTATATGCCTGGTATTTCTAACAGAACTAGCCCATTTGCTGTTAATTAATATATAATCAGTCATATTCCTATGCAGCCCATCAGGTGAAACCCATGTGTATTTATGTATGTCGCGGTGTTTGTAATATGTGTTAATTATTCTGAAACCATTAGGTTTACTTACCTGTAGGAGACGTTGCCCATTGCCATTGCAGTTACCAATACCAAAAGGGCCTATTACTCCTCCCCAAAGGTCAGAGTCAGTACAAACTTTGGCATTTAAGTCACCTAGAGCAAGGGTAATATCTTCTTTCTTGACAGAATTCAAAATATCCTGAAGTTGTCCATAAAACCTATCCTTTTCATACTCATCGGCATCCTCAGTGGGGGGAATAACAGCAGATAACATTCAAGTCTTTAATGCTTGTCTGAAATTTTGCTGTAAGAAACCTTTCATTAATGCACTCATATCCTAGAAGAGCATCACTAGCCTGTCTGCTGAGCAGCAGCCCCACGCCTTGGTGATGCTTTCCATCCTCCCTCCCTGAAAAGAGACATTTAAAGTTATTTTTAAGTATCTCACCTTTACCTGTCCATCTGGTCTCTTGCAAGCCTAGAACATCTAGGTTATAGCACTGGAATTCCTGGGTGAAAACATCAAGAGAATAATCTCTATATAATATCCTCACGTTCCACATTCCTGCAGAGAGAAAATGATTAGTAGGATTTTTAAAGAAACTAGGTTTATTGAGATAGGTAGGGCCAACAATATCAAACAGCCCCCTGATTGCAGGCATAGGCCAACGACCTGTTCCTCTTCCTCTAAAGGCTGAAGTCACCGATGCTGGTCGAACTTCAGGCACCACCTTTTCAAGTGGACTTTTTCAAGAGCCACATGGCCTGCCTGAGAGACATTACTCCAGTTTAGGCTTGACGATGTCCAACTAGCTAAGTACCTGCGATGGCCTCTGATTAGGATTATCCACCAGCTGATATAAGGTATCCCATGCCTCTGTTCACTTAGAGCTGGCAACCCAGAAGCAAACAGAAAACACAGCGGCAGACTCTCCCTCAACAGAGGCCCACCAGTGCAACAAGTCCAGGATCAATAATCAAGCTCAAATCCATAAACAAGTCCAGTCTAGTAGGTATAAATGGTCAGCACCAGGACCCTGTGAAGTTTACCACTCCTCAGCAGGGTTGAAAAAAAAGAAAAAAGTGGCCATAGATGACCAGATCATTAGGCCATACTGAACTGGCAGCCCTACCCTTCCGTCCCCTTCCAAAAGAAAATATCTCTTTTGAAAGGTATTAACGGCCTGCACCACGAGAAGGCGGGGTCGGATATTAGGTGCTAGACCTGGCCGGTTCTGTGCATCATCACTAGGGATTGGTATTTTTAGAGAGCTAGACATGGAATCAAACGCTATGAGCTAGGTGAATTCAAAAGTGGTCATGTGTGGAACTTTGTAATCTATTGTGGAAAAGAAATTCCTTCCAGTTTATGCCTAGCTACCATTTACAGGTTCAACCCACAAACATTCTTACATGGGAGACGCATAGCGCCAGCCGAAGAACCATCTAAATCTCCTCCGAGTTGAAGGTCAGACTCCCGTGGCCAAAGAATATTTACCATAGCCACGCCAGGGATAAACATTCGAGGCGTTTCTATAGATATGATTCACTTCAATAAATGGCTTTTCGAAATTGAAATACTAAATTGAGAAAAAAGTCATATTTATGTTTCCTAAATGAACTCGGTTTCACAGAGAAATAATTTAATAAAATAAAATGAATTTTCCGCCAAAGAGCTGTTTATCACAGGTCTCACAGAAACGTCTCAGTGTTATATGCCATAAAAAAGATCTGGAGGAGGACAAGACATCAGCAGAAATACAACACAAAGAAATAAACGTTATGTTATTCAGAAATCGAAACTAAATTACTTTCAACCTAACTTAGCAGGATATTTCGTGCTAAGTTCTGACAGGAGCCTGTCAGTTTATATGTCATAGTAGAAGGTCTGAGAGGATGGCAGGACCTCAGCAGAAAAACAACACACAAAACCATGCCTTACCCGGGACGCGAACCCAGGTCCCTTAGATCAGTAGACAAATAAACTTAATTTAAATTTTGAAGTGGCAATGCATTTTGAATTTTTGAAGACGGATAATTTTAGAAATTAATTATAAATGACTCACTTAGCCTGATAATATATTCCGGTGGAAGAGGATATGTAAAGGAAAATGGTATAAGCAAGGGAAAAACCCGATATATACTTTTTATTTAACTCTGATAAAATACATAACCAACCAGACCCGGATCTAAAAAAAATCGAGAGGAAGAGGGGGCAATAAAAAATCGAACCGAAAGAATGCAAAAAGGGGAGGGGAGGGGGGTGCAAAAGATTGGATTTACAATGCATTATAACATTTTCACCTCCGTTTTACAGGTCTTTAAATAAGTCTTGAAAAATGCATGAAATATTAATAAGTTTCATAACGTGGAAAATTTTGTAAAGAAACAAATATGCCGATATAATGAAAAGTTCCGAAGATGTCACCAGTGGATATCAGAAGTTATCACCAGATTCATCAGTGGAATTCTATGACACAGGTAAAACATTTAGTTTTGTGTGTGCGTGATTATACTAATGAGTGTTATTATAGAAACCTGAATTAAATATATATTTTTCGGAATATCCTGTCCTTGCTTACACCATTCTTCTATTATGTTTTGCCTAGAAATAGATTTCAAGCATTGCTTTAATGTTAATTCTGGTGAGGAAAATGGTACACTAAGTCAACTGTTATTGGGTTAGATACTTTGAATGAAAATTTTAAAACTGCTTTCTAAACTGATGGAAATATATGTATAGATGAAAGTTTAATACTTTGGGTACTGGATTTCTTGACTGGGGTTTCATCTATACATTCCGTCTTAGAGAGCTAGACATGGAATCAAAAGCTATGAGCTAGGTGAATTCAAAAGTGGTTATGTGTGGAACTTTGTAATCTATTGTGGAAAAGAAATTGCATTTGAAGCAAGCTGTAGTAATTATGAAGAAAGAGTTGTATTAACGTTACTTGATAGCCTGCCACATGCTTTTCGCTCCTACATCGTTAACAGAACAATTGTTATCAAGACAGACTCATATGCTATGTGGTACGGCGATGAAAAAATAGAAAAGGAATACCTTCAGATGTAATTCGATAAACTTTAGATGTAGATAAAGTGCAATCAAATCAATGACATTAACGTCATCGCATTGAAAGATAAAAATGTACTTTGCATCATTATTACCATATATTGATTAAGTTTGTCAAAATCCGATAAAAATCAATCGGAAAACTGGTGAACCCATATGGAAACCAATTTGGTATTAGATTGCAATATAAATATTGGAGTAACTGACGTGACTGTCAGTGTTCTGGAAAATTTTCTGTGTATGAGAAAAACTCTCAAATGATAAGAAAAAAGGTTTTTCCCACACCCTCGACTTGTTATTACAATTGCCTTGTAACGTTTAAAACTAGCGAACAAAATGTGTCCATGATATCTTTTATCTGATGAAAGAAATCATTCTGTAGAGAAAAATGGAATCACATATATTTGCCACTGTGGTTTTCGAGAAAAAGGAAATGCATATTTTTCTGTAAATAAAAATTCAAACATCATCGAAGATGTTAAAAATGTTATGTATTATGTGTTAAAATATGTTGTCATTACCTTATTTCTGTGTTATGTATTGCAATAATGAATCAGCGGATGCTTTCAGGTTATTTACATTTCAATAATGTACACTTATATCAAAAAGATATCACAATTCAATAATGTACATTTATATCAAAAGATATAAACAACAACAAAAGCATGCACATGTTTAATAATGTTTTACTTTCCTTACCTTTACGAGTATTCTCAGATTAGGGTGGGCATTGTCCCCTTACCCTGTAGATCTGGCCCTGGATATAACTATTCTGCCCCCATGGTAAAAGTTAAAAGTCGGCCCCTCTTATTGAATATTTGCACGTCGGTAGCGCGCCAGACTCCGAATCTGCAGTTCCCAGGTTCGATTCCCATCTGGTTGAACGTCGAGATTTTTTTCCATAAAACGTCCCTTCCTGCCTTCGATCATGGGGGGGTGACACCAATAGGCTTGGTAAGGCTGCCGTCAGCGTGATGAGATGTTAAGCCATGACACTGTGTAAACGAGAGCCATATCCGGTGCAGTTTAAAGAATACACTGGATAGTCTTGACGGGAGGCTGCCATCTGTCTCCTAACAGCAATCCAGTGGGTTCCATTTCTCCCAACTTTCTCTAAGTCCTCAGGGTCCTTGTGTTCTGGTCATTTAGTTCATTGTGTGCAAAAAAAAGTGCTGCTCAGAGGTAAAACAGATCAACAGATCCATATGTTGCTGTGATGCAATTTGTTAAAAATCTGTAAATTTTCATTCTGTAATTATTCAAAATTTTCCCGTGAATATTGCTATTTGAAAACAATTACATCATCATCATCATCCTCAAGCAGCCATAGGCCACGGAGGTCCAACAAGATTGTGCAATTTAGTTTTCTAAACACATCTCTCCTGAGCTACGTCTGCTGCATCTCGCCACTATAGACCAATTTTAACAAAGTTCTATTTGATATTGTCTACCCACCGCATCCTAGGTCTCCCACTCTTTCTGAGGCCTTTAGGCACATTGTTCACAACCCCATTCACTGGTCTATAGTTATACATACAGGCAACATGGCCAAACCAACGGAATCTTTATCTGCACATTATGCTGCTTAAAGGAGGCTTCAGACTCCTTTGCCTAACATCACCTTTGCCTTACAAAGTTGAACCACTTAATGCCTGCATAAGCATCTAGAACATCTAGATACTGCATAAGCATCTAGAATCAAAATCATTAAGTTTCCTGTTATCTTGTTTACAAAGTGTCAACGTTTAACTATCATAACTAACTCGTTAAAGAACCAAATATCTATAGTCAAATCATAGTTCTTAGGTGTATAGCCTATTTCTCAACACTCTTCATAAGTTCTTAAAAATTCTGGCAACAATACCTGCAGCAATCCCAGGAGTACTCGTGTACTTTTGCATATCGCCATGTTTTGTAATAAGTGTTAGTATTTCTAAAAACCATTAAATTTACCTATTTGTAGCAGACATTGTCCATTGCCATTGCAGCTATCAGTACCAAAGGAACTATCACTTCTCCCCAAAGATAAGAGTCAGTACCAACTTCAGCATTGAAGTCGCCTGGAACAAGGGTAATATCTCCTTTCTTGACATAATTCAAAATATCCTGATGTTTTCTGTAAAACCTATCCTTCTCCTCATCGGCATCCTCAGTGGGGGCATAACAGCAGATAACATTCAAGTCATTAATGCTTCTCTGAAATTTAGCTGTAAGAAACCTTTCATTAATGCACTAATATCCTAGAAGAGCATCACTAGCTGGTCTGCTGAGAAGCAGACCTACGCCTTGGATATGCTAATTATCTTCCCTCCCTGAAAAGAGAAATTTAAGATTATTTTCAAGTACCTGACCCTCATCTGTCCATCTGGTCTCTCACAAGCCGAGAATATCTAAGTTATAATAGTGGAATTCTTGTGTGAGGACAGCAAGAGAATAATCTCTGTGCAGAGTCCTCACATTCCACTATCTATATTAAAGGCTGAAACCATTTACACTGAAAGACTTCCTCCAATGCAGGTTTGATGATTCCCGTAGAAACAATAGTTCAGGTACCAGCGATGACCTCAGATGATGATTATGCACCTGCTGATGAAACATATCCTGTGAATCTATTCACTTGGGGTTGTCAACTCAAAAACAAAAAAAAAATAGTAATATTTTCCCTGAACAGAAGCACACCAGTGCAGCAAACTTAGTATCTATAATCAAATTGAGAGATATTGTTCAATTGCTATTGGTGTAGATGGCCAGCACCAGGACCCCGTGTTGTATTGTAAATAATCTTAGTAATCATAGTAGTTCAGATCAGTAGGTCGCACTGCTCTCGCAGCTCTCCCCTTCTATTACGTTTTAGAAAATAAACATTAAAAAGGATAAAAATAAATGAAATAATTAAATATGATGAATATCGATAAAAGATTGCCTCTTTACATTTCCCGATTTACCTACTTAAAGGAGAATGACTTATCTTGAAGTGAATGCGAATTCAATGACTTATTTGCACCATTAATATGCTTTAGTTTATTTTCTACTTGTTAGGTCATTTAGAGAATGATAAAAGTTTTTTAATATTTGAATTTATTTTTCTACTTAACCTCCTAATGTTTGGTTTGCCGCTTATGCACTGCTTGATTGCTTGTATATTTTCAGATCCAATGCCAAATGTTTTACTCTTAAACAGGAGGAAAGCGGTAAATTTCTACAGCCAAGCATGCAGATCGAAAATATTTCGATAATGTGCTAGCAAGCAGAATTTTGAAGGATTAGTTACAAGCCACAAAACGTGATTATAATAAAATTTCAATATAGGTCGAATATCTTCCATTTACTGATATACCTTTAATATAGTACATGATTTAAAAACACTTAAATGCACAGAAAATTGCTTTCTTAATGTTTAATTTGAGACATTTTTCATTGAACTTCAAGAGGGGGAGGAAGTACCCCCACTCAGGGAAAAAAACCTTAAGTTAATGATTCCTACCCAACAGCATATCACACCACTACCCCTTCTCCAAACTGGACCATTCAAGATCAGTGGGTACCGCTGAAGGCGAGATCAATAATGTCAGCTGATTTCTTAATCTTTGGACAACGGTCAATGATCACTAAATAGCGTCGTTCGATACCTACTACATCTCATTTTTCATTCGCTTCAGTTGGTGGTTGACAGGGTGCGTCGAAGGTTTAGACTTGCTGGCCATCTCGTTTGTTGAACTCCAGTCCTCAGAAGGATGAATTGTATTAGAGATGATGATAGTGCAAACATGCAATTCTACTCTGCATTAATTGTTATTAGAGACGTCTGCATTGAATCTTTAATCCCTTGCGTTTTATTTCAACAAGATAAGCATAACATATCAAAGATTTTATACTCAAAAGAATACTGCACATCTATATCAATAAGAAATGTACTATCCCCTTTAAACTATTTTCAAACCTATCAAATATATCAGATAATTTCCATGTTGTATCATTGGGAATCTAATTTCAAAGTTCTATAATTTCTGAAATATGCATCTAATGGGAAAATGTGACTGAAGGTAAATGAACTATCATAATAAAATCAATTTAAACCTCGGTTTTTAATAATATTCGTTCAATATTTAAATAGCTGGGAAAGCTGGATTTTCTAGCTCTTAACAATAAACTATATTTATTTGTAAAAATCATTCATGATTGTTTAATAGTGAAATAATCATTACGCAAACTTCTAAAATATATATTTATTACATTAAAATGTTTGAAACAATACTAATTATTTGAAATTTACTAAATTTCCGAGGTAATTTCTTATGACGTATTACTGTTATGAAATATTTTAACTTCCATAACTTTTTAAATATTGGACGAATAATGTTTAAAAACGAGATTCAAATGCATTTGATTGTGATTTTACTTTATTCCATGTCACATATTTCTATAAAAATAAAGTCGAGGATTCAGAAGCAAGTCTTCTGCCTTAGTATAACTTCGCGTTGGAAGTTGTAGTCATATAATACGTTTGCAAATGGTTCAACTACTCAAAATTTTAAAATATTTAGTGTAATAATCATCTTGCCACTGATAGTTTCTGATATCTACCTGTACAAAGGATCATTTCATATACGTATACATACATACATACATTAGTATTTATCTACTTACCCACCTACATACATATATCTTCTTTTCTATGGACCCAATATATACATATATATATATATACTATAGGTATATGTATTCAGTGATACTTATCATATCTATGTATTTTTTGAATATTTCATATTCATTTCCAACAAACATTATGAAAATTCTCAATCAAGAGGAAAATTTTGGAAGAATCACAAAGGAAATGTTATATATTGATTAAATGCTTTGAATCTTTGTATAATATAAGAGCTAATAACAGTATTAGTGACCAAAGTGTATTTTAAACTGAGAAAAAAATCGCAAAAAGTGACATTTTTAAACAACATTTCTTGCCTGAAAATTTTTTATTGCATCAATTAATTTCATTATTAATAGAATGTGCAAAATTTTCCAATCGCTAATTTCTCCCTATGTTGTTTCAGCTCTAGATTATCCCATCAATTAACTCACTTTTCCACAGGACGCCTCTTACGATTCTGCCAGAAATTCGCTATATGATTCAACAATGGGGACTGGGTATGACAGTCATGGCGACTGACTACATTATGTCCAATACTAATTACCCGTGGCAAGATGCATTGTCATCCTGAAATACGACACCTCCATCTGGAAACATTTCTCTAGCAGCCAGTGAATTTGATTCTGAAGGACGTGCACATATATTTTGTCTATTCATAGTACGATCAACAAATAGTCTGTCAACTCTTAAAACAGACATAAAGGAACATACTACTGCAGATGGTTAATGTTTCATTGCCCCCGTTGTGCACTCTAGCTTGAACTCTAATGTAGAACCAAGATACCTTTTTACCTAGGCAGACCTCTTGTTAGTAATGATCGAAAAAGAAGTTTATTAGGTAAAATAACTTCTCATTTAACAATGGTGCAGTGGGGATTTTTCCCCATTGTAGTCTGTTCTTCTCTGTATACGGAAAGAAAACATTTATTTTGTCCTTAGAACCCTTAAGACCAGCATGGGACATCCTCAGATTGCAAACACATACTACACCATGTCCTTTTGACTGTTCCCGAAGTAACTGAGGCGAAATCAATTTTCTACTCTAACAGGAGGAGCTTTGTCAACTTGTTTGCTTGAAGATGGTTTACATCCCTTTTCAAGTGTAGCTGAGATGGGGGAATAAGGGAAAAGCCAAACTCGGGGTTGCGTTTTGACTTTAATATTTTGGTGATCGTTTACGAAGAAATTTTATACAATTAGTACAGTTATTTATTATAATTTTATACGTTTACAATCGGCTCTCAGCCGATTGGGTTGAGGAAAGGAACACAATCAGAGTCATTCAGGAAATGATTGGTCAACACCTGGTTCAATTTCCATAAAGTAACAGAAATTTATTTATCTATTCTTATCGGACAAGTACAACTTTGGCCCTTTCAGCCCATTCTCCACCTGTTTCAAGTCGCTGAAATTGGCAGGTAAGAACAAAGACCTGGTGGTCATTCTCGATGCTTAACAGAGGGCCAGGCAGCTAACTGATTTCCGAGACTAGCATGGGAGAAAGGCGTGGAAGGAACGCGGGAAAAAAGAGGGACAAGTAAAGAAAGCTGGCTCACCTGTTTCATCCATCCAGAGGTGTAGGTACCTTCTGGGTCATCTCTTCTGTCCGTTACTGCCTGCTAGTTGACTTTTGCCCATGATCTCAGGTAGTTGCTTTTTATTTAGTCCATGGGTATTTATATGACGCCACGTTTTCTGGGCATCCTGGACACTATATTAGCTAGCAGCAACAAAAAGAAAGTTTCTCAGTCCAGAGCAAATTTCACTTAGTCGAACAAAGCACCGACTCGGGGATATCGTTCGAGACTTATATGCTGACGAAGACACTCACTAGAGGAAAAAAGTCCCATGTGCACTTTTCAAACTCTGCTACTTCGACCATTCCCATCAGGAAGACAAAGCGCATGATCCCAGGGATGTCACATTGGCTAGCTTGTTGGTGGACACACAGTGTTCCAGTCCTATGCAAATGAAACTGAAGCAGCAGAAGGATCTCGAACGTTCTCGATGCTGTTCTTGGAGGTAACAGGCCAATGATGATGTCATTAATTAAAAAAAGTTGGGGAGGGGAAATGGGTGGCAGACCGTTTCAAGAATGGCGCCGAAACAGAAGCTGTAGGAGCAAGGCAGATGCTAGCGGAGACTACGAGTATAACATACCTACCCAACTCCATGGAAAGAAGACCTGGAACGGCGGGCAAGACGGATGCCAGCCTGGAGCGAAAATCGAAGAAAAACGCGGTCTTATCATTTCCACTCCTTGTCTTATAATTCGGATCCTTGATGATCTCACGCCACCATTGACGGAGGATGCTGACGACCAGGCATTACATCTGAAGTTCAAGCCTGCGGGTGCATCTCGCGTAGGGGAAGTGTTTCTGTCCAGGGTGGAAACCTTTTCGAGTACTGCAATGTCTAAAGTAATGACAGGTGTACACTAAAGAGTAATGTTCTACACCAACACACTTACTGTGTCCTTTAATAAAAACTCCAGCTCAGCGGGCCTGCAATACATTGAAAGTCATAGCACATATGACCTGGCCGCATACGCGGCTTGCAGTCTGAGGAGATGGCAATTACCTCTCCATCATTGCCAGTCGATAGCTGTCGTTGGGTTCCTAGTGTCAAACAGCGAGCAACACTGCTCCACTGGATGTACTCAACAATACATGAAAAGAAACAAAATTAACTTTGTAGTTGTTGTCGCGGTCTTCTACTGCATTCTCTCTGTGTTCCATGTTTTATGATATCCCCTTCCTTCCCACCTTTTATGATATCCCACCTCGTTATTCTCTGTGCTGTATATTGTCGTAATCCTATAATGTAGAAAGTGCAGCGTTCTTTTGTGATAACTCAGTTCTCATGTATAATTCGTCAAAACTGTGAACGGCAATCAGATGTCGCGGCTGACATCCGCATTGTTCTGGGGCTTCACCCGAGAGTTACCAATTGTAGATGCTACAATCACGTCCAACGTTTAATGACTTATAGTGGACTGTTGATGCTGGATGGTAGAGAAGACTCATTAAATCTACTAAGTTCCACAGGCCTCCATTAAGTAGGGCAGGTGACACTTAAAATGGGCTGACAGATTTCAGACCACAAGTGGCAACGCAACAAAATGGCGATTAAAATTCCGATTACACCACAGAGTATTAACTATACAATATACAGAACAGCAATGGCATACAGTTACAAGTCTCTTAACAAGGAGAGCATTTTCACACATCAATTGATAAAGGAACAGTAGTAATGGTACGACTCACAAAAATTCTCAGACAACTGTGCAAAAAACTCAAATAAACATAACGCATAACACTAGTCATAATCTGTTATTGGCAGTTATTCTCACAATGTATAGGTTTGACATAGCACAGGACATTAAGGTACCTAACAAGTAACACAGCACGTGATCAGAATGGTGCTCAAGGTCATCAATTCACCTGAATATATCGCAAGGGCCGCAACCCTTTCAAAATCCCTTAACAAGCATTAGATTCCAAAATTTCACCAAAATCATTTATTCAAATAATTCTAACAGAAGGATACTCGCCTTAACCATTGGTGGTAATTTACCATCACTTCCCTAACACTAATTTCAGTGATAATCACGCTATGGATATACGCTTTTCCAGCACGTAACTTACGAACTAATACAACACGATCATCACCAGTGATACCAAGAGAACTACGATGTCTAACTTATTGATGATAACAAATATACAGCATGAACGCATGCCCATGAAGTCGATAAGTTTGAGAAATCTTAACTATGTTATACAATTTTACATGATAATAATTATACTATAAAGGCTGACTCCTAATGAGCCAACACAATTTAGAATGACAACTACAATGATATGTAATGGATATCTCCATGACGTTGACAACTCTCAAAGCACAATGCAAAAAAATACTGAAGCTAACTTTTAATGAAACGAATATAAACTCGAATGACAATAATAACAATACGATTCAATGAATATCCCCATGAAGTTGAGAAATTTCACAGCCGACCAACAATACAGAAAGTGCAGAGATGACGTCACGCCCTGCTTCACTAGGGGATATAATGTGGGGCATGTAATTCACAAATTACGTTTCTTCAATTAATGCATATAGTGTGTGTCAAACAATTAGAACGCAGGCTAATTGTTTGGCAATTTATCCGAGGGCCTTTCTAATAAGGTGGACTCCAGTGTTGATTTGGTTTCTGATGTCACAGTATGTATTGTTGATGTGGGTGTCGCTCCTGTAGGAATCTCTCCTAATCTCATCATCATTAAGCAACGCCTGCTTCAAGTCGTGCTGAATAACGCCGAGATGATAAAAGCTCCCAAGTGAATAATTGCAACCGGGTTAGACCCTGTAATTATCGCCACCTACAGCATCCGGCGTGTGAGCAGCGAGGTGGTTAGGAGGACCGGAAGTGTGTTGGGCATGACGTCAGGATTCGGGGGAATTATGACGCATGCAGAAGCATCACGGGCCAGAGATGGGCATCAATTTTGGGGATTGTCGACAATCAAGAAAATGCTTTGTTTCCTTTCAACACTGGACGAAAGCATATTAGACATGGTTTTCCAGCTTTCGTGGGCTGCCACCTTTTACGTTTTCAAATAGGCAGGAAATGTAAATGCTATTTTTTAGACTGTGTTTGCAGTCGATTAGGTTGCCGATTTCTGCGCGATTCAAACAAAGCAATAAATATAATTATTTTATCCTTTTCTGCTGAAATAGAATAAACATCTTTTCACGCTTCTGCGATACCTCTCCCAAATGTTAAAAAAAAAATATTAATTCTATACCGCCATTTGCAGAAGGAAAATAAATGGATAATCATTTTTTACGTTATTAGTAAATACGACACAGAATAGTTGCTGTTATCATACTCGCTGATGAATGAAGAATAATCACTATTATGGCATAGCTCATGGAATAATTATTGTTACACTACTATGACATGAATGTATGTGTCGTTTTTCTGCTGAGGTCCTGCCTCTTTTTCTACTCTTTGGGCCTTAGTGCTGCAGTGACTACGAGTGTGGAGTTAGTCACTGCGGGGTGGGCGAGGTACTCTGAGTTGATGGGGTGGCAATGGCTCCTGGGACTGTGGGTACTGCTTGGGCCCGATGGCTGTGACCTACCGGGTGGCTCGAGTGTCAAAATCCCAGTAGTCATCTTCAAGTTTCGATTCTCGGTTCGCCCTGGATTGGAGCTGTTTGGTGCATTTGGAGTGAGAAGCTCGGAAATGGTCAGTTCGATGAGTAGCTGGGCTCTATGTTTCTGCAGATTTGTGAGATGGTTGACGTGTATGGTTTAGACCTTCTGGAGGTCCATTACTAGTGCTCTTTGTAGTTGACTTCTGTGACCTGTTGGTGGATTCTCCAAAGTGCAGTGTACAATTTTGAAAATTTCTTTGTGTTTCATCGAGATACTCAAGAGCTGTACAGAAAAACAAGGTCCCCATCTTTTATACTCTTGTTTACTGCAGATTTCTTGCTCGGTTTCTCCTCTCGTTCTGCTACACCCTCCAGGTTTTTCTTCAGTGGGTCATATGCCCAGTTAAGCTTATTGGTCAGCTGTTTCCCATAACTCTCAGTGTCTGCATATGTAGAGGGTTCTCATGTCTGCCACAGTTGATATGGTAGGGCTACATCCATGCGATATAGCAGAAAGTATGGAGTCTCATGAGACATGTCCGGTAAGCCATCAACATAAATGGCAAATAATCCCATCTGTTATTGTCAGTCACCAGGTCAGACAAAATGGAGACTATGAATTGATTGAATTTCTCTACAATACCATTCGAGCTAGGAGGATAGAAGCTCGTATTTTGCTTTACTATGCGGAATTTACTGAACACCTCGATTTATCAAGCGACTGGTAAAATTTCGGGCGTCGTCACTAATCGTAGTGATGGAGAATTCGTATTTTGAAATGTATTCTTCGCCGAAAACACTGGCAATGGACTCTGCAGACTGGTCGTGTAATGCATAAATTTTGAGCCATTTGATAACAATATTCATAATAACCAGCTTGCATTTGTTGTCTCGTAGGGTGAGGGGAAGAGGGCCTAATATGTCCATTCCAACTAGCTGGAAAGGTGGACCCGTGAGGGGTGGGGGGTCTCAGATTAATTTTCTCTTTTGCCTTTTCTGATTGCCACACTTCTGCAAGCACGAAATGCATGTCTGAACATAGTGGCGAATGTTGGAGTACATTCCTGACCAATAGTACTCGGATTCAACTCTCTGTAATGTTTTGCTCTCACCCAGGTGACCTGAACAAGGGTTTTCATAACACAACTCTAAAATGTGGCCTCATAGGCTGAGTGGTACTTCCAGTTACTCTATGATGTCAGTGCAAGGGCTTCGTCAGTGCGGAGGGTGCCAAATGAAAGCGCCTCTTTCAGGTAACATGTGCTGGGGGCATTTGTGGCAAGGCTAGTGCTTTGACCTTCCAAAACTTCGATATTCTCTCTCAGTCCATATGCATCTCCCTCAGCCAGGCTCTGATCCCTAATTAGCTGGGAGAATGTGAGTCTTTCTTTAGTGTCTTCACGTTTCATGACAGGGTATCAGCAGGATATTGTATTTTAACAGATGATATATAACATCGAAATCATAATCCTGATATGTAAGGTTCCACTTCGCCAATCTGCTGGGTCTTTAACCCTTTCAGGACCATAAGGTCTCTAAGAGTAAATATTAGTATGTAACTGTTTATTTCAGTTTGTTTAGGCGTAAAATAAATAAAAATCATAAGAAAAATACATAACAATGTGTAGTCTTTTTGGAATTTTATGGGAAATATTTTTCCCAATGGACTATACAGGTAACACAAATTATAGTTAGGCTTATTATGCAATGTCTTTTATTTATTGGTTTATTAGAACAAAACGTTAACTAAAATAATACAAAATTATGGAATAAAATTACTGTACAAAATGATGTGCTAATTATGATATTCTGCGAAGCAATTTCTTTTGGTAGTGAGGCAAAGATGGACATTGCACATAGTACATATATTATGCGTCCTGACAGTTCTGTTTTTGTTTTCTAAACGTTCCCGTTTACGTAATTGCGTTCGGCATACGTTCTATTTTGACATTCTGTATAAAAAATGCAGATAAGGTTATAATTAAATACAACAATCACCAATTTTAAAATGGGAAAAATGTTTCCCTTGGTCGTGAAAGGGTTAAGCTGCATTAGATATGACAAAGGGCGTGATTAGATGCGACTGTGAATCGGGATCCATAAAACTACTGCTTGAAATGGATTATTGCAAATTTTACATCAAGGGCTTTCTTCTCGATAGTAAGTAACATGTCACCAGGGGTTTCAATTTGCGGTTGGCGTAAGCTACTGGCTGGCAGTAACGTCCGTCTTCTGCTCGAGTACGCTGGTGACTGCGAGGTCCAACGCATCTGTTGACAAGAAAAACTTCCACTCAAAATCAGGGTACAGGAGAATTGTTCGGTCATCAGCTTTCATTTGAAAGCTTCGAACGAGGCTTCTACCTCTGTGATCCGACTAAATTTCGTGTCCTTCTTAACTAGGTGTACCAGGGAGTCTGTGAGATCGGTGTGTCTATCGATGAATCGTCGGTAATAACCGGTTAAGCCCAGAAAGGCACAGATGTTCCGAAAGGAGCAGGGTCTAAGGAAGTCATCGATCGTTTTCACGTTGTGGGTGTCAGGTTGCACTCCTCCTCCTCCTGAGATTTGGCATCCCAAATATGTCAACGATTCCCTCATAAACTGACATTTGAATGGTTTCAATTTCAGGCTGAACGCTCTGAGTCGGTGGAATATCTTCTGCAACCATTCCACGTGTTGATCGAAAGTCTGGGATATGACCATAATGTCTTCGAAGTACACCAAAACAAGTTCCTGGTGTATGCACATGAGCACACGATCTAAAAAAATGTTGAAAGGTAGTGGTAATATTTCTTAGTCTGAAGGGCAAAAAAATTAAATTCGAACAGCTTTTTCCACCTGATAAATGCTGTCTGCTCTATGTCTAAGGGATGGATGGGGACTTGCCAATAGCTGGCTATCATATCCAAAGAGCTAAAATATTTGTCATCGGCTGGCTCAGTGATTCCCAACCTTTTCTGGATCATCGCCCCATTTAGAAGAGAACAAAAATTTCAACGCCCCCTTAGTCCATAATAGTTAATTTTATATGAAATATTAAAATATTGTTGCATATTATCTGTACCTAATTTATCTGTTTATTTATCTATTAAAATCATAAAGCAGAAATTAATAAAACGACAGCCAAATGTACGATAAAATTGTTTATTAAAATTTTAAAAATAAACACAGAATCAATAAGAAGTAAAAAATAATGAGATAAACACAAAATTAATAATAAATAAAAAAAATTAATGAGATGGTTGAGGCTGGTGGAGTGTTAACAATTTGTTAATGTCGGGTTCCAATTTCGTTAACATCAATCGCAGATCGCCATGTTCAGTGATGTGTAGTCTGTTCCTCTTCTTTGACAGTAAATTAGCTACTGCACTGAATCCACGCTCAGCCATATAGGACGAAGGAAATGCGATTAAAAACTTCTGTACTATTGCCCACAATTCAGGGTAGAGAACTGGTATTGATTTTTGAAGCCAGATCTCTTGGTATCCATGTTTGAATTTTGCTTTGAGTCCTTCGTTAGTCGTGAATTCTAAGAGTTCCTCTTCCAAATTTGATGATTCTTCAGTATCTGTATTTGCGAAAGGATCTAAAACCGAACTCGGAATATTCATGCTTAAAATATCTTGGAAACGCTCCATAAAATCAACATGAGGAACTTCCAAGTGTTGGCAGTAAGTAAGTAAATCTTCCGATTTTGCAGAGACTGCTGATAATGTGGGAAAGTGGTTGTATTCACCTCTACCTAGATTTCGTTTCAATAGAAGAAGTTTTCCCGCAAAAGCAGCTATGACGTTTTTTGCTTTAATTAAATTCAATTCATCACCTTGCAATTGTAAATTAACTTGATTAAATATTTTAAACAGGTCTGTCAAATAAGCGATGTCATTTTTTGACGTAATCAGGTTTTCGCGCAATTTTTCGTCTCTGTCTTCAAGAAAGTCCAGTACTGAGTCAAATAGATTGAAAAAACGATTCAGACAAACACCTTTAGAGAGCCAACGTACTTCTGTGTGCAACAGCAAGTGATTGTAATCTTCATCATTTTCATTACAAAGCTTACCAAATAATCATTCATTCAATGAATTGCTTCTAATCTTATTGATTGCTTTAATAACGTAATGGAGCGACGTATGCAGACGTTCATTCAAATTTTTTGCAACCAAATGCTGACGATGAATAATACAATGTACAGCGAGTACATTTGGTACTGTTTGTTTCAAATACGCTATGGAACCCTTATGACGCCCTGTCATTGCTGGAGCACCATCAGTAGCAGCAGACAAAATATTGCAAATAGGAATTTCTTTAACTAGAAAAAAACTTTTGCCTGGTATTAAATATAGATTCTCCCTTTGTATCAGATTCCAATTTTTTAGCAAATAATAGCTCTTCATGAATTTTTTCTTCTTTTATAAATCGTACGTATGATAAGAGTAGAGCTTCGTTATTTGGTAGATTTGATTCATCGAGTTGAATGGAAAATTTGCAAGTCTTTAAGTAATCACATAATGATATTTCAACGTCTTTTGCCATTTCATCTATTCTTCTTTGCACTGAATTATTACTGAGAGGAATTTTTCTGATGATATCTGACGGTGTCTTATGATGAAGAACAGTTTTTAATATCTCTTTGACTGCCGGCAAAATTAATTCCTCGCCAATTGTGTGTGGTTTTCCTGCTTTTGCCATTAACAATGAAACGTTATATGAGGCTCGTAGTCCATCATAATCTTCTTTAGAAGACGACGCAAAAAGGTTTGACATAGTTGGCTGTTTTAAATATTGCTTTTCCAGTTCTTGAAAATAGAATAAATCTTTGTTCTTCTTATCAGCATGCATTTTATTTAAATGCTCCAGTAGCTTAGAATGTTTCATAGCTTTATTTGAAAAAACTTTTCGGCAAATTAAACACATAGGTAATGATTGGTTTGTAGGAGAGTACGTAAATCCATATTTCAAATATCAATACTGTACTGCCGGCATTTCTTTTTAGATGTAGATTCAGCCATTTTCAAATACAAATTAACTTCTCAACAGATTTATAAATAGTTATAAAAATAATGTTTATAATGACTTCTAACACTTATCACTCACGACTTTTTATCACGGCGAAGCACATAAAAATAATAAAACATTCCTAGAGCTATCGCTTTTATAGATTTGATTTTGTGCACGCATTAACTTGTATGTTTGCGATGCCGGCGCACTTGCTCCGTAAACAAGTCATTTCAAGCTCCCATATTCTTGTCGAAAATGTTAATTGCATGAACCGCGTGTTTGCCTACCAACTTGCAAGGACTTGTCACCGTCAATCTATTCTAAACTAAAACAAATTAGGTATAGGTATACCTAATGCTAATTTAAAAATGCTTATTAACGCGATAACAATAAAATAATTTACATAGCTAGATAAAATATTTATTCATGAAAACAGGTATTTTCAAAATATTTTATTATATTAAAAAATAATGATAAAAAATATTAAATATAATAAATTTATTATTATTATATTATTATTGCATCAAGGTTGATTTGCCATCAGGGCGGACACACATGTCCAACATAATAAGCCTGATATAGTAGTGCATTATAAGGTATTGAATGAGATTACAATTATTGAAGTAGGAATAACATCTCAGGATAATCTGCAGACAGTAGAGGTTGAAAAGAAGAGGAAGTATGATCTGTTGGCTTTGAGTTGAGCCTAATTCACAAGTGTAATGTTAATATTATACCTTATGTTCTGACGTGGGATGGTATTGTAACTACGTACCATAAAGCATACTCAAAGCGACTTGGAGTGGGAAAACATATTGAAGCTTATATCCAATCTGTGATCTTGAAGAGAACTTTTGAGAGCATCTCAGTCGACTTCAGACGTACCAGTACGCTAGTAGGCGGTAGCAGGGAATTTATTGTCCAAGCTGCAGTTGAAAAGCTGTACATGACGGATGAGGTAGTGGATAACCAGAATCACCAGGAAGACACCACAAAATAGAAGAGATAAAAAGGTTGTCACAGAAAATTCCATTAAATTTATTTATTTATTTGACCGCCCCTCTTGACTGCCCCAAGTCCCCATTCGTCTCTGGATCCGCTACCGCCCCCATGGAAGGCTCCAGCGCCCACTGGGTGCGGTATCGCCCGGTTGGGAATCTATGCTGTAGAGAATTATAGACATATTTCAATACAAACTGTCTCCTCAAAATTATTCGAAAAGTTAATGCATTTAAGGTTAACTAATTACTTTACTAAATATACTATGCTGTCGGAACACCAGTATGGGTTTAGGAAAAATAAAGATACAGCTGATGCCACAGCTGAAATAGTAAAATTAATTTATAATTGTCTCAACAAAAAAGAAAGAGTGGTGGTTTTGCTTCTGGATATGTCTAAGCTTTTGATAACCTGTCTATTGATATTTTACTAAATAAATTAGAGGTTATTGGTATAAGAGGGGTATCACCGAAATGGTTTACTTCGTATTTGAAAGTTAGAACACAAAAAGTCAAAATAGGAAACGTTTTGAGGGAAGAATAATCAATTCGTTATGGTGTTTCACACGGTTCTGTTTTGGGACCACAGTTATTCTCAATAGATACCGATATATTACACATTAAATTCAAAGGTAAGATTATTTCGTTTGCAGATGACACCGCCTTGGTTTACTGTGATAAAACTGATGAAGAACTATTAAGCAATATTGCTGCAGATTTAAGAACACTTCAAATTTGGTTCCAAAAAAAATTATTAATAAATGCAAAGAGAACGAAATATATTTATTTTAATACTGTTAGTGAAAGTATAGAGCTATTGGAGGTTTATTCTATCATATGTGTGATTGTAAGTTTTTCGAACAAGATAAAATTGGGTTTTTAAACTGTGCTTGTCCAAAGATTAAAAATACTAAAACAATAAAATATTTAGGAGTTAATTTCGACCGTTTCCAACCTGGCATGATCATGTTGAAAAAATAGTATTTAAAATCAAGCAAATAATTCCCAAAATGTATCTTCTAAGAGATATAATGAATATAAAAATTTAAAAAAAAATATGTATTAATCTATTCCAGAATACAGTATACAATTCTAATTTTGGGAGGAGCATCTTCATGTTGTTTAAATCAATTGCAGCAATTACAAAAATATATAGTAAAGATTATGATATTTAAAAGAAAGTACGACTCGTCTGAGCAAAGTTTAAAAAAACTAGAATACTCAAGTTAAAAGAAATACACCAAATGGCTTTAGCAAAGCATGTATTTCATAAAAAGGACAAATTTGATATAGTGGTTAAATATTTTAGAAGAGCGGTAGTGGCTCAGGATTTTTGCATTCCAAAACCAAACAAAGAGTTATTCAAAAAATATTATGGATATAGCGGCTTAAAACTATTCAGCTCACTGCCAGATAACCTGAATATTATACATAATAAAATACATTTCGCTAAAAAACTAAAAAAAAATATCGTTGAACGGTGGAGACTGCGACTGATGTTTTATTTATTGTATTAATTGATTACATTGAAATGAGATATGAGTAGTAGGAGATAAATTTATATATTACGGAGGCTGAAATTGCTATTTTTCTGTTTATATTGTTGCGGATTTCAAAAATGGATAGCCACTGAGCGTGAGTATTAAAAGCTATATTTCAAAACCAAATTCAATACAAGGTAAATTGTTACAAAGGAAATATGGATGAAGTATCTTATTAACAAATTAACTATTAACATGCACAAGTCATCAATCTTCCTGCGTGAGCACACAACATCAGCTCTGTGTATTTTACTAAATACTACCTTTTACTTGATTTACCAGGTCACCAGAAGATCTTCACTCGTAAACCAATTCTCGTCCTGTGCTAATAACTTTTCACACACTAGCCGAACAAAAAGACAGTCCGTGTAGACATTCGAAGTTAGCCATAAAAGTTCCCACTTTTATACTTCCGCGTATACACAACACATCAAGTTACTTCTTGATACTTAACGATAAAAGATCCCACTTTTATCCTTCCGCGTATACACAACACATCAAGTTACTTCTTGATACTTACGCGCACTGTCTCAGAACAGCTCACCGTCCATTTTCGAACTCTCCGACCGTTACAATACACAACGACCGTTACAATACAACGACCGTTAACGCTCCACTCTTCTTCTCCAAATTCTCCCAACGTTCTTATTCGTTGGCTGAAACTTTTTGCTTTCGGTTGCCAGATTCCTTCTGTCGTAACACTGCCCCCTTCCTAGGTCTTGTTCGTCCCGAACAATTCTGGATTCCAAAGTTTCTTCAGTTCTTCGATGAAACGGGGCCAAACGATCCATGTGAACCACCTTGCACTTTGTAGCTGGACGTCGACGAAGGAGATATATCACGTCTGTGTCAAAATGAAAGCGAATCTCATTATGACGTAGATTTCTTTTCTGACTGAAGCCTCGTCCACAAACATAATACGTGTAAGGCCTATAACCCTTGTGAACACGTTTATGTCTCTGCAGGGAGAAGAATCGACTAAGAGTTTTCGTGCAAAACCTGTAAAAAGTTTTCTTCTTTGTCGAAAGTTTTCTTCTTTGGATTTTTACTTCTATCAACAGTAACAAGGAATGAAAGTCATTAGTGACATAAAATCTAGGGAGAATTTTCATCCTGCAATCTGACCCTTTTGTCAGTTGACTTTCACTTAATTCAGAACTGTCGTGATGAACCTTCAGCCATATTTCACCTGATTCAATTTGATCCCCAAGGTGCTTCACAATTATATCAGCTCCATAATTCTTTTTAGCGCTTCGGTCCATCTCCTCCTTCCATACTCTTGCTAGAACTGCAGCTTCTAATCCGACAACCTTACCTGTTTCTCCTGTATAAGTGAAATCAGTGATGTGTCGGGCTGCTAGCAATATTTTTTCTGTTTTACCTTCACATAGCCAGCTTGCAACATCTTCAGATACTCCTTGTTCTATTAACATGTTACGAAACTTGTTCAAAGCATTGCCGTTATGCAGAACCTTGCAGACACGTGATGCTTCATCTACCCTATTATCCACAATGTTCACCAAACGCATAAGTTCTCCTCCTAACTCTTCGACGAGCTCTTGCAGTTCCAAGGATCCGTTACCAAGGAAACACTGAACAGCTTCCATCACTTCCAGAGAGTTGTCAACAGAGTTTTCAAGAGGTGAATCCATGTTGCTGATAACAGCTGAACAACTCAAACTCTTCATTCCACGAGCTTGTGATGCTGCAACCACTTTCTTAACTAAATCAACAGCAACATCTTCTGTACTGATGAGATCAATAGCTCCTTTTCCGAATTCAACATCATAAACCAAAGCACACACTCCTTCAGCCAGCTTTTTGGACACAATTGAGCATATCATTAGAGGAACGCTATCTATGGTAGCCATCAGATCCTTGCAGCGGTAAATCTCCTTATCTGTTGGCACCAGCTCCTCTGTCTGTCCTACGATGCAGCATCCGACGTCTTCCATCATCTGCTCGATTTTATCTTTAGTGCAGTCCACTGTGAAGCCAGGGATGGATTCCAATTTGTCCAGAGTATATCCCTTCAATTGGAGAGCACGACCGGAGATCATAGGGACCTTGAGACCTAAAGCAGCAAGTGCAGGAGCCAAGACAAGACTCACTTTGTTGCCGACACCTCCTGTGCTGTTTTCATCTACCATCCGATGGCGCCACTTGGGTCTCCAGCAAAACACATGACCCGAGGAGGTCATATTTGCTGTTTCTTCCGAATTCACTTTCTTGGAGCTCTCATTGTAATTAGCCAGGGAAACATCAGTCATGATTGCCAAATTGTTCATTCTGGAGATCAGCGACGAGTTTTGTAACATGATATTGTCCACTTTAGAGCTCTTGTAGTCGTGATAAAACTTTTCCATATCCTTATAATCTAAATGGTTATAATGTCCAAATCTGCACATTGACTGTTCAGAAAAGAAATTCAGCGTGGCTACGTTGAAATTATCTGAGGGATTCACTTCTCTCTGATCGTAACTCTGAGGCTTAGTTTCATCCAGAAAGTTAGTCTTTGAAGTACTGTCTCTGCCTGAAGCTCCTTTACTAGCATCACCTGTTACGCTTCTAAGCCATTCTTCGGAATTCTTCTTTCTTAAATCCCCACTTTCTATAAACGATTCGAGTGTGGCTATATGTTTCGGAAAAATCTCTCCGACTTCCCCGGTAACGACGAAGGGCACTTTGTATCTATGATGAATGGACACCTCTTCTTTACTCGGACCACTCTGCGAAACGTAAACTCTGTTTCGTTCCCCCTCATTACCACTCGTTACTCTGCCTTTGCGATAATTGTCCATGACGCATTTTGCTGACGGCGAGGAATAGAATACCTTTCGTGTGGATCTCTCTTCAGATCGTGCCAGACTTGTATACCTAGGTATTTTGAAGTGCAACGCGTACTGTTTAGTCTCACAGCTCTCTAATCTGTGTGATTGTTCTTCACAGTTCCTAGACATGTCACCAGCGACATAGACACTCTGCCATGCATTACCAGTAGTTGCGTGGTCAAAGGCATTATCTGTGCTATCTCTACAATTCTTGATTTCCAGTAGCAGATCCACATTTTTATATGCGTTGCCTTTCTCTTTTCCATGTTTACAATCTAACTTAACACTATCAAGATCATCTTTTTCACTGACAAATTCAACATTTAAACTATTGCATTGTCTATTGAGTTCGGTTTTATGATCCTTGAAGTGATCAATAATCTTACCAACTCGAGAAGCCACTTCAGCTCTCATCTCAGTATTTTGTGCGGCTATTTCGGCTTTCAAATCATCTTTTTGAGAAACTATCTCCGTTCTCAACTCATTATTTTGTGCGGCCATTTCGGCTTTCAAATCACCTATTTTATCGCTTTGGGCAGCTATATCACCTTTAATCTCAGTATTTTGTGCGGCCAGATCACCTCTTTTATTCCTCAACTCATTATTTCGTGCGGCCATTTCGGCTATCATTTCATCTAATGTACTATTTTGTGTCGCTATTTCGGCTTTCAAATCATTATTTTGACTTTTAATGTCATTCATCAGCGTAGTCATAATGGTTTTCCTATCAGTCATCAGCGCAGTCATATCGGCTTTGAAGCTATTTATCAACTTTACTAATTCATCCATACTTCTAGTTAACGGCATTCAATTAATTAATTATAATCCCACTTCTGACACCAAATGTTGCGGATTTCAAAAATGGATAGCCACTGAGCGTGAGTATTAAAAGCTATATTTCAAAACCAAATTCAATACAAGGTAAATTGTTACAAAGGAAATATGGATGAAGTATCTTATTAACAAATTAACTATTAACATGCACAAGTCATCAATCTTCCTGCGTAGAGCACACAACATCAGCTCTGTGTATTTTACTAAATACTACCTTTTACTTGATTTACCAGGTCACCAGAAGATCTTCACTCGTAAACCAATTCTCGTCCTGTGCTAATAACTTTTCACACACTAGCCGAACAAAAAGACAGTCCGTGTAGACATTCGAAGTTAGCCATAAAAGTTCCCACTTTTATACTTCCGCGTATACACAACACATCAAGTTACTTCTTGATACTTAACGATAAAAGATCCCACTTTTATCCTTCCGCGTATACACAACACATCAAGTTACTTCTTGATACTTACGCGCACTGTCTCAGAACAGCTCACCGTCCATTTTCGAACTCTCCGACCGTTACAATACACAACGACCGTTACAATACAACGACCGTTAACGCTCCACTCTTCTTCTCCAAATTCTCCCAACGTTCTTATTCGTTGGCTGAAACTTTTTGCTTTCGGTTGCCAGATTCCTTCTGTCGTAACAATATATATTGATGTACTCAGGACTGCAGGATATATAAGTTTTGTAAATATCCATTTGCGAGTTAAATACTAACTCTTGTGAAACTTGAATATGAATTAGCTATGTATTTCAATATTGTGTAAATAAATTGAAATTGAAATAGTTCCAGTGGTTTGGGCAGGAGTTTATCTTCTATTACTCTGACGGTGGGCTCTCACCATGTAGTGTACTGTGGCTCTCCTCAACTGTCGTTTTAGCAAGAGATTCCTCGACAAGCCTGAGTTTGAGGAGCAGACCTGCAATGCACTAAAATGAGTCGAATCTGGTTGCAACCTCACTCTCCCACATCGCCTTGCTTGAAGAAGTGGTAGGCGAGAGTTCGAATTCAGGCAGCATACTCTCTAAGGCACTCATTTTACTCTAAATTTTACTAGTTCTCATCACTTCCGTTGATGAGAAGTAGTAAAATTATGTAGTCTTGTGGCCAACGAATCTTTATTATCAAAACGCTCTAACACTGCTCTCTTAAAAAACTCAAAACTCTCCTCGTTTGACAGCTCTGCTGAGGCATTCACAAACTCAGCAGTTGTGCCTCGTAGCTTGGAGGGGGCAATGATGGTCATTTCGCAAGTTTCCTTGTACTCTCAACCTGCTCGAAAAATGGTATCTCTGTGCGGCTGCTATCGCCTTCGTAGGGGTTGATTAAATTCATACATCCAGACAGGAGGGTTCCCAATGAAGGGAGCGCTTCCATAGTGGGTATTTCACTTTTCTTCCGAACTATTCATTTGGTGTCATGGGATTGGTGCTAATACCTGATGTTTGTCGTTTGGACCTCCAAAGTGCAAGGGAGGTGTGTACACAGAGAGAAATACAGCTCTAAAATTCTAACAGAGAAAATACACTCCTCGCTAAATTTGCCCTGTTAGTGGTGTAGTGCCACAATTTCCAACTAAATTACGAAGTTGCGAAAATTACTAAACTAGGGAGTCGACTTTAATAAATTAACAGAATTTCCGCTCTGAAAATCCTACTCGAAACACATTTCATTTCTGACTAAAACTTCTGTAATACAAACAAAAGAAAGGTTGCAGATTGGAGGCCTATTTGCTGTTAACCAGGTTAGATTCTGCCCCATCATCAAATTAACTAAAAAATATTTAATATTCTCTCGGTCATTCTATGCACTGTCTCTGACACAAAGTTATTGCTTCCTATATGTTCTAACTCTATGTAAGATTAATTTAAGCATTTCGTTACACCTTAACACCTAGAATTTCTTAATAATCTTAAATCCTTATCTATACTCATAAGCTTCTTCCAAGTTCATATACTTTAGCTCACACACTGTTTCTATTTTCCCTCCAAACTCTCAATGGTCCCCAACATAAAACAATACACCTCCTAGCTTAATATTCCCACACCTAAATAAAACTCTCCAAAATACACTTCAAATTCCTGTCTATGACACACACCTGACTATACTGCACAATCCCGTTTAACATGACACTCCTAGCTAAACACAAGAAAATCACTGCTGCATACAATGCTATCTAACACAATATTCCTGACTCTAATAATGCAATACATAGCTAAAATGTACATTCCAACCTATTGATATGATTTTATAGCTGAACGTACAGTGCATTCCTAACTAACATAATACAGTCCTACATAAACATGTAATACACTCCAAAATACAATAGCAATGTTTTCGTTGACACTTCTAACTAACATATACAGTTCTACCTAAATATGTAAGACACAGATTTGCATAATCATTTTGCCATAATTCAACACCTAAATGCTTCCAAGCATCAGAAAAGAAAGTGTTTTAAACATAGAAGCTCAGAAGTTTTCTACCTGATTTCGAGATTGCTGGAGAGGCTGCAGCTGTCAACATTGTAGTTCGCATGATCAAAATCATTACATTTAATATAACTATAAAGTGATGCTTTGTATGCTAAAGAACATTTGATATCAGATAACAAACTTCTTCAGACAGGCAGAAGGCGATTTCTAAGCTCCACACTTATTAAGGTGGTGATTAAGTGAACAACTTTAATTAGCAATGCAAAGTATTTGTTCTTTTATCCACCCTGTAAGCTGAATTGTAGCAAAATATTGTTTTTAATTGCATTTGGTGGACAATACATTCCAGCAGAATACAGCCTATTTTTCACATCAACAAATCTTTTTCATATTCAAGGAAGTTCCAATACCTAACCTCGTATTTTATTAGTTGACATGCTTAATACATTTGTTACGTTATCTTCTTCTAACGAAAAGTACTGTTCTTGTTACAATATGTTTGTACTTGTGAGCCTGAACCTTATTTCCTGTGAAACAGGAACTGAAGTTTTCAATTCCTATAGATCCTTTATTTCACTTTTCGCAATTTTTTTAAAACGTAACCAAGCGAATATGAGCGCCTATTTGGTTTCTCATTTCTGTTTTTCTAATTGCAGGAACTTTTACCAAAATGTTCATTTTAAGTTATAGTCTCTTTTTCACTTTTTCACTTTCAAATACATGGGAGCATTTCTCCTAAGATAATTTTTTCGAGTACCTTATAGGTATCAAATAGTTTGTCATCTGAAAAAATAAAGCGTTTTTCGAAGATTATATGAATATATTAATTTAAAGCGTTTTCATTGCAATTTTAATCAAACTATAGGCATTTTTAATGAATTTCAAACAAGATATTCCATATGTTTTGAGATTTCGTGGCAAGCAAATCTGTGAACACCAAAGCAAATTATATTTCTTCAGAAGTCATAAATATCTCAATCTTTCAGTTTTTAATATTTGCAATTTAAATTTTATATAGAGTTGCACAGTTGTTGTACATCTTATTATTAAAATAGTTTTTTGCATTTCATGCATTTCATATATCTTTTTATATATATTTTTTGCATTACTAATCGTAGCAAGAGTACTTCCTTTTCTAGTTTCGTGTAAAATGTCTGCGAATAGACATACGGCGCCATCTCTTGATAAATTACCCAAATATTTAATGTGAGCAATATAAATAAACTTTAGATTGTAGAAATATTAACCCTCTTTATAAAAATCAATTTATGTTCAAGTGCTGAAATTAAAAATTTCGGTAGTTAGAAATACATTATCGATATAACGCTGGCGATTAAATACAGTTATATTAAACATAATTTTATCGTAACTTGAGGACATTAAAGTTAATACATTTTTGGTGTGAAGATTTTGGAATTAACCAAAAATTATAAAAAGGTGGCTATAATAGGTTGGAGAGGCAGATTAAAGTTTTATGCAAGATATGATTGGAGTTTATTTGCATAAATGTAATTTCAATGATAAGTTATTCTTGTCAGCTAAGTCGCGTTGATTTCGAGTGGCACTGAAACTATAGGGAGTCCGGGTTCGAGTCCGTGCTGTTATGATTGTTTGTGCACTACTAGCTCTAACTGAGGCAGTCATCAACAGGGTAGTAGGCCCTTGTGTGAGTGGAGTATGTCCTTGTGTGGTCTTAGGGAGTTCCCTTGTATGAGGAGGCATACACTACAAAAGCTTCTTCTCCTTCCTTATAGATTACAAGGTACTTCAATAAAATATCATTTGTTAATACCAATTTTAATTTCAATTATCCATCTATAAAAAAGTAAATTTATTACAGAATCTTGTTTTAAATAATTTTATTCAAACACTTTCATCCTTTGTTCGTTTCTTTGCCTCTTTTAATTTTCGGAACAATTCAGTTTCAATTATTATTCCTTCCTTCCTTTGACAGATGTTGGAGAGAAATATTTTCGTTACTCTTTTACATTAAATGGATACAGGATTCTTAGACTGTTTCTAGGTCCTACCTTTAAGTCTGGAAGCTTTAATTCTATAGGCTCTGCGATATCCGTTTTTGAACTTGTGTTTGGTGATTTCCTCACAAAACTATAAAATTCATGGAAACAAGAGGGCAAAAAACACTTTATCACTATCTCTATCTTGCGGTAATTCTTTGGTTTCGATGTTTTTTCTTCTTCTTTTATCTGCAGACTATTTCACGTTGAAGGCGAGAATTTTTGAGGAATGTTAATGCTTTAGGTTGCGGTAGAGTGAATCTGAAAAATATGTATCACGGCAAGTCATCGACACGTTTTTTCGACCTATAGCAACACTGCTGAAAGTGGAAATCGCAACATCAAGAAGTAATGGAAGTATAGATATATAAATTGCAGGAGAAATGTAAATCAATTAAAGCCTTGTAGAAGGGATTTGAAGGGGATTTCCACCCAACGAGTTGATGTGGGGCGTAGTTTACAGTTTAGTCATGTAGAATCTAGGTACTGAGGAAAAATTAAGGTCATTAAAATAAATTTTTTCACATCAGTTTTTTAAAACATATGTTTTCATGCGTTTCAGAAAAAAATAACATAAGAAACAGGTCGAAAATTTACCCAAACATAACATTTCCTTTTTGTGACTTTCAGAATTTTAAAAATTTAAAAATTAAAGAAATTCTATTAAATCACAGAATTTTAGGGGGAAAACCCATCAAAATTCGCGAAATCGTGGAAACCTTTCAGAATCACTGTAATTTGCAGACTTTGTCACCGATTCGCGAAAAACATCTACAGCCCTACTTTGAACTTATGATCAACACTGCCATATCGTCAAATCACAGCATATTGATATGAATCATTAATATTTCCAAGGAAGTTATGAATTGTGATCAGATTGAATTTTTCGAATTTGAATTTGCCAATATATTATCGGAATAAGTTTCTCTGCCTCGGAACAATGCAGCATTCTCTAACGATAAAGGAACTTGACAGAGAAGGCATAAATGGAAATTGTTAAAGGGCGAAATTTATCTCAGTCTCTTTTGGAACATTTGTCCATTTTAATCGAACGTTCAATGTATTACAGAATTGACGAGCATACTGCTTGTATAAATATTTAATGTTTTAATGTTTAGCTTAAACTTTTCTAATATTTCATAATGTTCCAATATGTGTGCAAATTCCTTTTTTTGATATTATTAATTAATCCCATAAGGATCTGTATTCCACCCGTTATCTTCCATATAAGATGAAGGAGAAAGAATTCTTATTGTTAGGCCCGTAATGAAAATAGAAAAAGAAGAAATGGCTGTTCATCTATCCTGAAGGTTAAATCCAAAAATGATCCAATGGAAACAAAGAAATATGTTTTGCTTTTGCTTTTCATGCAACACTGAGCTATATAATAGCAAACAAATTACTGGCTAAAAAAAGAACCACAAGAGAATAAAAAGCAAACCAAACTCGACCCACTTTATCCCAATGGGACAAAGCGCTACATCAGGTCAGCTGGTGATTCAGCAGTGTTCGGACAAGCGGTGACAAAGGAGGAGGAATTGATTTTCTGCTAATCGCATCTCTTTTTTTTTCCTGTTTTCCTTTCCCTGAGAAGCTCTTATATAGAAAAATATAGAAGTTGTTTCTCAGATTTGGGCATAGCCAGGTCATCGAGTGAAAGGAAGACTGAATTTGCTGAAATAATACTGGGCAACACACAAAAAGCCTTTGAAATGGAAATAGCCAATCTTTACTAATTTCAAGGTGCTGAACACGGAAATGACAATAAAATTTCTCTATTGGCTCTTGTTTAGAAGAGAAAGAGATGATCATGTATAGACGACTCAGTACCCGTTGAGTATATACGTAATCATTTCGCAACACCGTATTTTAATCTCCAGATTGCAACATATTGTGTTGTATTGCATCAGCCCGCCATACACACAACCCCCGGAGGTATTGTATTATTGTCTGATGCAATGTAGTTGAGTCATGACTTCGCGGCTTTACGATCGCGGACAAAAGATGATGCAATCGTTAGTTGTAAGCGACGTCTCATAGGGTGAGCAAGTCTTTTAAGCTACTCCCATTTACCCCTGAGCCATAAATACAACACAAGTGATCCTTGCAGTTTTAATCCAGCAGTAGTGATGTCTTGTAACTGTGTTAACAGTACAGGTACATTTTGTTACATATGCGGAGAAGTGAAGTTTGCAAATCAGAAAAGGACCATCGCTCCAATAGTGAAAGCAACGTATGAGTTTTATTTTGGATGCAAGATCGGGGACCAGGACAAGGCCTGGGCTCCACACATATGCTGCAGTTCGTGTGCAAGAAATCTTCCAAAAAATTCAGCAGTACTGATTCCAGACGTATTCACATCTGGAGAGAACCAGCTACCCACAACAATCCCTCAAACATCAGCGAAAATGGACTACTCTGATGATCCTTGTGTGGTGGTTGGGGCAGGAATCATGACGTACGGGTACAGATCTGAACATATTTCCTAGTGGCTCTGTTACTGCCAGAGACGAGTGCTTGAGACGAGTACAGAGACGAGTGCCTGAACTCATATGTCAGCCATTGGTCCAGATTTTATTCTTATGGACGATAACGCTCGCCCTCATTGAGCTCATGTGGTCGACTATTTTCTTGAAAAGGATGATATTCGCCGGATGGAGTGGTCACCCAGATCTCTTGACCTTAATCCCATTGAGCGTGTATGGGAAGCTCTAGGGAGATACACTGGAGCTCTCAGCGCCCTTCCAGAACACTCCACAAACTCAGAACAGCATTTGTCGAGGAGTGGTCATTAATCCCCCAAGACCTCGTCAACACCCTCGTAAACAGTGTGAAGAGTCATTGCTTGAGCTGCATGACTGTCATGATGATCGTAAACCATATTAACATACCGCATGTAGTACGTAACAGACTTTTTAAGTATTGTCCATGGAATTGCTCCTTCATGTCAAATTGCACGATTATGATCTTAACGGATGCACATTATAAGACTATGAATTTCTTCTGCTTGATTTACATTTGCAATGTAGAAATAAACCCTTTAACAAATTTCATTGCATTCCCTTAAAATACTTCGAGTTATATGCAAATTTATACATTATCCATTAATTTTAAGCACTAGTATATATATATATGAATCAACCGTATTCTTACAAGACAATAAATAGTTTGGAGCGTTTTAGAATCATTTACTTAATACGGAGGGTGGGTGATAGGCCTCCTTAGCAGTTGTTTCTTGTTTTCTGGCGAAAGGTAAATTGGTAGAAATATCAGTAATAATGTTAATCTCATTAAATCTCTAATATATTACACTGGTTTCCATAAATTAAGCAAAATCCGTATGTTAAGTCAATGGGAAACTAACATCAAACTCTATAACTTCTAAATAAGTTTCTTGTTTTGAAAAATGTGATTGCAGATAAGGATCTCTATCAAATAAATCAATATCTCGATTTTCAGCAATATTCGTTCAGTATTTAATGAGTTATGGAAGTTTGAATATTTAGCGATAACAATGCCAGCCACAAATATTGTCTTCAGAAGTTGATTAAACTTAGTAATAAGTATTGTATCAAAGGGTTTAATAAAATAAGTTTGTATTTTAGAACTTTTTGTAAAGAATTCTTTCACTATTCTTCAGTTTTGTGTAAGTTTCTTAAGTCTGGCAATGCTGTTGTTAAATATTCAAATTCCATAACTCATCAAATACTGAATAAATATTGTTGAAAATCGAGATATTAATTTATTTGTTTGCGAATTTTATCTGCAATCAAATTTTTCAAAACAAACTTATTTTAGGAGTTTTAGAGTTTTGACGTTAGCTTCTCATTGACTTAACATACGGATTTTCCTTAATTTATGGAAACTAGTGTATAATATATTTAGCAGCTTTACCCCTTTTTTGTTTTTCATATTTCTTTTGCGAAAATCAATACGTTTCGTATTTTACGCTGGCTGCCTTTTTTTCTTTTATAAATTTACTGCAAGCCACAAGATTTCACTTCAATGCCCATTATATGAGTAGCTTGTTAGTTGAACTATGATTGAGAGAGAAACAAAATTATAGAAACAAGTACACGTAATTGGTTCCTTTATTATAAACTTATTAATTTTGAGTAGTGATTAGATAGTACCAAAGAAACGTTAGCCGCCTCTTTCACCGGCAAAACTTTGATAGACACTACATGAATTTATAACGTTAATCACAAAGTCTTACATAGAACTTTATGAGACTCAATAACAACAAAAAATAATGAAAAAAGTAATATAGAGATCTTTTGAAAGCAATACGATTTCGGTAAGTGATTTCACCATTAGACGTATGTCTTCTTTTTCTTTCTTTTACAAAATGTTTTGGGCAATCCTTTCGCTTTAACTCGATTCTTGTTCCGGAAACTCTTTGAGCGGTCATCAGTTTCGCTTTGGCAAGGTTTCGAAACTGTTCTTCGATATAAAGAAGAATGCTATTATTAGTAAATGTAAAATTTTTCAGTCTCAAGATACAACCCTGCGGGAAGTAATATTTGCTCACTGATAACAAAAAAATATATTTCGGTGTCCATAGTTTGCATCACTTTGAAGAATGCACATTATCAGCGGTAAATGTTTATCACCTACATGAAACGTGTATTAATGTACAGTATCCTGCCATCCTCTCAGATCTTCCTACTGTGGCATATAAACTGACAGGCTCCTGTCAGACCTCTGTGGCAAGCAGCTGCTTGAGGGGGTATTTATTTTTTATTTATACAATGACGTAGCAAGGTGACTCTGGGTCTTAGTTCAAGACTTCTTTACCAACCTCTTCTTCGAAAACATTTATTGGAAAAAAAATTAAAAGGATAAAAAGTCGCGAAGAACCCCCCCCCCCCCACACACACACACTTTTTTTTTGTCGACCGGCCGCCAAATTCCACCGCAATAGGTAATAACGAAACACGTCTAAACATGTGTCGAACACCTGAGGCTGATCCAGCTAAACCAGTTCAGATACGAAACTGAGAGAATATACAGTATTTATCAACATTAATATTTGGTTTAATCAACATAGTAATGTCACAGTAATCTAATATATTTAAAACAAAAACAGTAAAGAATAAGAAATTTTCTCACAGCACAATATCGATATTTACGTAATGCCATGGAAAATAACACATTGAATGCTTTTTAATACTCTAAATCTACCTATCATTTCTAAAAATTTGAATTATTTTCCCAACACTGTTTGATTTAACCCAAGTTCACCAGGAATGTAAATTCTCGCGTTGGGTGTGGGTATTACAAAGCTAATCATTGTAAAGGTCAATTGCAATGATTAGCATTTGCTGGAATAGACGTAATAAAAACGAATTTTATAGCCGAGGAATATCAATGAAAGGAAATTGTGAAGCGTTGAAGTTATAACAAATTTAAGACGTTTAACAACTCTCAATTACTTATTTATTTATTTACTATGTGTATTTATTCATACATAAACGTTAGCTTATTGAATAGGTTAAACTTTAAAAATTTTGCAAAGGAATCGATGACACAACTATTTGGCGCATTTACTACACGTTCGTTCTGTAAGCTGAATGACAATATATTGCTTACAAACAATCCACAGCTACGTATTTGGGCAATGCGGAAATTAAACTTGAGAACAATGAATTCCTTGAATACTAAATGCACCAAATAATCGAATAAACGAATCTTCTGAATAGAGCTTATCATTAGCAGAGAGTGTCTATCCTGTGAAATAGAGTCCTAAAGTTTGAATTCGCGTAGTGCAGTTGTGCAACGGAAATGATGAGTCGTCAGTGAACTCCCGAGATCAGGAAACGGAGGTGACATGGATGTTTGCTAATGGGTTAATGCGGCATGTTGTCTGAAGATATCCAACTGAAGTGGCATCCGGATAAACATTTGGGATGCAGTCATCACGACTATCTTCTCGTGCTTGGTCGCTTCATACACTTCAAACTAAATTTTCTAATGACTTCATGACGACAAAGTGTTAATTATTTTTATCTAAACGTTAAATTTAGAGACCGTTTTCCAATAAAACCATAAAGGGGTTATTATCTTTAATTGTAATGATTAGCACTGTGTTAGAACAAATTGACTTAACATAAACGTATGAACCTGGGTGGAGGGAGAATATTTAGAAAAGGAAAATATTATCTGTTGGAAAAGTTCATAACAAGATTAAGACGTATAATTGCCGTTTCATTTCTAGTTAAGCGAAAGAAATGTATGATAAAAACAACGAAAAAATTAAAAGGAAAACCGTGCAAAATAAATATAGGTATAATTCTACACTTAAAAATTCTGCAATTAATCGTATCTCACCCATATGTCGGGGATATTTCACGAGTGTTATGATATCGAACAACTAATCTTTTTTATCGTTATATTGGCTAACACGCTTGGCTACTGATCTAAGGGACCTGGGTTCGAGCCCTGGATAAGGCATGGATGTTTGTGTTGTTTTTCTGCTTAGGTCCTGCCAACCTCTCAGACCTTCTACTATGGCATATAAACTGACAGGCTCCTGTCAGACCTCTGTGGCAAGCAGCTGCTTGAGGGGGTATTTATTTTTTATTATTATATAAAAGAGAATAGCATTTCTATACAGCAACCAAGAATTAAATATGTACATAAATATAGAAAATAATTTACTTACTTACTTACTTTTATGCAAGAAGATTAGTTTCATGTTGATAATATTTTTCTTTTTCTTTTCTATTTTGTTGCATAATAAATAACAATAAATTATTAGCAATGGTTGAAAACACACACATATATATATACACATATATATTTATCAAAACAGATACATGTTTTGATTAGATTAACACTAAGTAAATATTATTTTATTAAAATTAATATAATTATTCTCTATTCCTGCTTTAGATATATTAATAGAACTTTTCACATCTCAATTGAATATTTGAATTCAATCGAAATATATATTTCACTCCGATCCCTATGTGGCCTCCAATGCAACACCTTCTCTGAAACATCCCTCTCATTTCTGAGTTCTACTGCCAGAAATAGCTCTATACACCTATTTTTAACACTCCAGAGGCGGTATATCGGTATTTGATCTTTGACCTCGAACGACCCATCGCATAACAATTTGGCATAATTTCTGAGATGTACGACCCAAAATACCCCTAGCTATCAAATTTTAGTCCTCTACCACCGGTAGATCTATATTTGGCCTTTGACCCCGAAGGACCCATCGCAACCAAAATTCAAAATTTCCGAGCTATGAACCAAACTCTTCCAGGAACCAATTATTAGTTCTCTTTCGTCGATAGATATAAATTTTACCTTTGATATCATGGGACCCTCTGAATTCAAAATTTCTTAACATTTTCTACACCTACAGCCCGAAACACCACCAGACACCAGTTGTCACGTTTCTAGCACTGGTAGATCAATGTTTTGACCTGTATGTTTCAAATGGCGTGCTTCTATTTCACCTTGAAGGACAAGTCGGATACCAAATTTAAGATTTTTCCAGATTGGTCCGGATGGCTCCAAGTGGAAATTTTAAGAAATCTAACATTTCTACATCATAGTTAGAATTACCGTCAGCGGCGAAGCAAAGGGACAGTGGTTGGGGGGGGGGGGGGGGGGGGGCATAAGTTTTTTTTCCAAATCTGAGATCAAATTTTGCCAATTGAGTAAATAAGTACATAAATTCAATTTCGTGCCTCCCAAGATTCCGTCCAAGGATTATGTTCAGTGGGTAAGGGGTGGAAAATAAAATTTATAAAATTAAATCATGAACATTTTGCAGAAATTTCTTAATCATTATATCTCACCTAAATTTTGCTAAATCTCTTCGAATTTGGCCGTCTGATTTTTCCAAGTCTTCCAGATTTTACCAACTACCCTTGATTTTGCTAACTAGTCATATTTTAAAGAAAATATCTCAATCTTTATATCTCACCTCAATTTTATGAAGTCACTTGCAATTTTGCGAATCCCCAAGATTTTGCTAGCTCTACAAGATTTTTCCAAATTGTGTAGATTTTGCCAACTTCCCAAAATTTTGACAAGTTGGCTCGATTTTGCCAACTCTTTCACAACTCACCTGTATTTTACCAAATGACTTCGAATTATGCCAAATGCGCTAGATTTTGACAACTCCGCTTTATTATACAAAAAATTCACAACACACCTGGATTTTAGCAAGTTACTTCGAATTTTGTCAACTTTGATTTACTTTGGGGGGTGCCTCCCCTCAGCGCCCCATAGCTACGCCCCTGATTACCGTGATCCCCTTTCAGTCAGCCATTAGTCAGTCAATCAGCCTAAATTACTCACAATCGTCTATGCATATTTGATATATGTATTTGCATTAGATGATGAGAAATTTAATTTTAAAAAGAGTGTCATCCAAGAGTAAATCATCCTTTGTTCAATAATCAGTTCATGAGGAGCATTTGCGATCCACACAACTACACTTTGTTGAACAAACGCATCGGAGGACCAATAATCGAGATGTGCCAAAATTTTTCACGACTCTTTCTAATCTTCCATTTTCATCAATATATTAGGGTAATTCATAACTGTGGGTTTTTCGCCATGCAAAATGTGCACAGTGACACATAACCTTGTTGTATTTGCATATCTCTGAACGTAGTACTAAGGGAAAATATAAAATCCACTGTGTCACTCCATAACTATTACAAGTATCGCAATTTTGGTTTCCGTCGTTAGAAACTTTATATAATGAGTGAGTTAAGTAGTGAAATTCGTGCAATTTTATGTTATTATTGGAAAAATGAATCAAATGCCTACAGAAGCGGCCCACAAAGCATACGAAGTGGAAGGTTAGGGGCAGTCTGCATTCGTGCTGCTCAAACTTAGTTCAAGAATAAAAGATGTTAACATGAAACTGGAAATTAAGTGACGATCGGGACGACCAATAACGGTAGATCGCACCATTATGTGCCACGCTGTTGAAGCTAATCCATGAACAAATATTCGTAAACTCTTGTCCGAACTCGGTTGTTCACAATTAATTATAATGTAGCATCTGCAACACATCGGTAAGGTAGATAAGATTTGCCGAAATGTTCATAATGAACTGAATATTGACCACGAAAATTGTCGTATCAAAGTCTACAGGAAACGCCTCAAATCCACTCCAGCACCGTTTCATCAAGCGAATTGTTGCATACGATGAAAAATGAATCTTTGTGAACAGTCCGAACACCCAAAATCAGCGGCAAAATATGGCAGACCCAGGCCAGCACGTACACTCAGTCCCAAAGTGGGAACGATTTGAAACGAAGTCAATGTTGTGTGGAAGAACTTTTAGGATGTAGTGTACTACGAACTGATTTCCGATGGATTCCCACCAATGGCGACCTTTACTCAGCACAACTAGATTCCGTGCACTCTGTAATGCTTCAACGCTACCCACTATTAGTAAATGGACATCAGATACTCCTTTAACAAGACAATGGAAAACTGCATACCCTACCTAGGTAAAAGGAAAAATTTCTTTTTACCTAAGTAGGCTTCTTTTTCCGAACCTACATAGTTACTTGCGACTACCACCTCCTTCGATTCATGACCCATTTTTTTCGAGGTATGCAGTTTCAAACACGTCGGGAAGTCGAAAACGGATGACGGGCATAACGACCACGTAGCATAACGAAGATATATCGGACAATGTTCGAACAGACCACGGCACCGCAAGTAGCAACAGAGTTGAACACCAGTTGGAATGATTATAAATGGGTGAGAACCGTTTCCGTCATAAGAGTTCATCGGGAACTTCATCCTGCCGGTATTTATGGCCGTGCTGCAATACACAAACTTCTGATTACCAACATCAATGCAACAAAACGTGTAAGGTGGTGCAAAGTACATAAAAACTGGGATGCTAAAGACTAGCAACGTGTCATCTGGTCTGATGAATGGTGCTATACTTTTTTTCCCACCACTGATAGAGTGTACTTCTGGCGTAAACCTGCAGACGCTTACCACCTCAAATGTTTGATTCTGACTGTGAAGCATGGAGGTGAATCCCTGATGGTGTGGAGTGCCACATCATGGTCGTGTCATATCCGCAACGTACGAATCCATTCTCGGTACCATCTGCACCCAATGTTGCGTGAATTGTTCCCTAATGACTGTCCCCGGTTTCAAGCGGAAAATGCAGCCGTGCATTGTACGAAACGTGTCAAGTTGTGGTTTGTAGAGAATGAGAATGAGGTAAAGCAGCTACCCTGGCCATCTCAATCTCCGGAACTCAATATTATTGAACATTTGTGGGAATATCTGGAGCGCAAAGTCAGATTACACGTTCCATCTCCAACATCACTGGCACAGTTGAGTCATATTTTACAGAAAGAATGGTCACGCATTCCGCTACCGTATGTGCTTGAATTTTCACATCGAATTTCATCTGTTCTGAACGCCCAAAGTGGGCCTACAGCTTATTAATAAAATATTCTCCACAAACAGTACGTGTTTCTATTATTTTCTTAATCTCCTGTAGCTACGAACTAATGAAAATGACGGTTTATATTTCGCTGAGTAAGGTTCATTATTTATATTCTTTGTTACAAAAAAACTTTGATTTCAATTAAGATAGATAAAACTCTGCTCATTTTCGTAGAGTTTTCTAGTCTTAAAAGCGATATATTTGCCTTTAAATTCTTATCAGTTAAACGTTTCAAGGCCAGGGGGCTTAATATTTGATACCTGATATTTCAAAGGACGTCCTTTAATTTTTTTCGAAATGTTTATGGTGTAATACTAATCGACTCAGCTAAATTTTAATATAGGACTATCATGAATTCTATATAAATAACTGAATTTGTAATTACTGCAAAACTGTGAATATATATGCAAAGTAAACTAACATTTTATATATTCTTTACACGGAGTTCACACTTCAAATCTAAACTAATTGAAACTCTATTAGCTCCGTAACGTGAAGCCTTGAGTTGCAAACGTATATCTCATTGTATTATTCCTATACCATATCTTTTAAGTGTGCTTAGACAGCCATAAGGCACCACTAGCAAGGTTTTTCTCGCCGAAACAATTCCGTTTTGTGCCAGGAATTTCTTTCCTTTCGTCGCTACCGATATTACCTCAAGGTAATCTTTTTTACATTGATGGTCACTCCTTTTCCTATATGCAAATTTTAAAGCACACAAACATTTCGCTATGTGAGAAAATCTTTTACTCACTTTTAGCTGATAAAAATGCATCTAGAACCTTCTTTAAGCTTCGTTTAAACATCAAACTCCTTCACAGGATAAAATTGTATAGTATTATAAAGTTTTCTTTTAGAGAAGTTGTTTGCCTATCTATGAGACTGCTTTCGCTGCTGCTGAGTGTTTTTTTCTGTTTCCTTATCTATCAGTAATCCCCATGGTAAAGGGAGGATTATAATTTCATCGTTAATGCACTTGTCGCTATTCCTGTAAATCATTAATTGTTCGGCTATATCCAATTCATAATTGGTAGTTGGTATTGCTACTATTGTAAAGTTTTCGAAATTTGGATGAAAGCTCCCCTTATTGTTTTTCTTGATAATGCCGTATTTTCTTTTTTATATTTCACGTGTCGTTAGTGCTCCTTCATTCGAACTACGATGGTCTTTTCATTTTTCCTATGTATGATATAGTGTTCCCGTCTCTTTATCATATGACGGGGACCTCATATATTCCTCCAACCGGTTCCGCTGTATTCCGATCTTTTTTAACGTCTTGAATCATAGTTCGATTCCTTCTTGTTACTACCTTTCTATTATATGGTGTAATAGCCATTTTTATTTCTTTTTTCTACCATGGTAAATTTGGAATACTGAAGGGGATTAGAATTATTAGTAATGTTATTAATCCTAAAATATATTCACTAGTGAAGTTTAATTTTAATTAAATTAGTTAATAAATCAAATGATTAGTTACTAAAATGGAATAAAAGAAGTTAATAAAAATATATTTAAATTTATTGCTCTGTTATGTTGCAGATGGTTGTGAACTGAAACTGAAAATCGTTTTAATCTTGGCTTCTTTTTCTAATTACTTTATTAAATTTTGTGGATATCCTGTTTGTCACGATATTTTTACGATTAAAGCTTTTTCTATATGATATAATTTTGATGTACTGGCATAGAAAGGGGTAATCCCATTGAGACACCGTGAGTTTGTTTATAAATTTTGTTATTAACCATACTGGAAAATGATGAAACTCCAAAAATACAATGACATGATTGAAAATTAATTTGGCTTAGTAACAAGGAGATACTGTTAAATATAAACATAAATATAAACAAGTTATACTATTTTTTAACTATTCTAACTATCAGTTAGATAAAGATGAAACTGTTCTCCTGCATAAAGGACCGAAATATGCCTACCCCATTGCAATGACAAATATGACCACCATAATTCACAATATAGAAGAAGATATTGATATTCCTGAGAGTGACAAAAGCAGAGTGAGATATATATAATGTATTTCGTATTATTTAACAGCATAAGGAACAATTTGAACCAAAACATATACAAAAGGATAGGAACCTATTAAATAAACTAAAATGGAATGAGAGTATTGGAATGAGATAAAATCCCAAATAACAATATATTTGGAAAACTCAATATAGTCAAAAAATTGAACAATTATTGTCAGATTTTAAATGCAAAGATAATTGAAAAGTGTCGTACACAACGAATTGTGTAACAAATAGCGAAATTTAAAAATCATGAAACACTCCTAAAAGAGCTAACAGAAGCATGTTATGTACCTATGTATTACATATGCATATATATTATATATACTACCCTAAAGTACCACAAATGTTTGTAAGTGTACCACAAATGTTTCTTAAAGTAATGTGTAACGTTATCTGAAGCAGGTATTTCCGCCAATCGAATATATTCTATCATAGAGTTACTAACTTATCCCCGAGATTCATCGAATGCAAACTGCATCATGTGTGCGAATGGCTTCCCTCGATGCAAAAAATTGTGGTGAAGTTGGTTATACCACTAATACAGGAGAAACTTGAAAACCTTGAAAAAGGTCAAATTCCAGAGACCCAGAGGAATAATTATAACATTAGAGTTTCTGAGTAAGTGCAACTACTTTAAAGTAACTAACACTATTTGTCAACGAATTCACGTGTCCCAATGGGATTACTGCATTTTGGTAAGTCATCATATTACACACTGTGTACTTATATACGATACTGTATACTTATATACGATAATCAAAAACTTTATATTTAAAATGTTAGAAAAGCTATGAGAAGTATATTTACGACTATTAAATTAACATGTAAAAATATCGATGATCAACTCCCATATCTAGATATTTTACTACAGAGAAATTCTGTCATACAAGTGTAACCAACAGCTCTTTCCACATTCATACCTTTTGAATCGAACTAGTTACTAATTCATAAAAAGCAGCATTAAGATCTATGTTTATCAGAAATTGTAGGTATACCAAAACATCAAAATTATGTCATATAGAAAAAGCTCTAATAGTAACAATCTCGCGGCAAGCAGTATATCCATAAAATTTAATAAAGAATTTTAGGTAAAGAAGCCAATATTAAAACGAATTTCTGCCACAACCACCTGCAAGAGAACAGAGCAATAAATTTAAATATACCACAAGTATTCCAAATTTACCCTGATTGAGAAAAGAAGCAAATAAGGCTATCACACCATATAATAGAAAACAGTAACAAGAACGAATCGAACTCTGATTCAGGATATTAAAAAAGATCGGGATACAGCGGAGCCGGTTGGAGGAATATATGAGGTCCTCGTCAAATGATAAAGAGACGGTAACACTATATCATACATAGGAAAAACGATAAGACCATCGAAGTTCGAATGAAGGAGCACTAACGACACGTAAAATATAAAAGAGAAAATACGGCATTATCAAGAAAAACAATAAGGGGAACCTTCATCCAAATTTCGAAAACTTTACAATAGTAGGAATACCAACTACCAATTATGAATTGGATATAGTCGAACAATTAATGATTTACAGGAACAGCGAGAAGTGCATTAACGATGAAATTATAATCCCCCCTTTACCATGGGGATTACTGATAGATAAGGAAACAGAAAAAAAGATAAGATGGGTAACGAGATGTGAACACCTATTCAACAGTAAGAGCCTTGGAACTACCCGAAATATAGAATGGACCAGCTCAGCAGCAGCGAGAGCAGTCTCATAGATAGGCGAACAACTTCTCTAAAAGAAAACTTTATAATATTATACAATTTGATGTTGTGAAGAGGTTTGATATTTAAACGAAACGTAAAGGTTTTGGATGTATTTTTTGGTCTATCTTTTTATTTTTATCGGCTAAAAGTGAATAAAAGATTTTCTCACTTAGTCAAGTGTGTTATGTTTTTTGTTTTGCATATGGAAAAGAAGTAACACAAATTTAAGAAGGAGGTAAATCCGCTAGCGACGAAAGGAAACAAATTCCTGGCACACCAACGGAATCGTCTCGGCGAGAAAAAACTGTCTAAACTCGCGTAGATCTGTAAACATGGTCTCACGTAATTCTAAATTATACTATTAGGTATGACCTAATAGTATAATATAGAATACTATTAGATATACGTTTGCAAATTGAGGTTTTACGTTACGGAGCTATTAATGTTTAAATTAATTTAGCGTTTAACCTAATAGAATATGAAACTATACTAACATTTGATAAACACGCGGAACCTAATTTTTTTTAATTTAATATCCAGAAAATCTCTAATGTCGTTAAAGGCAGAGCTAATTTTGTAAAAGAAATGCAAAAACATCTTAGGAAGAGGCATTTTTTCCTGTTAGAAGACTCAGATTATTATGGTATTTATAAAACACCCACAATTGTACTGACATAAAGCGTATTTTCCAGAGATGTCACTGAGAACTCTTCATCTAAAGGCTTTACTTTTTTTCTTCATAAATATATAAGGCATAAGTTTCCTCTATTTCTTCCTTACATATGTTCAACATCAGGTTTCATTAAGTTCGTAGATCATTTCAATATGATTTACCTTGTTTCATATTCGAAATATGTTTTAGTTATTTGCGTTCTAGTGATTATACGTTACAAAGTGTATATTTTTTTGAAGCTTGGCTAACACATTCAGAGTTACTGTTGATTATATTCGCATGAATTTTAATAAACCGTAGAGAATAAAAATAATAAATTTGGTGTATAGGTATACTCAACGTCCTGTGGGATCGTCATAGGTTGTAACGCCATGGATTTGTAACGCATTATTTTCTTCTTCAGCCGGATGATCAACCTACGCTCAAGTTTGTGACACAATATAAATATTAAAAACACTTCATTGATCGCTCCTGTTTAATGCAGAACGGCGCGTATATTTCAGTTTTCATCGTTTGCAGTCCACAGCCCTTTAGACTCGGATATCTTTGATCATTTAGTTTCAACAACATGTTTTTTTTGCCTTTCAAGTTTTACTTACTTTTTAACAGAATTTAATTTTACTACAGGATTGTCTTTTACAAGTAATTTTACCTATTAAATTTAACCCCGGGCTGGTTTTATTACACTTTTATAAGTATTTTGTTTTAATTTAAAAATTAATAAGATATATATAAAAAAATAACTCTTTTGTTTCTAAACTTATTCTCCTTGTTCTTTACATTTTTTCGACTTTTACATTTTAATTCGCTATTTACACATATTGCCGTTTTGTGCATTAGCTTTTAACTCTTTTACTGTAGATCCAAGTCTTTTGCATCTTTTGACATCCATTTAACAGAAGGACAACTCTAATCATTTAATAATTCAGAATGCTTAGTTTACTGTCTCATAGTTACCTTTACCTTACTTTTTTATAATCTAGATCCATATACAATTGTTATTAGTTTAATCTGTTTCAATAATAAAGAATTTTGGATTTCAGTGAGAAAAACCAGTTTGCAAGGATTAAACTGTCTTGTATTTATATCCGTTAATGAAATGAAAAGGAATGTTGAAATCACCTATCAAAATGAATTCGAATGATACAAATCCTATCAGTAAGAAAATGAGAAAAATGAAAATAAAATAAATGTAAATATGATTGAAATGATAAGCAATTGATGGAAGAACATTATTACAATGAAATTCATTGACATAAAAAGGTGAGTAATGTAGGACATTCGAACCCAAATGCAAAACAGGAATACACATTTTATACTTATATTAAGAAAACCATATTTATTAGCGGTAATCATTCTAATGATACCAAAATTTAAATGGTTTAATGAAACATTGCCACTGAAAGTTCATATGCAGCAAAAAAATTAAAATATTAATTGTATGCCCTTCATTAATTTGGCTTACCTGACTTGTTAAACTAATTGGAAATAATAGAAAGGAGTTTTGACAAATTTTATATGTTTAATTAAAAACCTAAATTACCCAATCTTTTTGTTTTTTCCTAAAACTCTAATCCAGGATAAGAGATAATAGTTTGTTTAGTTGCTAAAAGTGATCTTAAGGTTATACCTTTTGTTATAAAAACAAAAGAAAGATAGAGTATGTCTCATGACTACCGAAGATAAATGGAACAGAGCAAGGTTTGCCGCTCTCCAGTTTTAAACAGAGTGCAAACGCTTTTATTTAGGTAGATAGCCAACTAACAAAAAACTGATATCGTTGATAATGAATCAGATACTACTCTTTCTAAACAAGTTGAAGTACATCAAGATTGTACTTCCGTAAACATTATTGTTTACGGAAGTACAATATTGATCATTGCATTAATTTTACATTGTACGATACATGGTTTCAAAAGTTTAAATATTCGTAATGTGTACACGATAACAAGTTTAAATATGAAAACCACACATGATACACCAGAAACGAAAATAGGTCAATCGAACAATCTTCCGCAGAATGAAATGGGAGTTTTTGGTTTCTATATGCATTTAAAGAATCAAATCGTTGATTTTGCAACACAAATGAACCGAACTCTTAATTGTAAATATCCCTTTCATAAGATGCGGTCTATAACAGAATAAACATAACTTGTTGCGCCCCGTATTACTTTTAGCATAAAATTGCAAAACGCCAAATAAATAATATTTCGAAACTTATTTTATTTAGCACTCTATGATATTACGATGCTAAATGTCAAATGTTTAAATTTTATTATGTTAAAAGTAAAGTGATTGTGCAAATATCTCATGCTTCATGGTGAGTTAGTTGGTTGGGAGTCTAACCCGTATCGTGATTTGAAAACTTCAGCTGCATATCGTCTCGTGAGAATCGATCAAAGTGTGTCATCAGAGAACTAGTGTTTAAGATTGCCCACTTAAATTCAGTTTAAAAGGTTATGACAATGAAATATCACTCCTTAATACTGAATTCATATATTTTATTTATTATTTTAATACATAATACAATATGTATATAAAAATGATTGCAAAACAAAATTTAATGCGTTTATTGTTCAACTTTGAAATATTTTTTTCAAAAAACAGCGCATTCAAAGTAGGATCGGACAATCGATTTCTCTTCTTCGTAACAAAATCGTTAGCAATAGAAAAATTACGTTCATTTTGTGTAGACGTAGACTTTATTGTGGACAAAGCATCTCTAAATAGTTCCAAATTTGTTTTCTTGTACCCGTTGTTTGAAATATATGAAATTCTTGTTTAATAGTCTGATATTTGTCAGTAACACCAGGTTTCCCTTCTCTCACACTTTCTGTTACAGATAAATTTAATTGTTCTTGAAGAGATAATTCTTCATTTATATTGATTGGAACTTCATTAACGTCTTCTTCGTCAGTATCAAACTGTTGACAACTAGCAAATAATCTATTTAACATTTCTTTTGCAATTTTGTAGATTTCGTTTTCGAGACTAGTCTAAAAAACGTATCTTCTTCGCAAGCGGTATTTTGTAAAAATTTATAAATAGATATGATGTTATTGTTTCTTCTTTTACATATTTCTTCTTTAATTGCAATAAGAAGCTCCTTACTTAGTTCATTGTTAACCTTCTCTAATTTCGAAAACAAAAATTTTAAGGTTCCTTCTGCAGTTAACAATGTAGAATCTTCTCGGCTCAGACACTCAACGGTTATTCAAACGGGCTCTAATATGTATAGTTAATAATGTGTCAGCCATATTCACGTAATCTTCTCTCGACATAGTATCATATTCAGTTCACTTAGTGCCGTTTTTACACGCTTCTTAATTCGTAAAAAGCGTTTGATCATAATCTCCATGGTATTCAACCTTGTCTTACAATCCAAAACTAGTGACAGTTCCTTTTGTTTATATTCTTGTACATATTTTTGCAAAACGCTAATTTTGACAGAGATTTTTTGAATATTTTTACAATTTCCGTATACCTATAATTGTATTTTCATAACATTTTGCATTTGCAGCTCTCTGTTTATCACTGGTTCGAATTCAAAATCGGATTCATATTCTGAAAAATAATCTTCATCTTCACTATCACTATTATTTTCTTCGAATTTGTTACTTTCTTTCTGCTTTTCAATGAAAAGGTTTTCAAAAATGCGCAGGAGACAACCTTCCAAATTTCTCCATAACGGCAGCGCCATCACTCATTACAGATACAATATCTTTTTCAAGAGAAATACCAAAACCATCTAATTTTTGTGTTAGTAACTCTAACATTTTTCGGTAGAACAACTACCATTAATCGAAACCAACCCAAGATTGAACGAATCTTTAGAATTTCTATATATGTGAATATCCATGTATCTTTTATTTTTAGTACTAGTCCATTCGTCAATAAATAAAAAAATAAATACCCCCTAGATACACTAAATTTTTTTCTTCATCTTTTAGTTTCCTTATGGTCTGAACTAACTCTTCCTTTTTACAATAATAAAATTCCATCATCAGTTGCCTCACTTCTTCAGGATTACGTGGCATACTGTATCCCTTTGTGGTCATGCACTGGCTTGTAAATTCACTTTTCGTAATTTTATTAAATGAGAATCAATCGACTGCTGCAAATATAGATATGAATTCCGCCACAGTTGGATGCTTTGTAAACATTAAAATTATTTGATCATTGCTACTGGGGTCTTCAAATCGCCGTATGACTTGGAAACAGGAACTATTTGCTCGATATTTGATTCTTCCAGGTTATAGCCGTGTACATATTCAAAGTGCCTGCGAAGACCAATTGTTGCTGAACCTTTAAAAAAAGTCTTATTGCAAAGATTACAAGTTGCCAAAATCTTATTATTACTATTCTTCTCGAAATAGTGACCAACAGTTCTTATAATATTTGCTCATCTTTATGGGCTAAAAACAGAAAACAAAATGAATCAAATTTAAATATTCAAAAAAGAACTAGAGAACAAAACCAAACTGCGCCTCTGCACTGAACAACGCAAATGCGCAAGTTTTTAAGTATTTTTTTCTTAAAAATTCTTAATTATTTATTACTTAAGAAATTATAAATAAAATTATGTTTCTAAAATTTCCAGGTATTGCAATAAAAAGAGTATACATGGACCGTTACAAATTGTTGATAAAAACAGCAATAATTTCGATATCGATTCCAAGAAATAAATTTTTGGAGAAATGAGAAAACAAATTTTACTTTTTTCTCGAGAAAAAACACTATAATTCTGGGGAAATGAGAAAAAGAAAATTATACTTTTTTTCTCGAGAAATTCTCGAGAAGAAACACTACAGAGAACCCATGACAGGTAACACCATCCGGAGTTACGATAAAGGACAGTGTAGAAAGACGACAACTAACATATACCTAGGGAAAAAATGACCATTGCTTAAATGCTCTCATTAACTCGCTCTTACTTGTGGCTCAGGAAAATAAAGGCCAGATAAGGGAACTGTCACAGAGGTATTGCAACATGCACACTCTCTGCATTTTGCTTGATAATCTTAGTGTAGTTTACCCTAGCATATTGGAAAAAAGTACCCTAGCATATTTGAAAAAGTCGTCGTCGTCGTCATCAAGCAGCAATGGGCTACGGAGGTCCAACCAGACCGTGCAATTTAGTTCTCCAAGCATATCTGTCCTGAGCTACATCTGCTGCATCGACCACTGGACGCCGATTCTAACAAGGTTCTGTTTGACATTGTCTGCCCACCGCATCTTAGGTCTCCCCCTCTTTCTGAGGCCTTTAGCCACACTGTTCGTAACCCTATTCACCAATCTATAATTATCCATACGGGCAACATGGCCAAACCAACGGAGTTTCTCTCTGCACAACATGCTGCTTAAAGGAGGTTGCAAACTCCTTTGCCTAATCTCATCATTAGTTACAAAGTTGAACCACCTATGCCCAAGACACTGCGTAAGCATCTGGAATCAAAAACATCTAGTTTCCTGTTATCTTGTTTACAAAGTGTCCAAGTTTCACTACCATAACTAACCCTAGAAAGAACCAAACTATTATACAGTCTAATTTTAGTCTTTAGGTGTATACTCCTATTTCTCCACACTCTCCATAGATTCTTAAAAGTCCCGGCAGCAATCCCTATTCGTCTGTTAACCTCATGCCGCACATCACCATCATCTGTTACATAGCTCCCATGATAATTAAACTGTAACACCTGCTCAAGGGCGCAACCATTCAGATTAAGTGAATCACAGCCTGCCTGACCAATTTTCATCACTTTAGTTTTCTTTCTGTTTATAACCAAACCTACTCTACTACCAGTCTTATCAACAGTTCGAATGAAAGAGTTCATCTCATCAACATCATTTGCCAAAAGGGCTCAATCATCAGCATAATCTAAATCAGAAATTTTCATATCTCCAGACAAATTAAGGCCAAAATCTTTCCCTTGCAGTGAATTTCTCATAACATAATACATAACGAAACTAATACTTTTCTAAATACTAGTTTCCTTTTTCTAGGAATACAGAATATACCAGAACACTTCCTAACAAAAAGTAAAACTGGAAGAATTGCATTTCGTTTCTGATAAATTCCAAATGCTCCTTTGGAAAGAAAAGTAAATATTTCATTATATTTTCTTTTGAAAGATTTTTTTTTGTATCATGAATATCCTCTCTCAATGAACATAATTTCATGAAAAATTCCATTAATAATTTTCTCTCCATTGTTTCTTGAAATGTGAGGACTATACGCATAGATCCATTGTTTTACACAAATATATTTTGGCTTGCAACAGACCACATGGACTACCACTGGGTATGTTTGTTTTACCTCTGAGTGACAATTATGCACAACGGGTTAAATGGCCAGATCACAAGGACCTCAAGGACTCAAGAAGGATGGGGGGAGGCACTCACTAGACAGCTGTTGGGAGACAGATGATAGGTTAACTCCCAACAAGGCCATACAGCTTGTTATTTAACTTGCACAGGGTAGCGCTCTTGCACACTTGGTAACGGATTAAGGTTCCATCGCACAAATGGCTCTCTTTCAAAGTCCATCAGTGTCCCCTACTAACCAAGGATTGGGGTTTGGTTTTGCGGAGATAAATCTCAATGCTGGCCAGGTGGGACTCGAACCTTGGACCGCAGATTATGAGCCTGGTAAACTAATATTTACCAGCCCCGCCCCATTGTCTTTAGCCAATTGGGATCCTAACCCATGACCTACAGTTAGAGGAACAGGAAAAGGCCAAATAGTTAAAAATAATTTAATCATTTCAGGAAGGGAGGGATGACAGAAATCGTATGCAAGGCATAGCTTTTCTCCTTATTAGACAAGCCAAGGATGCTCTTATATGATAAGACTGTATTATAAAAACATAAATTAAAAACAATGCATATCTTCCTACATGGCTCTAAAAAGTACAACATAAACCTAAAGAATATCGATTGTGCAATCAGGCACTGAATTCGTATTCACTTCTAAGGAAAATAGGAACGCGGCAATCTTGTTCAGTAGGTAAATCTGCGTCCTGTCTTCCTTTGAAGTGAATGCGAACTCAGTGACTGATTGCACCATCGATATGCTTCAGGTTTATTTTCTACCTTTTCTGAGCCCTATAGGAAGAGATGTATATTTTATTTTTTTATTCGTTTTTGTTACTGAAATCACCTACCTTCAAGAGCTTTTAATTGATATATGAATCATAAACATCTACCACAACCCCTCCTTTTGGAGTAATGTTTGAGGTAGCCCATGACATTGGAGACGTCATAAGCTTTAATTTGTGATAAGACTCACTAACGTCTAACCCCATGAAACTCCTCCCCCAATCTTATCAATGGGGAATAGTGGAGGTAAAATTCAAAATAGTTTACGATCGCCATTATATCAGCTTTCATTTGACACCTAACTGGTAACTGTAGGCCCTCGCGTTCGGAATATATAGTAGAATGACTTTCACATTTCTCACTGTTTAGAGATGACGAATGCATGGGGGTGAATATTTTTAGAGCTTATTACTCTCCCCGCTTCAGATGTTTTCCTTTTACACATAGCTTGTTAATTTCTGCATTCGCATTCAGGAGATATAGGAAACAAATATTTTCCTTTCCCCCCTTTTTAGGGTGGAAGAATGCATCAGGCGTTAATTTTTCGTATCCTGCGACATGTCCCGCGCACAAGTATTCGTTTGACATATAGCTTGTTACTTTTGACCTTTGCGTTCTGGAGATATAGCTTAAGAATAGTTTTTCATATTTCCCATTCTTTGGGGGGAAGAAAGCATGGGGGACAATTTTTATAGCCTATGACATTTTGCGCATCACAAGCTTTCATTTGACACATAAATCATTAAGTTTCTCTATGGCGTTCGAAAGATATGGTGGAACAACCTTTTGTCAAATCCACAAACCGACCAACGGACAAACTGACAAACCGATAAATGCCAAAGCCAAAAGAAATATGTAGATGGGTAAAAAAAATATATTATTTAGAAATTTAAAAATTACATATCTTCCTACAGGGCCCTGAAAAGCAGAAAATAAATCAAAAGCATATCGATGGTGCAATCAGTCACTGAGTTCGTATTCACTTCGAAGGAAGATAGGGCGCCGGCAATCTTGTCGAGTATGTAAATCGGCACCCTGTGTTCCTTCGAAGTGAATACGAATCCAGTGACTGATTGCACCATCGATATGCTTTAGGTTATTTCCTACGTTTCAGGGCCCTTTAAGAAAACAGGTACTTTTTAAATCTTTTAATTTATAGTTTTGTTGTTGTGAGGAAAACATCTACCTTCAAAATATTTGATGTATAGTGCACGACACTGAAATTTCCCCACCCAGAAGGAGTGAGAGGATAGGGGTGAAATGTAGCATACACATAGAAATACATATTGGCAAACCATGATTTAATTTGCAGCCACTACAGAGTTAGTTAGAAGATGAAATAATGAGCACAATATGACTGCCTCAGTAGGTGGTTGCACCGCCGTGAACGGCAATACAGGCAGCAATACGGCGTGGCATGAATTCTTACAGTCGACGGATTACACACCAAGCAGTGTTGACTTGCTCCTATAATTCATCGAGAATTCTCGCCGTCCGGTGAGAGGATTACACACGTCATCGAATGTGATCCCACAGATTTTCTATTGGGGATAGATTTGGTGATCTTGCTGGCAATGGCAATACTTGAACATGTTGCAAACATTCTCTAACGACCCTAGCAGTGCGTACACAGGCGTTGTCACGCTGGAAAAAAGGATGCTGCTTGCCTCCCAGGAACGGTAACAAAACGTACTGCAGAACCGTGCTAACGTATCCTGCAACTGTCAGTGTTCCCATGATGCAGACAAGAGGTGACCTGCTGTTATATTCAATAGCACCCCATACCATTATGCTTGGCTGAAGGACAGTGTGCCAGTCACGAACGAAAGTTGGATCCGTCCTCTCGTTAGGTTGTAGCCATACACGGGTTCGTATATTGTCACCACCCAGACAGAAATGAGATACATCATTAAACGCCATTATATAGAGCTTAATGAAGGGTCAAAGGATCAGTTGAAGGCTGATTGGAATTTTCGTTTAATAGCTGGGTGAGCGAAATAGAGGTAGCAGCTAAAAAGCACAACAGCTATACCAGATAATCAATATTTTCTGTAAGAAGAAACAAAGGGCACACAGGGACTGAGGGATAAACATAAAAAATAACAACTTTTTGAACACAATTATGCTGTAAGTGAACATGGGCACAGAGGGAAAAATATCTTGAATCTGAACCCACAACCTCCCGATGACATTTCAGGTGCTCTGACCATTGAGCTACGAGCTGTTGATAAGTTATCCTCTATTGTGGATGTTAAACTGCTTCATTGTAGAATCAACCACAGGTGGCCGCCTTAAAATTGCAGGTGAATGATCTTTTGTTGCAGATAACCCAGACTCAATAGCACAATTGCCTGGTATTGATGAATGAGTTATCCGCAATTCTCATGCACAGTTCTTAGGAATCTCTAGTACATACATTATTTTTTACATTAGAAACATTTGAAATCACAGCATTTGATAGTAACATTATTTTAACACTATTATGCTGTAGATCAACGTTGGCATAGAGGAAAATTGTCGTGAGTGTCTACGATCTCTTGATTACATGTCAGGTGTGGATGTTTAACCGCCTCATTATAGAATCAACCCCTGTGTGTTGATATACAGAAGTCACCCTCTGTCTGACCACTGAGCTACAGGCAAACTGTTCTCTATTACGGAAGTAATGATATAGCCGGTACCGGAAATTGGTTACATAACTCGTTTCCGGTTACGTAACTCATTATCCGTTACATAACTCCTACTTCACCACATTTAACCCATTACGCCAAGGGTCGTACATTCTTAGATTGCTTAAATGTGGATGAAGTAGGAATAAGCGATCATTATACGAATTTTTTTATTCCTTATTAACTTACGAATAAATGTAATATGCCTTGTAAATTAGGAATATATTATCTAAATGATTTTTTTCCAGAAAACCACATTTAACTTGAGAATAAATTGCAAACGGATTTCTCATTCCTTGTAAATGAATTTTTATTCCTAGAAAACTACATTTAACATAGGAATAATTATTTTAAAATCACATTTAACTTACGAATAAATGTAATATTCCTTGTAAATTCGGAATGTATTATTTAAATGATTTTTCCCTAGAAAATTACATTTAACTTGAGAATAAATTACAAACGATTTTTTTTAATTCATTGTAAATGATTTTTGTTTCCTAGAAAACCACAATTTACATAGAATAATTATTTTAATGTATTTCCATGTAAATCACATTTAACTTTCTTTTTATTCCCGAAAAAACACGTTTAACTTGGGAATATATATTTTTTTGTTTATTTCTTGGAAATAAGCACGTCAACTTTTCACCCCTCTCGTGGACCACGTTTTATTAACGGATGGATTTAGAAACTGAAAAGTCTTGCTTAATAAATATTTTACCCCACGGGAATTGCACTCTTTGCCCTGTATAATCATTAGTGGTACGATTCTGAGAAATAACCTTTCCCTTATTCATCCTGTGGCTAATGTTTTCCCTCTCTATCATCCTGCATTTGCACAGAACCGCGTTTTATTGATGGCCGTCGCTACCCAAAGCATTATTTCAACAATCTGTGGAAAGTGCTACCATTTGTGAAACAATAAAAACGCTCTTTTTTCAAGTACACTTTTGATAGCAATAATAATCATCAACGTAACAGAAAAACGTTCCCAATCTGCGAACTAAATGTAACAGACTAAGAAATAAATTTTCTCGCACATTAAACACCACGTTTTATTGACGGGTCCTGCGAAATAAAACTAATATTATTATAAACTGGAAATCACACGTCTCTGAAAAATAGTTTCGAATCAACTTTCCCGATCTGTGAAATACAAAGTTCTCACATCTTATTAAAGACGTCGCTTAATTCTTAGGGGGGAAAACGTTCAAAAATTAATAAAAAAAGGGTGGGGGGCCTGTATTCGCGTTTGAAATATAGTTGTTAAAAATATAGGTTTTGATCCATGAAAAAATTACTTCGTGTTTTATAAACACTTAATTTAAGCATCTACAAGTTTCAACACGTATTATTTCAGTTAACCTTTTAACGTCATGCTCTCTTGTTGACAAAGTTCATGGGGGTGACTGGAGATTGAACTCCGGAAGGATGCTAGATGATCTCTGCAATATTTGTTGATGATAAGGTCTGATGAGCTATTTCCTTCCTTAGCGGCACTAATAGATAACTCACTCAAAGATCACTAAAGAGATTGCCAATGGGGTTGTGGAGATTGAGACGATTACACTCTTAGCTCTGATTAGTAATTATCATCGGAATTTATTTAGGGCAAAACTATTTCTTGGGAATAAACATTTCGATTCTACGAACCAATAGTCGTAGAATATTGGTTCGTAGAATAATATCGGAATTTATTTAGTGGCAAAACTATTTTTTGGGAATAAACATTTCCATTCTACAAACCAGAAAACCATGGCATCTGATTAATATTAAGATTTATCGCAACACAGTTCAGCCATGTGATATTTCGTAAAGGGTTAACGCATCCGAAATGCATGACTGTATCAGTTGAAGCTCAGTCCACAAAAACTAAGATAGGTCTCTTAGATTAGATGTAATCTTAAACCTAAGAAAGAACCGAACATTTCCCTATTAAGAAAAACTATGTGATTCGGACAAAATTTGAGCCAGATAGGCTTTTAAATGCTGTGATGAAATTTGACTCTTGTAACCTTAACAAGGAGGAACGATATTTGGAAAAATACACTTATACGTATTTCAGAGAACGGTGGAAAAGTTTTGAAAACATGAACACACGAGATTTTGTTTTGAAAAAAAAAACGGCAGAATTTTTGCTAGATAGTGACTTGAAATAGTCCTACGGAAAATACATTCAATTGCATTCATTAATAGCAAAAAGGGATTTCGTATTAAAACATCTCTTTCACACCAGATTTCAGCTTACTTTGAAAAATAAGGTTAAAAATTTATGTGAGCTAGCGACTTGACAGGTGAAATCACTCATTTTCCATAGGAATATACTATTACGGCACAGAGTCGGGAAGAAATATGATTCAACGAAAAATTTATTACGATCAGAAAAAAATTTATAGACAAATTTTAAACGAAAAACTTATTCTTATTTCATATCAAATTTTATCTAAAAATTTGAACAAAATTTCAGTAAGATGCAAAATTAAAACGAACAAAAATTAGTGTGAGTAACGAATTTCACTTCCATAGAGATAACGTAGAATTCATGGTTTAGCGTGCAAAACATGCGTTAGAGAGGAAAATTTTTGAAAACCGATTTTGTGATGAAACAAGACGCATGGTGTTATACACATTTTTCGCTAAAAAATAAAGACAAATTTATGCAGGATAGAAATTTTAAACGATAAAAAAAGTTCTGTTTCGAAATTTTACTTCTCATAGGTATAGGATTTAACGTACAAATTTTGTGTCGGATACAAAAAACCTATTAAACATAAAATTGGTTTGGTGATGAAACACAAAACTGGAAACGTGTTCTAACTTTAGTCAGTATTAGTGACCAAATTTTAACTTAGTTAAGAAATAAGGGGAAATTTTTGGTGAGCAAGTGATTAGAAACTTTCAACTAAGTTAGGAAGAAATCTGACAGGATTTATCGGCATAAATGTGCAAAAACACATACGAGACGCATTTATGTAGAATTATATTCACTAACATCTATTAAGAACTGTGCAGATGGAGAACGAAAAGTATGTTCTTATTTCGTACCAAATATTTGCTTTCAAAACGAAATTTATGTAAGGATTTACAGAGATATTTCATCATTCTAACAATAACATTCATGTACTCATGAGAGTTGCAGTGATATTGTGTTTAAAATGTCGATGGAATGCGACATAAATACCTGTATCAAAAGTTACAATGAAATTAATAATAACAGGAAAATGAGATGAAATCGAAGAAAATATAAAAATGGGAGGATGAATAAGCGTATATTATACATTACTATCAAAATATACTGAAATGTGTACTGCTGCAAAATCACACAACGTACATAAGAATGGAAGGCCAGAATACTGAGATGGAAGAATAACTGGAACCTGAAAATGTTAGAAAGTACACTGAAGTTGTGCAAAGCACATGGGAAAGAAAATATCTTCAAAATATCCTAGAACACGAATAACAGTAAAATGACTGACATAATCGCTTCCGAAATACAATATTGAATAGCGGAAAATAGCAAAACTGCCCACAAAATCTGTAAAATCAAGCAAGGTATTTCGGCGATAGAATATCACTGGAACCGATGATAGAATAACTCAGAAATATAACGCATCTGGCGAGAGAGTTGCCTAAAACGAGAAAATTATAGCGGACAATCACATTGGAAAGGAATATAGAATAAGTGCAAAGATCTTAGAGAGGGGGTAAAATCACAGAGTTTGGTTGAGAATTGCCTAAACTAGATGGCTGAAAAACCGCACGCAGCACAGTGGAATGAATAAAATACATAGCGAGGGGTGGCGGGCTTTCTCCGTAATCATTTGTTCTTTATCAGTAGGGAAAATAGGACACTAACAAAAATAGTTCTGTTATTTAATCTCCTGTTTTATGTAAGAAATGAGAAAACTTTTGAAGTATTCGTGAACCAGTATAGATATATTTCCATGGTTAGCGTGAAAGCTTTGGAGGTGTGCGACCGTCGCCTGCATATTTTTTGTTGATTTGTTTCAAAAGATTTAGATGTTAATATTTCTATCCTGCATCCTTTTTAGATGTTAATATTTCTATCCTGCATCCTTTTTAGATGTTAATATTTCTATCCTGCATAATTTTTTTTCCATTTCTTACATAATATTTTTCGTGGAAATGTTTGTCCTAATTTTTTTCTCGTACTTGCGAAAATTTGTGTTATATTTTTCGTACTACGACACAGGTTTTCCTACATGTTAGTATCGGTTTTCTGCAACTTAACACGTTTTTCCTTTCAGGTATATGCATTTTCGGTAATCAGGCTAAAAAAGCCGTCTCGCCGTAAAATAAAGGCCAGAACATTAATCCTAATTTTTAACGCACAGATAGGGGACGAATCAAACTTTTTCCGTAATTATTTTGCTGTGATTTTTGAGCATTTAACTGAAAGAGAATCTCGGAAAGAACTTGAAAGAGGAACAATAATTCTCTCAATCCAAAATGTGCTCTAAATGTGTTCTAACAATGGTTTTACCCTTAATTTAGGGATAAATTTTGTTTCTCCATGTCTGAAATAAACAAACTCGAAAGAAAATTATTACGACTGTGTGGAATATGCATGCCACACGACGGGAAGGGAAGACCGATCATTAAGCTCAGATTTCCTCGTGAGGAAGCAAGAAACTTATGCTTTTAATTTTCTTCAAATATTCTCATTACTGTTGATTAAGCTGATTCATAGTAAAGCTGATACTTTTACAAAATATGTGCGAAATTACGAGAGGGAGTAAATTAATTCTACAAGAATGTGTAACATCTAAATTTTAAAAGTGTAGAGGGATCCTAGCAACAAAAACTATTTATACACTATAAGAGTTGTTAATCCTATCATTTTAACTGAAGGTTAAACACCATATAATGTTCACTTTGTTAATCAGGGACACAATGGGTTGACTGTGGTGATATAGAAGAATTGCTTCGTGTAGATAGAGAAGTAAGAGTTGCGAACAGAAAGAAGAACTAAAACTCACTAAAGTTAGAACACGTTTCCAGTTTTGTGTTTCATCACCAAACCAATTTTATGTTTAATATATTTTTTGTATCCGACACAAAATTTGTACGTTAAATCCTATACCTATGAGAAGTAAAATTTCGAAACAGAACTTTTTTTATCGTTTAAAATTTCTATCCTGCATAAATTTTGTCTTTATTTTTTAACGAAAAATGTGTATAAGAACACGCGTCTTGTTTCATCACAAAATCAGTTTTCAAAAAATTTCCTCTCTAACGCGTGTTTTGCACGCGAAACCATGAATTCTACGTTATCTCTATGGAAGTGAAATTCGTTACTCACACTAATTTTTGTTCGTTTTAATTTTGCATCTTACTGAAATTTTGTTCAAATTTTTAGATAAAATTTGATATGAAATAAGAATAAGTTTTTCGTTTAAAATTTGTCTATAAATTTTTTTCTGATCGTAATAAATTTTTCGTTGAATCATATTTCTTCCCGACTCTGTGCCGTAATAGTATATTCCTATGGAAAATGAGTGATTTCATCTGTTAAGTCGCTAGCTCACATAAATTTTTAACCTTATTTTTCAAAGTAAGCTGAAATCTGGTGTGAAAGATGTTTTATCACGAAATCCCTTTGTGCTATTAATGAATGCAATTGAATGTATTTTCCGTAGGACTATTTCAAGTCACTATCTAGCAAAAATTCTGCCCTTTTTTTTTTCAAAGTAAAATCTCGTGTGTTCATGTTTTCAAAACTTTTCCACCGTTCTCTGAAATACGTATGAGTGTATTTTTCAAATATCGTTCCTCCTTGTTAAGGTTACAAGAGTCAAATTTCATCACAGCATTTAAAAGCCTATCTGGCTCAAATGTTGTCCGAATCACATAGTTTTTCTTAATAGGGAAATGTTCGGTTCTTTCTTAGGTTTAAGATTACATCTAATCTAAGAGACCTAACTTAGTTTTTGTGGACTGAGCTTCAACTGATACAGTCATGCATTTCGGATGCGTTAACCCTTTACGAAATATCACATGGCTGAACTGTGTTGCGATAAATCTTGATATTAATCAGATGCCATGGTTTTCTGGTTTGTAGAATGGAAATGTTTATTCCCAAAAAATAGTTTTGCCACTAAATAAATTCCGATATTATTCTACGAACCAATATTCTACTACTATTGGTTCGTAAAATGGAAATATTTATTCCCAAGAAATAGTTTTGCCCTAAATAAATTCCGATGATAATTACTAATCAGAGCTAAGAGTGTAATCGTCTCAATCTCCACAACCCCATTGGCAATCTCTTTAGTGATCTTTGAGTGAGTTATCTATTAGTGCCGCTAAGGAAGGAAATAGCTCATCAGACCTTATCAGCAACAAATATTGCAGAGATCATCTAGCATCCTTCCGGAGTTCAATCTCCAGTCACCCCCATGAACTTTGTCAACAAGAGAGCATGACGTTAAAAGGTTAACTGAAATAATACGTGTTGAAACTTGTAGATGCTTAAATTAAGTGTTTATAAAACACGAAGTAATTTTTTCATGGATCAAAACCTATATTTTTAACAACTATATTTCAAACGCGAATACAGGCCCCCCACCCTTTTTTTATTAATTTTTGAACGTTTTCCCCCCTAAGAATTAAGCGACGTCTTTAATAAGATGTGAGAACTTTGTATTTCACAGATCGGGAAAGTTGATTCGAAACTATTTTTCAGAGACGTGTGATTTCCAGTTTATAATAATATTTGTTTTATTTCGCAGGACCCGTCAATAAAACGTGGTTGTTAATGTGCGAGAAAATTTATTTCTTAGTCTGTTACATTTAGTTCGCAGATTGGGAACGTTTTTCTGTTACGTTGATGATTATTATTGCTATCAAAAGTGTACTTGAAAAAAGAGTGTTTTTATTGTTTCACAAATGGTAGGACTTTCCACAGATTGTTGAAATAATACTTTGGGTAGCGACGGCCATCAATAAAACGCGGTTCTGTGCAATTGCAGGATGATAGAGAGGGAAAACATTAGCCTCAGTAAGAATATGGGAAAGGTTATTTCTCAGAATCGCACCACTAATGATTATACAGGGACAAGAGTGTAATTCCCGTGGGGTAAAATATTTATTACGCAAGACTTTTCATTTTCTGAATCCATCCGTCAATAAAACGTGGTCCACGGGAGGGGTGAAAAGTTGACGTGCTTATTTCCAAGAAATAAACAAAAAAAATATATTCCCAAGTTAAACGTGTTTTTTCAGGAATAAAAAGAAAGTTAAATGTGATTTACATGGAAATACATTAAAATAATTATTCTATGTTAATTGTGGTTTTCTAGGAAACAAAAATCATTTACAATGAATTAAAAAAAAATCGTTTGTAATTTATTCTCAAGTTAAATGTAATTTTCTAGGGAAAAATCATTTAAAAAATACATTCCGAATTTACAAGGAATATTACATTTATTCGTAAGTTAAATATGATTTTAAAATAATTATTCCTATGTTAAATGTAGTTTTCTAGGAATAAAAATTCATTTACAAGGAATGAGAAATCCGTTTGCAATTTATTCTCAAGTTAAATGTGGTTTTGTGGAAAAAAATCATTTAGATAATATATTCCTAATTTACAAGGAATATTACATTTATTCGTAAGTTAAAAAGGAATAAAAAAATTCGTATAATGATCGCTTATTCCTACTTTATCCACATTTAAGCAAGCTAAGAATGTACGACCCTTCGAATAATTGGTTAGAGCGTTGGTTAAACTCCGAGGTTGTGGGTTTGAGTCACTGTACGGAAGATGATTTTTTTTTTCTTAAAATAGAGTGCTTTCTAAGAATAGTAGTTATATTAAGCACTAGATGGCGTCTTCATCAATTACAAAAAATCGAAGACTTTTTCAGATTTAAAGTAGAGGAAAAATCGAGGAATTTTTAGGGGGCTTACAGTTGAGTACAGTTGGGTCAACTGGGGGGTCTTAGAAACCAAACTGGCAAAATCGAGGGAGTTTGATGTCGTCAGAATTCAAAACGGCAAAATCGGAGGAGTTTTTGGAAGAGGCGTGATCAACAGTTATATAACATGAAATGAGTTATATAACCGATAATGAGTTAAATAAGCGGAAATGAGTTAGGTAACCGGAAATGAGTTATGTAACCAATTTCCGGTTGTCATTTCGTTGCGCCATACCGGCTGTATCACTACTTACGGATGTTAAAATCCCGTCATTGTAGAACCAGCCGCTAGTGGTTCCCTTATAATGGGAAATGAAGGATCCCATCTCAATCTGCTCAAGATAATATTCCTCTATGCCAACGTTGACCTACAACATAATAACGTTCAAAACGTTGTTACTATTAATCGCTGTGATTTAAAATATTACTAATATAACAGATAATATATATGTACTAGAGATACCTAAACACTGCACATGATAATTAAGGGTAACTCATAAAAAAAATGCCAGTCATTGTTTCCCATGGAGTGTGGCTTGTTATGAGATATCTGCAATGAATTGTATGGATATCTGCAATGAATGATCCTTCACTTGCAGTTATAAGGTAGCCAGTAACAGCTGATTCCACAATGAAGGGGTTTAGCACCCACAACAGAAAATAATTAATTGTCAGTTGGTAGGTCGGCGGTCAGAGTCTCTGACATGTCAAAATTCGTCGGTGGGTTCAGATCCCACTCGGCTGAAGACAATTTTCCTCTTTCCCCACGTTCACTTACAACCTAATAGTGTTCAAACATTTGTCACTCTGTAGTGTTACAACTTCCTCTAAAGTTACTACTCTGAACCTATGCAAGAGATCATGTATAAATATGCTAGTGTTATCGAAAGTGAGTATTCGGTCGTGGAAAAATGGGCTGAGCATTTCAGTGACGTTCTTAACAATGTGGTTAGTCCTATTCCCATTATTTTTACTGATGATATATGTATTAATGGCTTAAATGTTGGCCCTATATCACAGTCTGAAGTTATTTTGGATATGTCTAATCCAAAACTACATATATCGCCAAGGACAGATGAAAATATTACTCTACTGCTTGGAGCTGAAAACATTTATGTCGTCAACGACTGATTGGAATTTTCAATTTCCTTTTTGACTAAAGTGTTATTCCTAAGGAGGTTTCGATATAAAAGCGAATTGAAATAAAGTAATGAAATTTGATCAGACAGTGTTGTGTCCCAGGGGCAGGTAATCTGAATGGTTGCAACAATGAGCTTACCGTCTCAGTTTAATTAACTCGGGAGCTGAGTAAAAGATACAGATGGTGTGCGGCATGAAATAAGCAGAAGAATATGGATTTCTGCTCTTACTTTTGATGCTAGAACCCGTATGCATAACTACAGATTAGGTTATAGGATTATGAAAAATGTGCCTAAAAGTTTTGAAAGAAAGAGAACCTACAACACATGAAACAGAACCTTATTAGCATTCTCATGTAGTGATCAAATTCAATATCTGTATTTTAGGGCATACATGTTTGTAGAAATATATTACACAGTCTTAATCTCTGTAGCCCATTTCCGTTTGAGGAGTATGAATTTATGTATGTATGTATTTTGTATGTATATATACATATACCCAATGTGACTAGTTCTATTCCCATTGTTTGTATTGATGATAGATGTTTTACTTCCTTTAAACGTTAGCCTTAGATCACAGTCTGAAGTTATTTGAGTATTTCTAAACCAAAACTGCATATATTCCCAGGGGCAGATTAAATTACTACTGTAATGCTTATAGCTGGGAATATTAATGTACATACATACATAATAAAGCATACTTAAAGCCGAATGTATATATGAAAAAAAAAATAAAACTTGCATTATTGCATTCATATCCTAAAAGAAAATGAGGGGCTTTTCCGTTGAAGTGCATAATTATATCCTGCAGGTATTTGTTATCATCTCGTCCTGAATAAAGAAATTTATGATTATTTTAAATGTTTGATATTTACCTAACTATCTGATCACTTGCTAGCCTAAAGATTCCAGGCTATAACATTGAAATGTATTCTTGTAGGCGTGAAGAAAACATCTCTATATAGAGTCCTCACATTTCAGGTAGTTGTTCCAATAAAATATTAGTAGGGATTTCTAAAAATCTAGCATTACTCTGAGAGAGAGGACGAAGCATTTGAAACAATCACTTAATTGTTGACATAGGGTAAGAAACTGCCACTTAATTGTTGGCATAAGGCAAGAAACTGCCATTTAATTGTTGGCATAGGGCAAGAACCCGTTATTTAATTGATGGTATAGAGCAAAAAACTGCTTTGCTACTGGTAAGGGCTGAAGCCACCAAAGAATACAAGGACTTGTGCTACTAACTTTACGAAAAGACCATTTGAAAAGTCATATTTCAAAAGGAAACTAACTTCTCTGAAAAGCTATACCGTTTAAGACTTGTTAGGGTTCAGGTGTCCATGATGTTCTCTGATTAAGGTTACCCACTATATTATATATGCTATACTGTGTTTCTGCTCACTTGTGGCTGATAACTCACAAACAAATAGAAAATGAAACAATGGATTTTTCCTCACAAGAGTGCATCATGACAGAGAATAGCTCTCAGCTATTCCGTTATGCCAAGCTACGATTTATAGGCCATTACACAAAGAGATAAACCTTTTAACCACAGAAGTATATGAGAGAATGTTTTGCATACTTATATATTATAACAAATGTGTCGTTTTTGTTGTTCTGGGAGCACAAAACAAAATATAGTTATTTTTCAAATTTTATCGATTTTAATTGATTTTATAGTTTACAATTCTCATTATAACCTATATTTTGAGATAATTTTCAATAGATTTTTATCTCAACAAGCATGCGTCATTATTATGCATGTGCAGATTAATATTAGTAATCATTATCTAGATAAGAAAATACTTTTGGAACTTTTGCGACTGTCTGTATATGTTTCAGTTTACGTGGACGAAAAAAAAGCGTATTGCATGGTAATAAATCAGATGAAGTCAAGAAAGATATCAATAATCAGATAATGTGAGAATTCCGTCTTTATTCTGAGGTTGACAGTCTGATACGGTAGAAACGACATTCAAGTTTTCCGAAATTTTAAATCAGTTGACAAGTCTTCCATATGTTGTCGTTTGTTTTCAAACTGAATGAAGCAATTTCCGCTGAAGAGCTTATAGCAAAAGATATCACGAATATCTCATCTCAGTAATGTTTTAAGAGTAAGTACATTTGTATCCCTTTACATTCTAACTGAAATCAAAGATAAACCTAAGTTTGGTATGGATATTTGTAACTAAAATGCTTGTAAAAACCCAGTGTAGGGAGTATAAAAAAAGCTACGTATTTAGACAAATGAATTCACAGCTCATCATTGATTTACTAAGTATCTATCCACTATTAAACTGTTTAATGTAACAGGATGAAGATGAGTGTAAAGGAAACATTATCTTGAGCCGGGTGGGATCTGAACCCACAACCTCCTGATGACATGTCAGGTCCCCTTACTATTGAGCTACTGGCCGCTATTAATCTCTCCTCCACTGCCGATGTTATGCTATACATCATCATCATAATCCTCAAGCAGCCATGGGCTACGGAGGTCCAACCAGACCGTGCAATTTAGTCCTCCAAGCAAGTCTGTCCTGAGCTACATCTACTGCATCTGGCCACTGCACACCAATTCTAACAAGGTCCTGTTTGACATTGTCTGCCCACCGCATCCTAGATCTCCCCCTCTTTCTGAGGCCTTTAGGCACATTGTTCATAACCCTATTCGCTAATCTATAATTATTCATACAGGCAACATGACCAAACCAACGGAGTCTCTCTCTGCACAATATGCTGCTTAAAGGAGGTTGCAAACTCCTTTGCCTAACCTCATCATTAGTTACAAGGTTGAACCACCTAATGCCCAAGATACTGCGTAAGCATCTAGTTTCCTGTTAAATTGTTTACAAAGTGTCCAAGTTTCACTAAATAACTAACCCTAGAAAGAACCAAACTATTATACAGTCTAATTTTAGTCTTTAGGTGTATACTCCTATTTCTCCACACTCTCCATAGATTCTTAAAAGTCCCGGCAGCAATCCCTATTCGTCTGTTAACCTCATGCCGCACATCACCATTATCTATTACATAGCTCCCACGATAATTGAACTGTGACACCTGCTCAAGACTGCAACCATTCAGATTAACTGAATCACAGCCTGCCTGACCAATTTTCATCGCTTTAGTTTTCTCTCTGTTTATAACCAAACCTACTCTACTACCAGTCTCATCAACAGCTCGATTGAAAGAGTGCACCTCATCAACATTATTTGTCAAAAGGGCTAAATCATCACCATAACCTAAATTAGAAATTTTACTATCTCCAGACCATTTAAAGCCAAAATCTTCCCCTTGCAATGAATTTCGCATATCGTAATCAGTAACCAAACTAAAGGGAAAAGGGGACAAAATGATTGTCGAACAGCAGAAGTAAAGCTAAACCAATTGCTACAAGCCTTACCAACTCTCACACACGCCTCTGTGTTATTACAGAGAGCTTTAATTATGTTAACTAACTTGTCTGGTGTACCATATCACCTTACAATCAACCGCAAATTTTTATGATCAACAGAATCAAAAGCCTTTTTGAATCAACAGAGCAAGTAACGAAAGGTTTCTGAAACTCTAAACGTTTCTCAAGAATCTGCCTGAGAGAAAATATCTGATCTACACCATCTCCTACCACTTCTCAATTCCACATTGCTCATCACGCAATTGACTGTCAACCAGATTCTTAATTCTATTAAGCACAATCATGGAAAAAACTTTACCTGGAACAGAGAGTAGGCTGATACCCCTATAGTTATCACAAGAACTGCGATCACTTTTTTTGAAAATAGGGATAACAATAGCTCTGGTAAAATCCTTAGGAACCATGCCTTTATCATAAAAGATAGTTCTAACATTCCCAGCTCTAAGCATTTCCATAGTAATTTCATATACATCTGGGTATTTATGAAGTTTATGTTTAGAAACAGCCAAATTAACTTCAGACTGTGTTATAGGGCCAACATTAAAGCCACCAATGCATCTATCATCATTGCAAACAATGGGAATAGAACTAACCGCATTGTTTAGAATATCACTGAAATGCTCAGCCCACCTAGCCACGACAGAATCCTCCCCTTCTATAACCTTACCTTGTTTATCCTTTAATCCTTGTATACCTGTTCGTTTTCTACCACACAAAACATTAACTATCTGGTACAGCTCTCTGCTGTTGTGCTGTCTAACTGCTTTCTCGGCTTTGTCAGCCAAACCATCAAGCCAAAGATTCTTATCAGCAGCTAACTGATCTTATACACGTTTATTACGTTCTCTGTAATGCTTTCTATTAGGACTAGTAGGGTATTGATTAAGGACATTCCTGCAGTTCTTTCTTTCCGAAATAAGCTCAAGTGCCTTATCACTCAAATAATTCTGTCTCTTCTGCCCCTTTATTCCTAAAAGAGTACTGTTAGTGTCCAAAAAAGCCTGTTTAAAATGATTCCATTCTTCCTCAACTTCAGTAGTAAGCAAACCATGACTGTCAGAATGACTAAGTAACCTATCATGGTAAGCTTTGGCTATAACTGGATCTTTAAAAACTTCAGTATTAAAACTAAATTTTTTAACCCTAGCACAACACTTTTTAAGTTTAAGTTGCAATACACTTTTAACAAGGTAATAATGGTCAGATCCAATTTCTGCTCCCCTATATGACCTGATATTCCTAACAGAACTAGCCCATTTGCTGTTAATTAATACGTAATCAATCATATTCTTATGCAGCCCATCAGGTGAAACCCATGTGTACTTATGTATGTCGCGGTGTTTGTAATAAGTGTTAGTTATTCTGAATCCATTGAGTTTACTTACCTGTAGGAGACGTTGCCCATTGCCATTGCAGCTACCAATACCAAAAGGACCTATTACTCTTGCCCAAAGGTCAGAGTCAGTACCAACTTTGGCATTGAAGTCACCAAGAACAAGGGTAATATCTCCTTTCTTGGCAGAATTCAAAATATCCTGAAGTTGTTCATGAAACCTATCCTTCTCATCCTCATCGGCATGCTCAGTGGGGGCATAACAGCAGATAACATTCAAGTCTTTAACGCTTGTCTGAAATTTTGCTGTAAGAAACCTTTCATTAATGCACTCATATACCAGAAAAGCATCACTAGCGTGTCTGCTGAGAAGCAGACCCACGCCTTGGTGATGCTTATTGTCGTCCCTCCCTGAAAAGAGAAATTTAAGGTTATTTTTAAGAATCTGACCTTTATCTGTCCATCTGGTCTCTTGCAAGCCGAGAATATCTAAATTATAATGGTGGAATTCTTGTGTGAGGACATCAAGAGAAAAAGCTCTGTGCAGAGTCCTCACATTCCAACTACCTATGGAGAGAAATGGTTAGTGGGATGTTTAAAGAAACTATGTTTATTGAGAGAGGGAATGCCGACAGTATCAAAAAGCCCCCTAATCGCAGACATGGGCAAAGACCCGTTCCCCCACTACTAAAGTGAAGTACTGCCAGTGGTACTAAAGGCGGAAGCCATCTACACTGCAAGACTTCCGCCAATGTAGAATTTGACGCTGCCAATAGAAGCAGATTTCAGGTGCCTGCGATGACTTCTGCTCAGGATTATCCACCAGCTGATAAACATATCCTATGAATCTATTCACTTGGGGCTGTCAACCCACAAAGAAACAGAAAACACAGCCGAAGTTTTTCCCTCAATAGTACCTTATATTTAGACAAATAAATTCACAGTTCATGGTTGATTTATTGAGTATCTATCCATATATTTTATGTAAGACAATGAAGATGAGTGTAGAGGAAACATCGTCGTTAGCCGGGTGGAATTTGAATACATGACTGGGTTCCTCTACCCCAGTGGTTCTCAAACTGCGGTCCGCGGTAACATTTGAGGGGACAGCAAGAAATTCAATTTGAGGCGGTTAAGCGATTAAAATACGGCGGACCTCTCCACAGGTATCCGCCATGTCTTTCAAATTAAAATAAGGTCCTCCACTTTCAAAAGTTTGGGAACCGCTGCTCTACACTCATCTTCATCCTGTTACAAAAAGCATTTTGATAGTGGATAGATACTCAATAAAGAAATATGTGATTCCACATTTTGGCGAATATATAAATATCGCGAATTCAGAACGTTTTACGAAAATTTAGATTCTTCATGCCTGAAGACAAGCTATAAAGAGAAATACGTTAGGGACATCGAAAGTTAGCATTTTAAGACCTGTGTTGTGATTTACTGTTGGAGTAATCTGAGTGAAAATTGTGTGATTTACTGTTGGAGTAATCTGAGTGAAAATTGTGTGATTTATACCTGAAATTGAACCCGTCCATTTTTTCAGAAAATTATTTATATATATAGAATAGTTTTTTCTATGGCTCTTTGAATAAAGATACGAACGCATGTACTGAATTTCACTTAAAGTTTTCCCACAACTATTTCTTTTCGAAAGAAAGATATGATACTTTTCTTCCAATCTAATCCAATTAACACAAAGAGGAAAAAGAAAATCAATGGGAGCCATGGCGCTGAAACCTAATTTTAATGTATTCTTCACGTTTCCAATAGGCGTAAAAACAAATCTCACCATCATATAAAAGCATATTATGAGAAGCGATTATCTTTTAACAGTAAATGTTACCTCTAACAAAAGTGGCTGAAATTAAAAGTTTATTATCTTTGCAAACAAATAGAAGACAAAACTAATTTAAGAAATTTAATTACATATCCAGACATGCGAAAATAGAGCTCTACTGAAATAACACTGTTATTCGTGGGTTGTATTTCATAACTGACCTAATCACTTTTCAGTACTTCTGATCTAATCATTATTTGGACACTTAATAAGATAGCGTCTGGAATGAACTGATTTAAATTGAATCCGTGGGACCCCAGTTCATTTCAGTGAAGGGACACAATACAAGTTACAAATCTGAATTCATAATATATATCATTGCATTTTTTGTTTTATTATCCGTTTTTAACATTTAGACTTAATTTTAAAAAGTAAAGTGTGATTCTTTCGCTCACGGAACGAGAAAAGAAGAATTAGAGAACGCAGCGATTATTGATCAGGTGGTTGTTAAGGAAAAGTCGGGAAAAATAATTGAAAACAAGATTTATGAGCGTGAAAGGAAAGAGAACAGACATTAAGTAATATGCAATGAAAACTTGAATCAAGAAAAGAGGAAATGAAAACATTTGCTTTCAGTGTAATTCATAACTTCTGTTTCGGTAATATTTCTCCTTCCTCTTTCATTATATCTCATTAATTCTGTTCATTAACCACAGTTTGGTTTAAGTATTAGATTAATGAATATCCCATCGGTGGTATGGCTTTTTCCCAGCCCATATTATACTTATGCTTCACAGTCCATTCCATGCTTCTCATTTTTCTCTCAAACAGAAAGATTTTCTAGTGTCTTCCTTTCGAAAGTTTCTTAGTGATTTAATATTAAAATATTTTCTCAGAGAGTTTTTACAGTTGTAAAATAATAGAGAGTAAGTTGCAAGAGGATAGAAAATAGTTTCCTTTAAAAACAGAGCTGTTGCCCTCTTTTAAAAAGGCTTGTAACTTATATACATACCCAAGGATGTTTTATAGGAATAGACAGTTAGTTCTCCACATACTTCTTCCTGAGCTAACGGTTGTTGCACTTGGCCACTGCATGCACATTCCAGCAATGTCCTTCTTGACATTGTCTACCTATAGCTTTTTAGGTGTTCCACTTTTTCTAAAGTCTTTAGTCACACTATTCATAACTCTGTTCTGTAATATGATGTGCTGCATGCTCACAACATGACATAACGAAACACAGCTTACCACTAAACAAGAAGCTGCTGAATGGTGGTTGATGATTCCTTCGTCAACCACTCTCCGTTATTATTTACGTAATAAAATTACTTAAAGCCCGAGATAGTGCGCGAGCACCTGGAATCAGAGGATATGTACTTAGCATCTAGACCAGTGTCTCGCAAACTGTGTGCCGCGAGAGATTTTCAAATTGACACTAGATATTCCAAAGATTTCTTTGGACTTGACTTGTGTTATCGACGTGCTTTAATAAAAATCTTTCAGATTTTATCAACTGGGATCTTGTAAGTATTTATCAAGCTTTTTCCAAATTTTGATATTTTTGATTATTTCAAGCCATAGAATGGACAAATATTTAAAACAAACACCGAGTTATGAATTAAAGAACGAGAGCAAATCTTCAAGTAAAACCAGGCTGATGACTTCAACAAAGCGCAAATATAATGACGATTATATAGAGTTTGCTTTTATTCTTTTTTAGGTGTGTCGCGGGAAAAAAATTAGATTCAGTGTGCCGCGGAAAAAAAATTAGATTCAGTGTGCCGCAGAGCAAAAAAGTTTGCGAGACACTGATCTGGACAGACGCATGAAGTTTTCTCTTGCTTAAAAGAGTGCAATTTTGTTTTATTCTTTCTTATAAAGGTTCCACGTTTCCTGTAATCTTGTTTATAAAGGGGCTACGTTTAGCTACCATAGCAAATGTTAGAAAGGACTACACTATTTTACAGCTTAATTTTATGCTTCAGATATACGAGTTTTTCCCACAATCTCCGGAGTTTTCTAAGGGTCGCAGGAGAAATTCTTAATCTTCGTGTATAATTTTCATTCTCTCATGTCGCACATTACCATGATCTGCCGCAGAACTCCAGAGTTAATTCAACTACGAAACTTGCTCTGGAGCACAGCCATTTAAAGAGACTGAGCACCATTGACGTGACCAATTGTGATCACTTTATCCTTCTGTCTGTTTATCACCAAACATGTTACAAATTTCATCAGCAACTTTAATAAAAGAGTTCATTTCACCAATATTATTTCCAAATCTACCATATAATAATAATAATAGTAATAATTTATTCCATGCAGGAGGTTACAGTAAAGTCAAGGTACAGGTGATTTTGGATATTAATTTAAATGTACAAGTGGCTTGATGCCCCTACATTTGAGAAATTAAAAAGAAATGTTTTGGATAGTAGAAAAATACAAACATATTTACAGGAATTGGATAATTATTTGATACATATAAACAAAATGACAAGTTGCACAGACGAAGACAAACATATAATACGAAATATGATAAAAAAAATATAGTGAACTTAGGAGGAAGAAAAAGAAGGTTGAAGACAACAGAGAAAAATATTAAATGAATGAACAGGGGAAAAAAGGATTGCGGATAATCCACACAAAGATCAAAAAAGATGGGGAGTTCGAATAGGTGTGAGGATATATTGTTGGTCGGTAGAGAGTTCCAAGTTGAGGTTGCTTGAAAGGCAAAATATATTTCATCATACTTAGCTTTGAAATTCTTTGGACTAGAAAACATTTTATTATCACAGCGAAGGATGTTGCAATATCGTAATCGAATATAGGGTGTAAGAATCGAATGAAGAGGATGAGACTTATTATAAATAGTGTCATGAAATAGGGTAATAAACCGCAGCTTTCTTCTAGATTCAAGAGTGGGAATGTGATAGCTGGAACGAATATCAGTAAGTGTTAGAGATTCTCGTTTGTTAAAATTGATTTCGCTGATGATTTTGAGAGCTTCATTTTGGATATTTTCTAAGTTATGACAGTTATTTTTATTAATACCAAAAGGAGTGGAAGCATAGTATTCGAGTTTCTGTCGGATGTAAATTTTATGGAACATTAGGGCATAGGAGGATATATAGTTTCGAATATACTTAAATATATAAGTTCTTTTAGAAGCTGAAACGACGGTTTTATTAATGTGAATTCCAAAGTCAAGATTATTATCTAGCGTCACACCTAAGTACTTCATGGAAGTGGAAACTGCAATAATGGGTGTTATTAATTTTAATGTTTCTCTCATGCGGGAGAGAATTTGAAGTTGAAAGAAAAACAATATTGATTTTCTTGATATTGACAGTGAATCCACTTTTAGTATACCAATAAAGCACGTCATGAATATTATTTTCTATTTCTTGTCTTAGAGAAGTGAAATACCCTCAGGTAAAAGAAAGAAAAACAATCGTCTACATACATATAAATATTGCAGTTAGTGGAAGATTATGGAAGATCATTAACAAAAAGGTTAAAGAGAAGTGGGCTAAGAATGGTTCCTTGGGGAATGGTCCCGATTGATTTTAATCGGTATAGAGATCGCATTAGTGCTTAATTTAGTTCGTATAACACGGTCGTTGAGATAATTTTAAACCAGGTAAGAGCTGAGGGCGATAGATTAAAATTATAGCTGGGTTTTTGCAAAATACGTTTGTGTTCAACTGAATCAAATGCTTTAGAGATGTTAAGGAAAATGAGTCCGACAACAGTTTTCACTTTGCTCTCTAAGCCAATCCCCATTGATTAACAAGAAGTGTCATGAGAGTTTCAATTAACCGAATTTTTCCTAAATCCGAAATGTCTGCACAAAAGTAAATTAAATTTTTCAAGAAAAGTGGATAATTGTCTCTCGACGTTTTTTTCTAAAAAATTTGCTTAAAGCACATGTAACTGAAATTGATCGATAGTCCATAGAATTAGAAAGATTTGAAATTGTTTGTATAGATGAGATGATGATTTCTTTCCATGGAACTGGTAATTCATTAGATTTAAATGAACAATTAATTAAATTACGAAGGGGTGCAGAAATTAACGGGGAAATAATATTTAGAATAAAGACAGGGATTCCATCTGGTTCGACACAGAGTGTTGTTTAGCGAATATATAAGTTTAAGAATTTCGATTTTTGTAATATTTTTTAACTTAAAGGTTTCCAGATTATTAAATGATTTTTTGGAATAGGACAATGACTAATTTGCGTTTGCATTATTTTCTGTAGAAGTGCAGGAAAAACATAAAGCACAACTTTTAAAATCTCTCAACCAGGGTTAGTAAGACCGTGATTCTTTTCAGAATTTTTTATGGCTCTTATATTATTTTCTTAATAGGTAATATGGCTATTTTTATTTCTTGCATAACATAAATTTGGTAAATTTATTTTCAAATCTGTAATACTAATAGCGTCAATTGTTATCGTGCTTGGCTACTGATCAAGTAAACTCGGGTTCGACCCCTGCATCAGGTATGGATATTTTATTATGTTTTCCGTCTGTTGAGGTATCGCCTTCCTCGTAGATCTTTTCAATGGTGTATACTTACAGGTTCCTTTCAGACCTTTGTGGCAAGCAGTTTCTTGAGAGGTAATAGTCTTTTTTTTCTTTTTCTTTTTTTTTTAATATTATTTATTTTGAAATGATTACGTTGAGTATCTCCAAACATTATTACTGAAAATCATTAAGCCTCTTTTGTGGATCTGTAAAGGAAAATGGTCAGATGACTATGCTTTGCATGAATTAGGTTCGAATTTTCACACTGGAAAATTTTAAGAAATCATTGGACTCTCAGAACACAATTTATTTCAAAATGCTCAACGCTGAGTATTTGTTGCCCAGCCATTCGCTATACCATTTAAGGACACACCCTGTCTCTTGCAATGAATTCCTCATAACATAATAGATAATCAAAATTGAAAGGTGGTAAAATACAAGCTTATAGAACTCCAGTAGTAAATCTGAACCAATCGCTAAAAACTTTACCGACTCTCCCAAATGAGTGATTGTTATTACTAAGAAAAAAAAAGTATATCCTTTAGCAGATGCTTAAGTCCGCATGAGTATACCATTTTTATACACCACATAAAAGAGTAGTAAAGAATCCGAGCCCTCTCGAAAAAAATCAAAAACGCAGAAAAGAATAATCCATATCTTATCGGGGGTTCGAATCAAACCCCTTTGATTTCATCAGTAGTCAGGCATGCTAGCCACTCGAGTACCATTATGATAACAGAGAGAGACAGAGAGCCATCATTATGCTAACTAACTTGTGAGGATTCCATATGATCTTACAGTGAACCAAAAATTTTGGTACTCTACAGAATCAGAGATTTTGAAAGCTAGAAATCACATAACTATAGATTTTGGAAACTCCGAACATTTCTCAAGAATCATTTCTCAATAATTATCTCTCATATTTGGTTGTTGGAAGTTATCCATCAACCAAATTTTTAATTATGTTATGAACAATAATCTATAGCACTTTACCTGGAACAGAAGGTACACTAACCCCCTATAATTATCCATCAGGGAAGAAACGAGCATTGCAGGATGTACGTGATTAGATGTGTTGCTTAAATACGCTCGGTGTTTTGTTGACCCATCAAATATATTACTGAATCCAATACATGCCATGCGAACATCCATTATACCATGATTTCCCCTCCAGCAGCTTGTACAATGGATGAGACATAAGAAGAGTCCACCAGCTCTTTAGATTGACGCCATATTTCAGGTATATCGCAATTCATTTGACCTCATAACCTTTTTTTCTGTCCTCGTATTGTCAACTCACATCTCTTTCGATACCAGAAGCCATACTTTTTATTCTTGGCCAACTCTGAAACTTTGTGGATAGAAACTGAATACCGAACCCAAATATCTGCGTTCCTGCGTAGTGTTCGAGTTGATATCTACCGTTTTCGCCCTCTTCATTTCATTGATCATTTACTTGAATGATTATTTACTCAATTGTATACATTAGGGATAAACTTCCATTGGACAAGGATATCTCATAGATTTTGAAACTCATAGTAGAACAGTAGTCCCCAGAATGGGGAGAAACATTGTGTATGTTGATAGCAGAGGCATTTAGTACACAGTTGAAAGTCCATTCGAAATAACATGCCTATGTAGCTCCCTGTAGTTTCTCTCTCCTGTAGTATCAGATGACTGTCACAATTACTCTTAACAGTTGCCATACTCCCAGCTCTGTCTTCTATATACTTTAGAAATAATAGCCTTGATTACGATTGCACCAGCCGTCGACAACGAACGAAAACAACTTTTTCTAGGAGTTGATTATATCTCACTCATTTCCCATCTAGTTGTGGTTAGTGTCGATGATGTCTGTGCTTAAAACAATTCTTCTTAAGACATGTAATCTACTTTACTTCGCAGTTCTGGTAGATATGGTCATTCCTAATTTTTGTTCGTGCAGTGTATGTGCGTATATGCGATAAAATTATTTCATAGAGCGTTCCCAATGGTTGTAGTTAGAAAATTAATACTTAAATTTTACATGGAAATCATCAAACAATACAAATGACACAGAAAGCAAATCTGACCTCTTCCAATTTGCATATTTAGGGGATTCTCGTTTTCAAATTGTTTAGTAACTGACTCAGTTGTGATTCTTGAAAAGCCGAAGCTTTTCAAGAATTTAAAAGAATTTTGAAAAGATTATTGAAAAGCCCAGGCTTTAAAAAAATTACCTTGAATATTTAACTTCAATTATTTATCAAAAATATTTAACTCTAAGAAAGCAAACTGTAAAATAACGATAGAAGATATATTTTAAATTTGCCCTAGTATCTTTTAGGCTATTTTGCTGACTTTCGTTACATGCATTGATTGCTTCCATACGAAAAACTAAACAAAGCCTTCTTTATTGTTGGCTAGATTGAGCAGCTATCTGAGTGGAGATGGAATCCACTTGCGCTGCCATTCCCAGCTCCATAACCATTCATCATATCGCAGGAAAGGAGATACCGTCCTTCTGAGTCATCCATGGAGGCAGGTGAAGTCTCCGGGACATCGTTAACGTGTATCATCTGAAGATAGGATATGGCTTCCAAGGCATACTGCTTTCTGACGACTTGGTGTGTGACAGGAGATGGGAGTTATTCTTCACAACGTACCGTTGATAATGGGAAACCAAAACATCGACTGAAGAGAAATTCCGTTCGCGCATCTTATATATTGGATAGAGAGGAAATTAACGCTTCTTATTCATTCAGTATGAGGCTAGCAACTTCATAATTTTGCCTCTAAGTGTTCTAAAAATGAGGAAAATCCATTGGGAAAAGAAAGTTTTGGTACAAAAAAAAGTTTGGTTACCATTTAATGTTTGTCAAGTGTAAATGATCGAGTTTACTGAAACTACAATGTAATATATAACAATGATATATTTAGAGTTTTGTTTCCTCAGGGCAGAAGGTTTTAGACTCCCCCTCCCATTAAAGTTATTCCATTTTAGTACATTTCTAAATGCTGTTGGAAATTAGCATAATATTATTCCTTCTTCCCACGTAAGTTTAATAATAAATTATTACGATATTCACTATAAAAACCGCTTAAAACACGAGTCGAAAGGACGTTCCCTTAACTTTCTGTACAATTTATCCTTTTTTCTCAATTCTAAATTGCAAATCCGATATAATCCAAGGCTTAGCTGCAAACCGCAATGATGAAGCTCTGAACTGTTGACATGATTCCCATATGCATTATTGTAATATTCTAAAGACAAGCATTATAATTTAAATTTACATCATCTAGAGGGAAAACCCTCATCCCAGTTTACATTTGACACATTCAATCTTAGTAATTCATAAATAACTACTTAAATCTTTATTTCAAAACCTACTCTTAATAAACCCTACACAAATCTTTATTACAAAATCTTTTTTACTGAATTACTAAAATTCAGTTGCATCTGGTTACATTTGGGAGATTTATTGACATAAACAGTTACACCACCAGCACGATTTATTTCACCGCATTTAGACCGGTATTTTATAACTAGTTAGTTCTATTGGCCTCATCCAGATTTCTGTTAAATCAATAACGTATGGTTAAAATTTTAATATTCAATCACAGCTTTGGATTCAAGAAAATTCTGTCCCATGCTACGAATATTTTGGAGAGCCATGTACAGTCCATAATCATCTCCCAAAAATGAATTAATATCCCCTACCCTGTGTAACTAATACACTCATTCATAAAAAAAAAAACGATTTTTAAGCTTGATTAAGTAACTTAAAAATACTGTTATGATCCAACGAACGAATATTAATAAACAATGGAATAATCACTATACACTTCACCCAGACATTGTGTACAACATGGATACCTTGCCACTAAACTATTCCTGCTAATATTTTTTTTCATTTTAGTTAAAAAATATAATAATAAAAGCCAAAATAAATAAAATCAAAAAACATATAAGAAATATAAGTACAACACTACCAATTTCAATCATAATTATCATCACTAAAATAAATGAATGTTCGTGAACATAGATATAAACACAGCAATTCAGAGCCAAGCCTAGTCACGCAAAAATTAATAGAAACCCAATTACTCAAAAAGAAAATAATTTCCTCTGCAAAACTTACCACACAATCCAGGTCACCAATGCTTTTGTATATACTAAGAGCGCCATAAAAAGCCAACAATAAAATTCACAACACTGCAACATAGACAACTCGTAACAAAAGGCAAAAAATTCTACTAATGACATCAAAACTAAAACAAATCATGTATAAAATCACATAAAAGTACAAAAATAGATCACCTCCTCTATATTAAACTTTTACTTTGGATTTCAAAATTCATGGTATAAACACGTATCAATTCCAATAGTATTCTTATTACGTACCTGATGAGAACGCCTCAATCAACATGAATGTCAGCAGAGTTATAAACACGTGTATAAATGGAAATGAAAACTAAATATATCACGGTGAGATTATTAACTATATTAGAGTCCGTTTGAATAACCGTTGAGTGTCTCAGCAGAGAAGATTCTACATTGTTAACTGCAGAAGGAGCCTTAAAATTTTTGTTTTCGGAATTAGAGAAGGTTAACAATGAACTAAGTAAGGAGCTTCTTATTGCAATTAAAGAAGAAACATGTAAAAGAAGAAAAAATAACAGTATATCTATTTATAAATTTTTACAAAATTCCGCTTGCGAAGAAGAAGATACATTTTTTCAGACTAGTCTAGAAAATGAAATCTACAAAATTGCCAAAGAAATGTTAAATAGATTATTTGCTAGTTGTCAACAGTTTGATACTGACGAAGAAGACGTTAATGAAGTTCCAATCAATATAAATGAAGAATTGTCTCTTCAAGAACAATTAAATTTGTCTATAACAGAAAGTGTGAGAGAAGGGAAACCTGGTGTTACTGACAAATATCAGACTATTAAACAAGAATTTCATATATTTCAAACAACGGGTACAAGGAAACAAATTTGGAACTATTTAGAGATGCTTTGTCCACAATAGAGTCTACGTCTACACAAAATGAACGTAATTTTTCTATTGCTAACGATTTTGTTACGAAGAAGAGAAATCGATTGTCCGATCCTACTTTGAATGCGCTGTTTTTTGAAAAAAAATATTTCATAGTTGAACAATAAACGCATTAAATTTTGTTTTGCAATTTTTTTTATCTACATATTGTATATTGTGTTAAAATAATAAATAAAATTATGAATTAACTATTAAAGAGTTATATTTCATTATTATATAACCTTTTAAACTGAATTTAAGCGGGCAAATGTTATTTATATATTATATGAGAATTCTCAAGATTTCTCGAGAATTAAAATTTTTAATTCTCGAGAAAATTTTTAATTTAAAAATTTTTCTTTACTCGAGAAATGAAAATTATCGAGAAATCTTGAACAATAAACTCACCTTACCTGAAAGAAACCCACATTGAGTAAGGATTAAAATTTCATCGCAACAACGCAAGGAATATGACAAAGAATATTGTGATGACCGCATGTTCTGATCCTGTTGGATTGCGTCAGATGTAGTGACCGGGTGTTCGGATCCTCTCCGACTGCCACAGATGTGATGACCTAGTCCCCTACCCTGTGTAACTAATGACATCAAAACTAAAACGGATCATGTATAAAATCACATAAAAGTACAAAAATAGATCACCTCATCTATATTAAACTTTTACTTTGGATTTCAAAATTCATCGTATAAACACGTATCAGTTCCAATAGTATTCTTATTACATATCTGATGAGAACGCCTCAATCAACATGAATGTCAGCAGAGTTATAAACACGTGTATAAATGGAAATGAAAACTAAATATATCACGGTGAGATTATTAACTATATTAGAGTCCGTTTGAATAACCGTTGAGTGTCTCAGCAGAGAAGATTCTACATTGTTAACTGCAGAAGGAGCCTTAAAATTTTTGTTTTCGAAATTAGAGAAAGTTAACAATGAACTAATTAAGGAGCTTCTTATTGCAATTAAAGAAGAAATTGAGTAGTAATATTGTCGTCTGAAATAAGTAGTCGTCGTAGACGACGAAATTACTACTTATTTCACTTCGGTGAATCCACAGATTCACGGGTTTTTACGCCTGTGCCACTGTATGCTTCAACTTTACTGTGTTGAATGAAGAATAGGAACTGTCCATCAATTAGCTGCATGGGAGTAGATAGGGACGACACACTTTACTTATAATATGTACAGCTACGTGCTGGGAATGAGCTCCACTGCGTGGGACTTTGCTGCTTTACTGCTGCAAACAATAATACTCAGGTGGTGAATCGCACACTCTGCGAATTCTCACTTTGCAGACCTCAAAAACTCGGCGAAAGGATTTTTCTTTGCCTACACTGTGGTTCCTTCTGAACCACAAGAATAAAAATACAGATTCTCCAAGAATCTGGATTCCCTCTTAGAATCGCACCCTCACTCACTCCAAGTATTTCCTTTGAGTATCGCGACGTCCTTCTGACATGTATCGAAATGACTCCCTCTCGTTCGAAATAAAATAAAAAAATAAATAAATACCCCCTCAAGCAGCTGCTTGCCACACAGGTCTGACAGGAGCCTGTCAGTTTATATGCAATAGTAGAAGATATGAGAGGATGGCAGACCCTCAGCAGAAAAACGACACAAACAGCCATGCCTTACACGGGGCTCAAACTCAGGTCCCTTAGATCAGCAGCCAAGCATGCTAACCAAAGCTCACGCCAAAACTAAAGCTTCGACACTCCTGCCAAGCTTACTCGCTGCACTTGCGCCGTAGGCTAGTCATCAACGGTAATAAACAACTGCTGGCCTTGATTCTTTCAACAAGCAGCAAGCTTCAGACCCGAAAACAACAACAGTGAGTCATCCCAGCACAAACATTTCAAAGAACACATAAAAATATATACAATAATAAAATATAACAAAAAATATACAATAAATAAATAAATATAAAATTCGAGGGACATGACAAATATGCTACTAATATTTTTTTATTTTATTTCACCCGTAACCGTCCATGAGTCTATTTGTTATTTTCAACAAAACACTGGCAGTAGTCACATGTAAGTTCCCAGCAATTCGAATGCTATTTGCATTATGCCATTTATGTGGAAATTATCGTTCATTCCAGAAAATATCGTAAGTTATAGGATTTAAAGGAAAGAAGTATTGCAGATGTCACAAATTTCACATTTATTCAGCAGACATCTTGAACCAAATGAATTGTTACAGCGGACATCTTGAACTGATAATTTTGACGCCACCAATGCACCCAAATTGAAATCTGTTAAACAGAAAAAGACTCTTTGAGAATTTCGTGATATTTTGTACACATAATTACTTTTGTTACTTAACTATTTAATACAATATAACCCTTTGGAGTATGGGCATTCTTTTACAATGAACCTATAAAATCGCATTGCAACAGAAAGCAGCCTTTTCCGAGAGAATCATATTCCTATACCTAATTGAACAACTCGATTGACTTTTGCTGTATATTATTCTAATTCATTGGTTGGTACATTCTTTCCTTTATCGATTTTTTATTTCCTTATATTCAGAATACGTTGATAATAGTCATTCACATGCACTGGTGCGTAAAAGTTAAGTTACAATCCAATCTTATATCAACAGGTAACTAACTAACTACGAAACTTTGTTTCCTCTAAAATAGGAGTTTCATTGTTCAATGTGTGAGGATAAATTAACGATCTCAATCAAAATATCAAAATCCAAAATTTCATCAATATCCATTAGATGTTTGAAGAGTTATGGAAGTTTCGGATTTTAACAATAACAGTCATAAAATTTCACCTCAAAGGTTAAGCAGCTTGTAGCTATCTGATTAAATCCCGAAGATATCGCATGGATGATTTTCAGAAGTGGAGAGGGATTGGAAGCAGGTCAGTCCCAGACGGAGTTTCCAGCGCATTAAATGTTCCACAAAACGTCCTGTTAAGACTCTGAAGACAGTTTCAACAGAGAGGAGATGTTCGTCGCCGACCAGGACAAGGCCGTCCTAGAGGTACAACCGCTGCCGACGATCGCTATAGTTTTACTGTCAGACGGAACAGAACGATGAGCGCCAGGCAACTAACTATCTTTGGAGCTTGCAGCAACTATAGGAACGAAGGTCTCAAGGCATATTGTTTACTGGAGACGTCGAAAGGAATGCCTTTATGCCAGGAGAATTTTCATCTGTGTCACTTTAACTCCAGTCGCCCAGTGAGCTCGTTTAACGTGGAGTCCCAACTTGAATTCCAGAGAAGTGGGAACAAGTTATGTTCACAGATGAATAGCGATTCAGCTGAAGTACTGATTCGAGATGTTTTCACATCTGGAGAGAACCAGTGACCCACAACAGTCCTTCGAACATCAGCGAAATGTACTACTCTGATGGCCGTTGCGTGGTGATTGAGGCAGGAATCATGACATACGGGTACAGACCTGCACATCTATCCGAGTGGCTCTGTTACTGCCCTGTGGTACAGAGACGAGTGCTTTAACCCATATGATTTTATTCCTATGGATGATAACGCCTGCCCTCATCGAGCTCATGTGGTCGACTATTTCCTTGAAGAGAATGATATTCGCAGAATGGAGTGATCACCCATATCTCCTGACCTCAGTCCCATTAAGCATGTATGGGATGCTCTAGGGAGACGCATTGGAGCTCGTCTGCCCTCTCTCAGAACACTCCACGAATTCAGAACAGAACTTGCCGAGGAGTGGTCATTAATCCCTCAAAACCTCATCAATACCCTCGTACACATTATAAGGAATCGTTGCTTGAGCTGCATAGCTGCCAGAGATCATAATCTACACTGGTTTCCATAAGTTAAGGAAAATCTCTATATTAAATCAATTGGAAGTTAACGTCAAAGCTCTATAATTCGAAAAATAAGTTTTTTCCTGTTTTGAAAATTGTGATTGCAGATAAAGATCTCAATCGTATAAATCAATATATCGATTTTCAACAATATCCGTTCAGTTTTTAATGAGTTATGGAAGTTTGAATATTTAACAAGAGCAATGCCAGTCTTAAGAAACTTATACAAAACTGAAGAATAATGAAAGAATTTTTACACAAAGTTCTAAAATACAAACTTATTTTATTAAACACTTTGATCCAATACTTATTACTAAGTTTTAATTAACTTCTGAAGTCACATTTTGTGGCTGGCATTGTTATCGTCAAATATTCAAACTTCCGTAACTCATTAAATATAAATAATAAAAAAATAAATACCCCCTCAAGCAGCTGCTTGCCACAGAGGTCTGACAGGAGCTCACAGAGGTCTGACAGAGGTCTGTCAGTTTATATGCCACAGTAGAAGATCTGAGAGGATGGCAGAACCTCAGCAGAAAACAACACGAACATCCATGCCTTACCCGGGCTCGAACCAAGGTCCCGTAGATCAGTAGCCAAGCGCGCTAACCACTCGGCCACGGGACGGCTTGAAAATAAATACCACCTCAAGCAGCTGCTTGCCACAGAGGTCTGACAGGAGATTGTCAGTTTATATGCCACAGTAGAAGGTCTGTGAGGATGGCAGGACCTCAGCAGAAAAACGACACAAACAGCCATACTGAACGAATATTGTTGAAAATCGATATATTGATGTATATGATTGAGATCTTTATCTGTAATCATACTTTTCAAAACAAAAAAAAAAAACTTATTTTATAAGTTATAGCGCTTTGACCTTAGCTTCTCATTGATTTAACACAGGAATTTTCCTTAATTTATGGAAACCGGTGTATATTAACATACCGCATGTCGTACGTACACACTTGAAGTATTGCACGATTATGATCTTAACGCATGCACGTTATAGGATTATGAATTTCTACTGATTGATTTACATATGTAATGTAATAATAAACCATTGCATTTCCATAAAAAAACTTCTAGTTATGTATGAATTTGTACATTATCCTTTAATTTTAAGCATCAGTTCGAAGTTAGTTTCCTATTGACATAAAATGGGATTGTATCTTAAATTTTTCATACCAGTATATATTCAGTTTCGAAAAAATGATTTTACCCTCGAAATTAAACTTTTATGAATTTCATTTTACCAGCACACTTGTTGTTATTAATAAGAATTAATCAGGGTGTACGACTAGCCCATTATGAAATGCAAATATTTCAGAGTTCCAGTTGAAGCTATTCGAAATTTTGCTCTGCATGTAAGAATCAGAAAGATTTAAATTTTTGCATTCTTTTGATGTGGGCATACACTAGAAGGAGAGCTGTGTAAAAATACTCTGTGATGATGCATAGAACCGGCCAGATCTAGGACATAAACTCCTTCCTTGCGATCTGGTGCGGCAGACCGTTAGTATTTCTTAAAAGAGTTAGAATCTCTTGTGTTAGGGAACGGAAGGGCTGAGAGATCAGTGTGACCTATTGATCTGGGCTATTAGTGTTGCCATTTAGCTCCTTTTCAGAAAAAAAAACCGAACTGTTTTCACTTTGTCGACTGTCTATTCTTCCGTCTGTAGCCATTCAACATTTTTGTTTTTAGAGATAAATTAAAAATTCTTTTTGGGTTTGATAGGTATATCCCAATAACTATAATTATGCCCTATATAAGAAAATAAAAAGTAAATGTCCCTTCAAGCAGCTGCTTGTCACAAAGGTCTGACAGGAGCCTGTCAGTTTCTATGCCACAATAGAAGGTCTGAGAGGATGGCGGTACTTCAGCAGAAAAACGACACATACATCCATGCCTTACCCGGGGCTCGAACCTAGGTCCCTTAGATCAGTAGCCAAGCGCACTAACCACTCGGTCACGATAATGGTGGAAAAAGTTAAAAATTCTAAATTTGCACTGAACATTGCAAGCGAAATAGTTAGGTTAGTAATTTGAAATTTTGATTTTGATGTGACTGTCACATAGTTTGCACTGATAACAGTTATTTCCACTTTTACCACCAGACGGGCTTCTTAAATCTAGGGGATGAGAAATGCAAAGTTTCCATCTTAAGGAATTTTTTTAGTTGTTTTAGTGCTAACTCATTACTATTTACGTTTTTCAATCCCCCAATAATAAGAATTACTCTTGTTAAAGGGTGCGAAATTCGGAAAATGAAAAACAAACTTCATTTTCCTTGAAAACGAGCATCACAAATTCGCCAGAGACGATATGTTATTCTTCTGCTGCTTTTTTCCCTAGATTGGTGAGGATTGGTAAACTCACAGGGTTTTAGTGATGTTCATGTATATCGACTGGAATGGCATTGGTTTTGATTACGATTACGGATCCTGAACTTTCTACACTGGTGGGCTTCTGTTGAAGGAAATCTACTGCTTTGTTCTATTTGTTTGTAAGTTGACAGCCGACGAAAATAAATTCATACCGTGCCCCCATGCTGATATACTATGTATATGACGTTGATAGTGTGCTGACATGCTGATATAAATATCAGCCGTTGAATGATCCCGAGCAGATTCCATCGCAAATACGAGAATCCCTGCATCTCTGTATACCGCCGAATCTTCACTGGTGAAAGTTCCTTCTTCATGGGTAGCTTATGCCTTTAGGAAGGGACAGGAAATATTTTGGCTTACTTTCTGCAATTAGGACGCTGTTTTATATCGGTGGCACTACCTTTTTTCGATAAATACATCGGTTAAGACGTTAAGCCGTATTCCCACAGATGACGGAGAGCCATACCCTGAGCGCGTTAAAGAACACGCTGGATGGTCTTGACGAGAGACTACCATCTGTCTCCCAACAACTGTTCCAGTGGATCCCCTCTCCCAACCTTCTCCAAGCCTTCGGGGTCCTCGTGATCTGGCCATTTAGCCCATGGTATGCCAAAAAATACCTACAAAACAATGAAACATTCTTCTATGTGTCAGTGTAATATATCTCATAACCATTTGATCTTTTACTATTGTATACATTATTGTTGTCATGATTGAACTTTAAAGGAAATAGGGAGTATTAACCAAAAATAGGCGTCAGTTTACTATGCTCTCCTTTTTTGTTTCTACTTTCCTATTAATCACTAATATTTTATATGATTGTTGTTTCCCTTTTCTAATGCAATTAATATTTCTCAGCTATTTCATTTCTCGATTTTTCTCATGTATGAATTAATTGCCGTTAGATAATTATCTATATAAATGTATATTGTACTGAATAATAAAATAATAAATAAAATAATAATGGTAATAAAATAAAGATTTTAAAAATTCTTAAATTTTTTTTTCTGCAGGTACGTGGAATGTGAGGACTCTACATAGAGATTGCCTTCTTCATATCCTCACATAAGGCCTACGTTTTAATGTACATGTCTAATTACAAGACATATTTTCAAAAAGAAAAATGAAGTAGTGATAAAGATATTTTTTCTGGATTCGAAAGCAGGGACGTACCCAGAGGGAAGAGTGATGGTGATATTCAAGGGGGTCAGTAGTATGACCCCCCCCCCCCTTGAATATCCTGTCAACTTATACTAAATCTCAAACTTCTCTACCTGCTTTGAAATCCAAAACAGGTTGTCTTTGTATAATTTTATTTTAGCCCCATATTGGCAGACCTGCAGTTTACAAACTCGGGCGCCATATTTTTTAATGCAACGCAGTAATCCATTGCCTTTTGATAGAACGCTCGATTTCGGAACTCCTGTGAACGACTGACGGCGGTGAAAAAATTTATTTTTCCAGGATTATACAAAATTTCTTAAAATTACTTCCGTAAAAAATACTAAATATGAGATTTAAAGTATTAATAATGCTGTTTTTCAATATCACAGAATGAATATTCAACTTCTTGGAAAGTTCTACAGAAAATAACCTAAATAATCGTATTACTAACAGTGAAAAGGCCGTACAAAAAGAATACGCTGAGTGAAGAGTATAATGATAAATACTTAACCAAATCATAAAATTTTGTTTCCGCAATTCAAAGAAAACCACCAGAAACAATAATATCAAGACATATTTTCCTAATTGCACATATTGTTATACGTCCGAATGTCGGTCAATACCATCCGAGGCAACTTGTTTCAAATCTATTGTCACTAACAAACGTTCATTCCGTAATTTGAAAAAAATCGTAAAAATCAATAATCTCATCGGAGACTGCTAGTCTAAGAAGCGCATACCGCTAAACAACGAACTATCGTTCCATAATTTAAGAAAACCCCGGAACAAAATCACCTGAGACAACCATTTCAAATTGAACATACTGCTGAACAACAAATCGCCGTTCCTCCCTTTGTACCCACCCCGCAGTACACACTAATGTTATAAAAATCCTAAAAATCAAAATTGTAAACATATAACTGCTGATCTGCAGCATAAAAAAAGCCACGAATTATAGTAAATAACGCGCTGCAATCCTCAACATAATAAAGCCCCGGAGAAAAATAATGCCAATTAGAGACAACAAGCCTAAACACCAGAATAATCGTAAACAATTTACCGCCGATCCAGAGTATAAAAATCCCCAAAATTAAATAATGCCATTAGATACAACAAGCTGAAAAACACAAATTATCGTAAACAATGCGCCGCCATGCGAATTATAAAAAAAAATGTAGAACAAAATAATCACGTTGGAGAGAAACATTTTCACAGATGGTATCGTAAAACGAAATTATCCCATTTCCCTTTATTTCCCTTTATCCTACATACAAATAATCCATCAAGCAGCTGCTTGTCACAGAGAACTGACAGGAGCCTGTCAGTTTATACGCCGTAGTAGGTCTGTGATGATGGCGGGATATCAGCAGAAAAACGACAGGAACATCTATGCCTTATCCGGGTCTGGAACTCAGGTCGTTTTGATCAGTAGCCAAACGCACTAACCATTCGGCCACGGGCGGCATCAATCCTATATAAATAGGAAATAAATCCAAATTGCATAAAAATACAATTGTATGATTAGCCCGCCCCTTCCCTGAAAATAAACTTATAACTTTAATATCCTTAGGAGGTTGGACCAGAAAAAAAAAATAAAGAACCAGAGACAACACCAACAGACAGCCCAATAAATCGTTCGAAACTATGAAAAGCTACTATACGTTATTCACTTACGTTACTTTTCACACCTTAAGAACGTTACGTTACCACTCGTGGCGTCACCTAGTTTGCTGAGCGCAGCAAACTGCAGGCGTAGCCTCATATTTTATGTCCGCCATTAAATTGGATTAAAAAAAATATAAAATGTCATTCCATGTAGAATACCATTTTAACTGTTCTTGTTTGGTGGAATATTTTAGAAATTGGGAAACCCTACTCAAGTCTTATTCTCAGAATCCCCCTACGAAACAAAATTCTTGCATCTTCCCCGAAACTGAATTGACTGACACCCCCCTCCCCGAAAACAAAATCCTGCGTACGTTTCTGATTCAACATATAGCTTTTAATGAATGTTCAGTACAAAAATATTAACTGTAGGTGGAATTGAATTTAATTCCAATAATATTAAAATATATATCAGTACTTTTCTTTCGGTCAATATTCATTTAAGTGTTTGTTGGAACAAATGAATCACAACGTTTTTACTTTGGAATATTAGTTTATGAAAATCAGATCAAGCAGAAGAGATTTAAATTTATTGGTCACTTCGAGAAACTTATTTCAGACCTTTGGTAGTTAGTAATTTAACGATGTTTCATTTACATTGCCAGTTAACGATAAAAACTCTGATCAATATGAGCGTTTATGTGAATCCATTACTTAAATTAGCTGCAAATGTCATTTTTAATCAATTTAATTAACGTTGATAAAGTGTAGGATATTGCATTTCGAAATTACCCCTTCAAGCAAAAACTTAATTGCTCTTTTGAGCAACCTGCATCTGACATTTCAACACCAATAACTTACTTGAACCTTTTCAAGCGCTGAAAGTTTACGAGGGATTTTTCTTTCCTTATCTATAAAAAGTAAGTCTCATAAACGATATATTAGAGCCAACGATTTAATTATTTAGGTAAATGCATCATTTTTCGTTTTCTTTTTTTTTTTTCAAAAATTGACAGAACATATTCCGAAGTTTTAAATGACAATCAGACAAAAACGTAAACGACTCTTCTGGAGAAATGTTTATTTTAGCACATGCATTTATTTATGGAATTAAGGTGCGATTTGCAATATTTACTGCTAATTTAATTGTAAGCGAGACTAGTTGCTTCTTTAAATATGAAATAAAAGAAAACTAATTAACTAAAATCAAAAATTTAATTTTAGGATAAAATGTTTGCACAATTTTAATAAAAATCAACTGCGGTATATTTTACACTTTTTTTGTTTTATAAATCAGCATTGTTGTAATTGAAATTAAACGAAATTGAAACAGACAAATACGAAAATGCTTCCCCTATGTGGGTGAGCACCACCTCCACGAATACATGCAAAAATTCAGGTCTTGCAAAACAACATATTATCGTAAACAATGCAGGAGAAACGGGTACGAGCAGTATCATCCCAACCACGTAATTTACGGGAACTGCCATTATAATGTCTTATAATCTGTTGCAGTCAAGGTACTAAATATCAAGCGTTACCTACCAACATGTCGTTGAATCTATGCCTCATCGGGTGAGAGTTCTTTTGGCAGCGAGAGTAGGACACACATCATACTAGGTAGGTGGTTTTAATGTTTTAGCTGATCGGTGTATATACTCATATTAAATGCATCTGAAAAATGTTTTTTTGAGGATGTTAATATTGTTACGACAGGTGAACGAGCAACAGTGACTTCATGACTTAACGTTCCAACGAATTGGAACTTAGAACAGTTCGGAAGAAGGAAAATGGGAGAAATGTAATGTAGTAGTGCGTGGTATTGTGAAAGATGAAGCAGTTTATCGGAGTCAGTGCGCGACAAGTAAAAATAAGAAGTATTTTTATTATGGTGTGTGCGCGGGTGATTATTTTGTGTTGCTAGTAAGATAAACTTAGTGATCTATCACAAGATGAAGAATTGTTTACGCCCGAAATGGAGGAATTCAAGAGATACGACAGACAGTATAGAGGGAGTAGTTTAATAGAACATACTGGTCTTTTATGTTCTGCAGAAAAAGTGTTATTGACTTATGTATAATAGTAGTCAATTTGTTTATAAGTTATTTCATCCATACAATTGTAATTTGTTTGAAAATACACTATTTGAAACTCATGCTCAGTGCCTATCCATCTTAAAATTCGCAACAATATTAATCAAAATGAGGTTATTTCTTATTTACTTAATTATGATCATATGTTCTTAATAAGTACAAGAGGCCTAAAATGAAGCTTTCTCTGAGGAAAGCTACTCATTTTAGGTCTCTTGTGCACGATATATGTTATTTTTTAGCTTGTGTTTTATGTTAGCCTCTAGGGGCCCACCCACGGGTGGTTTACTTATTATATGCTTTTACTTATGCCAACTGTGTTTATTATCAGATGGAGATGGTAATGGGTAAAGTACTATCAGGAACATCACATATCCATGCACGATCTACGACAAAAAAGAAAAAGTTTGGTGTTTTCATTTCGACAAATTACGAACATTTTAGTTTTTAACAAATATGTTAAGGGAATTGCATAACAACTTACACCACTAAAATGTGTATTCAAATATATACCTTTCGGTAACACAAAACCTATCTTTGAGCCAATGTAGGCTATAGTTCCTTTGTTTTAACAATACTGCTGCACTGTTTCTGCATCATAAGCGGAGCCGAATATATGGAGGAAGAAATGTGGCATCACCCTCTTTGAGAATGATAGTAAGGGTAATACCGAAAAAAATTGTTAAGTACGTTTGATGTTACAATTGAAAAAAGTTAAATCCGTTAGTCACACAGCAGGTTTCTTTAAGAAAGGAAATTATATAGTGACTGACTTCTTTTGGACGAGTCAAAACGCTGCATCTGATATCGATGGTTTCATCTTCAATAACTCCTTAATATGAAACAAGGTAGTGTTGAAATCAAAATGTGAAAGATTTAAGGGAAACTTTCAGTTTACTTCTAATGACAATTATAATATTACTCATCTCCTTACATCACTTGCAGGAGACACCAAATGTCCGTCTAGCACCGAAGAAGGGAAACAGTACATCTGCAAACCTAAAGGGGCTTTGAATCACGGCCAACGTCGATGTTCTATCAAATAGTTTTCTTCAAAATACATTTCAGCAAATCACGATTTTTTAATAATATCCGTTGAATATATACACCAACGAGCAATAATATTATGACCAGTGCATCTTTATGCAAATCGAAACAATTGCAGATACACGACGGCTGGTGTGAAGTTCATAAAACGATATAAATAACGCCCGATACTGAGCTCTGTTAATCAGGGTTATTGTTGCTCTTCAGTTGGCAAGAGCAACACTTCAGTGAGTTGAACAAGGGCCAAATTGTAATGGTCAGATGACTGGATCAGAGCATTTTCGAGACAGCAAAGCTTGTAGGGTGCTCACGGTCAGCTGTGGTTAGTACCTTGAAAAAGTGGTCAGAGAAGGGAAAAATATCAAATTGCTGGCAAGGTGTGGGCCGACCACTGCTCATTGATGCTAGAGGTTAGCGAACGCTATCGCGTATCATACGTGCTAACCGAAGGGTACTGTGGCGCAACTCACATGTAATATGAATGCTGGTGACCGGGGTAATATGTCACAACATACAGTCCACCGAACCCTGCTGATAATGGGGCTGCGTAGCCGCAGGACAATCTGAGTGCCCATGCTAACCTCGATTCACCGCTGAAAGCGCCCACAATGGACACACGAGCATCAAAACTGGACATTGCATGATTGGAAGAAGGTCGTCTGCTCCGATGAATATCGTTTCCTGTTGCACCATGTGGACGGCCGGGTACATGTGCATCATTTACCTGGCGAAGTGTTAGCACCAGGATGAACTGTGGCCAGTGGAGAAAGTGTAATGCTTTGGGAAATATTCTGCTGGGAAACCCTGGGTCCAATCATTCATGAGCATTAAACTATGACGTCTACCACCTACCTAAACATCATTGCAGACCAGGTACTTCTTTTCATGGCAACGGTATATCCCTCTAGTAGTGCCTTCTTCCAGCAGGATAATGTGCCATGCCACAAAGCCCGGATTGTTCGAGAATGGTTCACGGAACATGAGGAAGACTTCCAGGTCTTCTTCATGTTCCTGGTCCCTGGCCTCCAAATTCCCCAGACATCAATCCAATCGAGCATCTCTAGTTTGTGTTGGAACAGCAAATACGATCTGCGGTGGTTCAACCACGTAGCTTACAAGAGGAAAATTATCTGCTGGTAACGTGTTGGTACTAAATACCCAAGACACCTTTAGAAATTTTGTAGTGTCCATACCTCGCCGGGTAAGAGCTGGTTAGGTCGCAGGTGGAGGACCAACATCATATTAGGCAGTTGTTTGTAACGTTTTTGTTCTGCGGTATATATATATATAAATATTATGAAGAAGACTACCTAAACAGAAGTTTTGGTAGTGCAGAAGGTTTTTAAACAGAAAATTTGGTAATCCTAAGGTTTTATCTCGAGAGATGAACAAAGTGCAAATACTAAGAGTCAAAATAAATCGTTACTAAAATAAATTTAATAATTTTATAAGTCTGTGTATGATTCTTTTAAATTTCATGAATATTGATGAATAGTGGAAAAGAAGGCAACAGAAGCTGTTGCAGAGTCAGAGCTAAGTAAGAGTGAAGCGGAAGATCGCATGGGCCGCTTAAGGAAGGGGCGCCGAAGGAGCCCATGCCCTTTATTAGATATGTTTTTTAAAAATATGTATTTCTATTAGAATTTTTTATATATATTTGATAACCAAATTATTCATAATTGAAAAACGTTTTGGAAGGATAAGGGCGTGAGCCGAAATTTTGCCTCGCCATGTCATATTTGCTGTCACGCATGTCCTGACTTGGTGCAAAGTGTTCCAGCTTTAACCAGCTTCAATTGCTCCTTCAATATTAGAAGAATATTATTCAAAATTGAAGTGAAAATGTTTTCGGTGAAATCTGCAATATTCTTCAAATAACATTTTTTTTTCGTGAAACTTTAAATACAAAGTTAAGGAGCTTTAAATGCCTCTTTCCATTCCAAAGCATGAAAGTCTCCAAATGCATTTGGTGATATATTGTATATTTGCTGAATAAATATATAATGAATAAATAATACACCGAAGTGCCGAAACATTATGACCACCTGCCTAATATAATGTTGGTCCTCCACATGCCGCCAAAACAGCTCTTACCCAGCGAAGCATGGACGCTACAAGATTTCTAAATGAGTCTTGTGGTATCTGTTACCAACACATTACCAGCAGATCCTTTAACTCTTGTAAGTTACGTGGTTGAGCCGCCGTAGATCGGATATGCTATTCTAACGCAAACCACAGATACTCGATTGGATTGATGTCTAGGGAATTTGGAGGCCAGGGCAATATCTGGAAGTCTGCCTCATGTTCTACGAACCATTCTCGAACAATCCGGGCTTTGTGGCATGGCACATTATCCTGCTGGAAGAAGGCACTACTAGAGGGGTATACCGTTGCCATGAAAGGAAGTACCTGGTCTGCAATGATGTTTAGGTAGGTGGTAGATGTCCAGGTATTGTCTTGACCTCCAAATTCCGGGAAATATATATACACCGAAATGCCGAGACGAAATTCATGTGCAGTTTGTTTCTTGCACATGAATGACTGGACCCAGAGTGTCTTAGCAGAACATTGCCCAAAGCATTACACTTCTTCCACTGGCTTATTTTCGTGCCACAGATAATATATATTTTTACATCCTGGTGTCAACACTTCCCCAGGTAAACGATGCATATTTACCCGGCTATCCGCTGGTGCAATAGGAAATGAGATTCATAAGACCAGACGACTTTCTTACAATCATTCAAGGTCCAATTTTGATGCTCTCGTGTCCATTGTAGGCACTTTCAACGGGGAACCGAGGTTAACATGGGGTCTCGGAATGGCCTGCGGCTACGCAGTCCCATTTTCAGCAGGGTTTTTGTACTGTGTGTTGTGGCACATTACTCCCGTCACCAGTATTCAAAATACGGACGAGTTGCACCACAGTATCCCCTCTGTTGGCGTGCATCATACGGGATAACCTTCAGTCAGCTCTAGCATCAATGAGATGTAGTCAGCCCACACCTTTCTAGTGGTTGTGGTTTTTCCATCCTCGAACCACTACTCATTTCAACATCACATGGCTCACAGTCAACCATGGTTCATCACAAGGTACTTAACACACACCCATCACAAGGTGATCATGGCTGATCATGAGCAACTTACAAGCTTTGCCATCTCGGAAATGCTCTGACCCAGTCATCTTACCATTACAATTAAAAATAATAATTTATTTCCTTACTCATTGCATACAAATATTTGCCATCAAATTCGGATGGAAATTGCAAAAGGTAATAATATAAAATAAAATAAACAATTAAAAATAAAAAAAAATGCAAAACTGACAGAAGCATACACTTAACACGTATTTCTGTGTAATCTAGGAGTTATAAAAAACTTTTACAGATTACAAAAACGAAATTCTACTGTAAACGAAAATTCAGTTAAACCCGATTTTTAAAAAAACAGATCGATTAAAAACCGGCTTTTAAATTTTCGATTATTCTTCAACCCTATTCCATTGTCTACTATATCGGAAAAACCATACATTCACTACAGGAGAGGTTCACAGAGCATGAATGCTAGCTGTACCTTGTACTTCTTACTCTGCGGTTCAGGTGTGTCCAGAGGTAGCGTTACACATGTGTTTCACAATGTGTCCTGTAATGCATGCGCATTGCCAAGTGGATGTTTCGAACATTCCAATCTCCTTTTCCAATAGGTCCTAAATGTGCTCGATTGGGTTGTGAGTTGGGAAGCCATTAATTTTGTCATAAAACTTTCATTGGCATAAAACATATTAAAACCGACACCCTCCTCTTTTAGGGGAGGTTTGACACTCTCTAAAGCATATAGTATAAACACTCCCTACGTCATAAACGTTCATTTGACATAAAATCCATTACTAACAACTCCCTCCAGAAAAAATATTTTTCTTCCAGTAATTCTTTGCTCAGATAATTGAACTTTCAAATCATTTAGTACTCCTCAGAGTTGGTCGGATGAACTTTGTCAAACATATGTAACTTTAGAGAAATAGAATATTAAATATGATGCGTATTGCAAATGTACAATGAAAAAGGAAAACATTATTTATTCTTGAATTTAGCGTCTATTTCTCAATTGTCGAAGCTTCATTTCAACATAGAATCTCGTATCCCGTTCGTGCTTCTAACTACTTCTATTGAAGATTCTATTGAATCTAGAACGATTTCAATTTCCAAAATAAAAAAAAAGCGCTCGTGCTCTTTACCTACTGGTGAAAACACGGCTTTATCACGCGAAAGCAGAAAGAAGTTAATTGATGCGTGCGTTCTTTTCCATATATTGGTAGAAACACGTTTTGAATAACCGCTAATATTAAGAATAAGACACCGGTTATTAATGCTAATTCTATACGAATTTCGGGAAATTCAAACCTCTCCACAGTAGTTTGATTTTTCCCACAGGATTGGCACATAGACTATCTCTTCTCCTGGGTAAATGGAAAGTTCATGCAAAGTTTGGAGCCTCTAGATCTTCTGGAGTGTGAGTGCATAAGCGGACAGACACAAATATACACTTTTCTGCATATATGTACATATATTAGATTGACTCAGTTTGAAACTTATTAGGAATTTTTTCTTCCCTTTTTCTGTAAATTAATTCATAGATCCAATAGAGTCTGATGGAGTAACATAAAATGTATGCGTGTTTTTAACAATAATTACAATATTACATTTCTCTCAAGTGTGCAGCAAACTGTGACTTAATATGTTAGTAAATATATGTTTTCTAACAGTTTTCTTAAACAGTTCCGCATCACTGCGGAACTGTATAAGAAAATTGCAATGTTTGAAAATTGCATTTGTTCTTCAATGCAATTTATTCCGCATTGATGAACTAGTTATCATTAAAAATTTCTTCCGTCCATTACCGATTCTGATATGATATATCATATGAATATACATATTTATTACAAACAATTTTGATGCCGTTGGGATAATTCAGAGGAAGAGTTTTAAAGTATAAATTACCTAATCTCTTCTGCAGGAATAAACTGATTCCAAAAATATCGCTCCAGATGCTTCGTAATAATATTCTGTTTAGGTGATTTTTTGGTGATGAGCATAAAATTGAAAGCATAAGTTCTTTCGAAACTGAATACGGTTTTTCTCTTGAGTTTTGGCAAATATTTTACGATCTGTTTGGTAGACATTTTATTCTTTTCTCAATTCAATGACTTCAAATGTTTCTTTCCCTCTACCTCCTTTTGCTATAACACATTTTTCAGTCGTAATGTAAATTTCTCAAAGTATAGAGAATAATAAAATCTTTTTCACTTGACAGTCGAGTATGGCTGAATTAAAAAATTCTGTTTAATTGAATTCAAGATCCCACTTCCCATGAAATGATATTACACAACTATTGCTCTGCAGGTTTTTTTTCGCCCACAGTATATTTAATAAGCTGTCTGTTCGGAACCATTTTCTAGGCTGAATTCGTACTTCATTAAAATTTGTAATCTCCTCTCTACCATGTTTTGTAATGTCTTCGCTCCATACGAACATGTTTGACTTGTCACTGATACAATTATGAATCCCAACTTTGTTTGTCCATAATTTTTATTAGGAGAAATCCGACGTCAACAGTTTCCTTGTCGCAGAACTTATTAGAATCAAATGTCATGATGTTCAATTTTCCTACAAGCGCCTTTGATTTCGCAGCTTCTGCCCGGGTGTTGTGTACAACGCACCAGCTCTCCCTACAATGCCTCTCTCTGATTAAAGTGACTTTCTCGTAATCAGTTTCTGATAATTGAATTTGGAGGTTATTACATGTTGCGCATATATTCAATCTTGTCAACTTGAAGCCTATGCTGTAGGCAAGCCATACGACTTTATTTATCTTTTTCACTTGTTCAATATTCTTTGTTTTGCACCAAAGAAAGCATCAGTTCTGAGACAAAACGTTGTTGTCAAGTAGACTGTTTCCAAAATTTGATATCTGCTCTAGTGAAGCATATTTAGGAATGCATTTTTCTCATGTTTAATGAGTATTATATTAATGAGAAAATGCTGTGTATAGAATTCTAGGGATTTATTTCCAATTCAATTAACTTAGATTTGACAAAGCAGATGATGTGACTCAATTAGTATGATGTTTCCAGATTGAAATCTCCACTGTGCTTATGATGCGAGTTTCTCCGCTAACTATCCCTGTGCTTGATGAGAAATGAAACAATGATAGGCTTCGAAAGGCCACCGTCCCTCTATTGTATTAGACGTTAACCATCCTTTGCTCAAGCGGAGTAACAATGTTAGACCGTCCTTTTCTTATTTTTTACTTTTATTTCATTTATTCATTTTTTTTTTGCATATTTCTTAACAGAGTCCCAGTTTGTTCCTTCAGGATTTTTTTTTTCTTTTTAAACTCCTTAGCGCTATTTTCTGTGAACGAAATCCGATTTTTATGGAGCCTTTGGATATTGCTGTTATGAATGCATTCATTATTTGGAAAACCGAAACCCCAACTAGATACAAAAGTGACGTAGCGCAGGAAGAGTCTGCTTTAAAATTTCTTTCGTATGAAACACAAAAGAGGGGGAAAATTCCAGAAGCAACCTAGCTTTTACGGTCTTCTTTTGTCTCAAGGACATACCCTACCAAGAGCGAAATCACTGCTAGTCATTGCCTCAGATACGATTAACACAACATACAAAGTTTACACCCTGGAACTGTAGGTAGCTCCCTAACCATTATACCAGTTAAGGCTACTGATTTAGAGAGTAAATATATAAGGCAAAGGTAAAGGAGCTTTACCTTTGCCTTATGAAACAGAACGAGCTAAAACTCATGGCTTCATTCTCACATCCAACAGGCAATGAAGTAGTTAGAAGTTGTAAAGGAATCTTCAGAAGCAGCTCGAGATCAAAGTTCCAATACAAGTAGATGTGTTTTGTTCTCGAAATGAGGATAGAAAAACCAGATTTTCCCGTGTTTTATGCAAAAAGCCAGTATATAATATCCACAGGAGGCATGAGGTGGTGATAAAGTTGTGGACTATACAGACAAGGAGTGTTTGCGCTAAGTTTTCATGGAATTATGAATAGTTCACAATTAGTTTTATCAACAATACTTTTGGTTTCAGAATTTTTGTAATTTTTTTTTATTTCTCCGTTTTGTTTTTCTTCAAGGTTTTTAATTTTTAAGTTCTACATGAATAAAATTGAATCTAACAAAGCAAGTGTTTAATAAACTGACAGAACATTATTTTTATAAAGTGTTAATAAATTGGCAGTATATTGAAAGAGCAATTTGTTATGCACACCATATCCATCCACAAACATTCCCTACTCTGCCAGAATAATGCAGCCAACCAAAAACCCTTTTAGCTGATAAGTGGGTAAATATGACGACCTGGGTGATTTCGCTCATTGGCAGATAGTCGGTGTTAGTAAGATGGGGTTCTACATATCTGCGACTACAGAACGTCTAGGATTTCTGCGTGTGACCATCGTAGGTCTGTACCAGGACTAAACCAAAACTCACAAAACCTGCAGCCACCGAGAAAAAATGTGGCCATAACCAGGTTGTTGATGTTCGAAGTGATTGCTTCCTTTCCTGCATCATAATGTCCTGTATCGAAATATCAGAACAGAGGTATCCTAATATCAGAACAGATGGCGACAGTGCAGATGATAATATCAGTGTTCATTGACAGGCAGCTATGAAAGCTTGTGTGAAGACCATTTAACGTACAATGACATGACTGGGCTGTAGCAGCCCGTACGAAGCCATGTATCCAAACTGTCAAGTTCGGGTGATACGGCCAGTGGGGGCGATATAATGTTTTTTGGTGTCTTTATATGGGCCACCTTATGGCTCATTGCACCAATTGAGGCCACCATCACCCCACAAGACTATATTGGTATGATCTACCCCACAATGTTGCCGACCATCTACACCCAATAATAATAATAATAATAATAATCTTTATTCATATTTATGTCAGTTATATAAAAGGAAGCATCTGCTTATCTGCCGGAGAGAAGAATAATATCATTGACATGTAAATACATACATATATTATAAAGCAATGTCATCGAATACTTAATTATATATTAAGCAAAAATTATATATTATGGAAGCTACATTGTGGTGGTTTAAATTTTTATATAGATTTTTGTTGCTAGAAGAACATTTTTAGTCTTTTCTTTGATTTCTTTAAATTTCTTTGATAAAATAATTTCCTTTGGTAATTGATTAAACATTAAAGTACTGTATATGTCTTCATACGTTTCCCATAATTGTTTAATAATTTTGGAAGTTGGAAATAATTATTGGATTGTAACCTTGTATTTTTCCCACGAAGGATTTTAGATTCAAATTGATTGTCAAAAAATATTTTAAAGCGATTTGGTATTTGTAAAGATTGTGAAAAGAAATAATGCCTGGATAATTTAGTCTTTATTCACTTTTCTTAGGTTGTAGGGGATTATATCTTAAGTACAATAAATACTGTATTATTGTTGCGGAGTTGGGCAGGTTTGTGGATGGATATGGACTACGCAATTTCCCTGCTAGTTTTTGAATATGTGTATTCCTTCTGAAGGTTGTACCTATGTAAACTCCAAAATATTCTCCCATACAACCTAAGAAAATATATTTCTTAGGTTGTATGGGTTCTCTTACACAGTATTTTCCGCAATGGATGATTAAACAGTTTCTATTTTGTTTATATTTGTGAGGTTTGTTGAGCCGTATATTGTCAAATCATATGTCAATATAGATTCACAGATAGTTTTGTAAACCAAAAAAGATATATGTGTGCTTGCAGCAAATTGTAGTTTGTAAAGTTTAGATGCACATAGACGCAATTTCTCTGCTAGTTTTTGAATATGTGTATTCCTTCTGAAGGTTGTATCAATGTAAACTCCAAATAATTTATGACTCCCAACACGCTCAATAACATCATCGCCGCAGCAGCCAGGATCATGGGTTATCATGTTATTAGGATACAATAGTTCACTGTTTTTATTTCGTTTTCAAAGAAAACGAGTTATAGTTTCTCTTTGTCGTCTGTCTGTAGACATCGAACTTTTTTTTGTTTACATAGATAAATCAAAAATTCATTTTGTATTGGATAGGTATTGAAGAAATATTGCGATATGCATTTTCAGAATCTGTCTAAAGCTATAATTACGTCCTCTAGCGGTGGGAAAACGTGAAAATTCCAAGATTTCAAACAAATATTGCAAACGACGTATTTATTCTAGAAATTTGACAATTTGGTGGTAGAATATGAAGGTCACGAAGTCTCTATTTCCATCAATGAGTTGATCCCTTAGACCCAGAGGGGATGAAAAAACACACGTTTATATTTTAGCAGATAATTTTTTGTATTTTGAGATATATAAAAAATTATTTTTTTGGGTTAGATAGGAATTGATAAAATATTATAATTCACACTTTTTAAAATTTTCCGAAAACAATAATTGCGCCCTCTAACGGTGGAAAAATTTTGAATTCCAAAATTTGAAACCAGTATTGCAAACGACGTATTAAATCTAGAAATTTTAAATTTTGGTGGTGAAATGCGAATTCCATATTTCTATTGACAACAATGAATTGACGTCTTACCTCAGGAGGGAGACCATATTCTGAGAAGATAATTGTTTGTATTTTAGAGATAAATGAAAATTTCATTTTAGGATTAGAGAAAATTTATAAAATATTATGATTCGCACTTTCGAAATCTTTCGAAAATTATAATTGCGCCCTCTAACGGTGAAAAAGTTTTTAAAAGTCCAAAATTTCAAACGAATATTGCAACGATGTATTAATGATAAAAATACGAAATTTGATAGTGGAATATAAACGACATGAAGTTTCGATTGGAATGCAGTTTAGCATATATATATATTTACAGACTACTGAAATGATGAAACGGTAAAGTTGTGTTTGACTATTATAAATAATTTATATAAAACAGAAATTGGAAATTCAGTGGTAGGTTTTATCATATATTCCACTCACCGCAATAATCTGCCCACTTTTCTGAGAGAGATATGGGAGATATAACTTTATAAATTTAAGAATTAAAAGACGAATTTCTTTTATGTTGTATAATTACTAATAAGTACTATTTGCATTTTTCCCATCACCGTTAGCTGAAATTAAAACTTTTAAGGAATGAAACAGTAGGTAAAAGGAAAACTTTTTTTTCTCTTTTAAAACCATATTCTCATATGAGCCAGAGCCGTTAATGCATCCTTGTAGTTTATTGCATAAGATGAAAGATCATAATATCCCTGATGAATGAAAGCTCATCTATTTGGTTCTGAGTTTGTGTAAATAAGAGTAATGTGAGAGCGGTTAATAATTTTGTCAAAATAATCCTGAATATCTCGGACTGCGCCTCTTATATTGTGATTCACGTTAATCAAGGCGGTGTCATCAACATATAAGTAGTATGTTTCCATTCCAGCGTACCCCCACTAGTGCTTCCCCCTACGACGTCACCGGCCACGCTCCTTCTGGTCACGTGACCACGCCCCTTATTATAATTCATAATAAAAAATTCATAATTCATAAATAATTAATAATTATTTAAAAATTAATTGATTCCCCTTTATTAAAAACCCCCTTTATGAAAAGTTCATCCCCCTTTATTAAAAAGCCCGTGGTGCAATCTAGTGTATATGCTGTGTACTATTTTAAGAAAAACCCTCTATTTTAGTCGTAATTTTCCAATTTTTGACTTCCCCCTCATTAAAAAACCCCCTTATCAAAAGTTCCCTTTATTAAATCACCCCTTTATTAAAATTCCCTCCCCTTGATTAAAAACCCCCCTTTTCCAAAGTTTCCTTTATTAAACTCCCCTGATCACAAACTCCCTTGGTATCCACATTCATCTCAAATTTTCCAAGTCCAACTAAACTTTGGATGGCAATGATCAGAAATTCCCTCTCATTTATTAAAATTCCCTCTCCCTCATTAAAAAACCCTTATGAAAACTGTACCACTGGTTGACCCACCTGTATTTTAAGACCTCTCTATAAAAATTCCCTGATTGACCCACCTGTATTTTAAGCCCCCCTCTTTAAAGACCCCCAGGTCGATCCATCGCATGATAAATCAGTTTTCTCTATACGCATTTAATCTAATTGTGGTGTCATCCAACGTCCGTACTATTTTTAGTACATCTCCTGCATTTAAAAAAAAAAAATTCCTTCCGACACAATGATCTGAACCTGATACCTTGGTGTTAATAGCTGGACGTTATCGCACTCGACTACGCCTTATTTCCTAACACCCGAAAAAGATTTATGGCGACGTCATCTAGTGTATACTTTAGCAAGATTTTAACCGAAATTATTCCAAGACTCCCCCCCATTAAAAAAGAAACCCTTATCAAAAGTTCCCTTTATTAAAACTTCACTGATCACAAACTCCCATGGTTTCTATCCTCATCCTTTTACAAGTCCACTAAACTTTTTTGATTGGCAATGCTCACCCCATCTCAGAATGGCTGATGCAATCTGCAGAATATTTACAAGGTCCCCGTATTTTCCGAATTCGACCTTCACTAGAATAAGGACTATCCTGCAGTAATTGTTTTAAAAGACTGTCCCGCAGAAGATGAAAAAATGCTATTGGGTAAAAAAATAAATAAAAGGAATAAAATCTAATTTTATTCAAAATTATGAAATATATTGAAGGGTAATAGTGATCTGTATGGGCGACATAAAAGACCTGTGTTCAGAACCTCACCCCAGACCCTTTTTCCTGACGGATTGTTTTAACAAATGTCCCCATGATTCATACATTGAAAGAAAACGTAACATAAGCATTTATCGCCTCAAAACAGCTAAGACAGAGGGCGCCATGTGACAGCAAGGAGAATACAAGTAGTAACAATAAACACAAGAATTCATTTTTAAGTATTAGGTATTTCTTACAACAACATTCATTTCTAGTGAAGATGGAACATTCACTTTTTGTGCAAACATGTCAATATTACATTTCAGTTTTGTGTGAAATTCACTTTTCTGAACATGGGTGAAATCGCTCCAATGGAATGAACTACAGTGAAATCCTCACACAGGACTCACATTGGAAATAGGTGATAAATCTTCGAGATCAATAGCCGAAGGTTGGCTAGAAGGTTGGAGGGAGGAGACTGAGGTAGAAGGTTTGGACTGGTAGTGGGCAGTGATGGGTTGCACTAGTAACGGGCAGTGATGCTATTTATTGGTGAATTACCAGTACTGCTACAAGGTGAATGCAAACCGGTTCATTCATATATCGTCCCTGCTTCTTCATATACTATTCTTTCAAGCACAAACGTTAAAAGATTTCGAAGGACACATGCAACAGTTAAAAAACTACAAGCGATTTTCTGTGGTTTGGGCATTTAACCAGCGCCATCTATCGGGTACAGGAATCCTCAAAACTAAGAAACAATACATCTTTACTAGTAACGGGGAAATCTATGAACAGTACTAGAAAAATTACTGTCCATAACATTTATATTCATGTATTTCAAATCATTTTCTTCTTACGAGGCATCTGACAGAAAACGTAAGACAGGCGTGCTCAATATTCAAACTTGTTGAAAAATACTTACCGAAATATGAGTATTCAAAATCAAGAGATGTATGGCATTATACATATTCAATGGATGTCTTTCTATGTGTAAGTCTCTATGCATACATGAATGCGATGGACTAAGTTTTTCTTTATATTTTGTCACATACTTGTTTCGTCTTTGTATATATGTTAATTGTATGTACGTGCGTTCGTGTGCGTATATGCGTGTGTGCGTGCGTATGTTTGTGTGTATATGTTTTCATGTTTGTTCTGTACTTAGTCCATCGCATTCATGTATGCATAGAGACTTACACTTAGAAAGACATCCGTTGAATATATATAATGCCATACATCTTTTGATTTTGAATACTCATATTTCAGTAAGTATTTTTCAACACGTTTGAACATTGAGCACGCCTGTCTTACGCTTTCTGTCAGATGCCTCGTAGCAAGAAAATGGTTTGAAATACATGAATATAAATGTTATGTACAGTGATATTTCTAGTACTGTTCATAGATTTCCCCGTTACTAGTAAAGACGTATTTGTTTCTTAGTTTTGAGGATTCCTGTACCCGATAAATGGCGCTGGTTGAATGCCCAAAACGCAGAAAATCACTTACTGTTTTTTAACTGTTGCATGTATCCTTCGAAATCTTTTAACATTTGTGCTTGAAAGAATAGTATATGAAGAAGCAGGGACGATATATGTATGAACCAGTTTTCATTCACCTTGTACCAGTACTGGTAATTCACCTATAAATAGAATTGTTCCCCGCTACTGGTCCAACCCATCGCTGGAAATACTGGTCCAACCCATCCCTTCTACCTCAGTCTCCTCCCCCCACAACCTTCAGCTATTGATCTCGAAGATTTATCACCTATTTCCAATGTGAGTGCCTTGTCCTGTGTGAGGATTTCACTGTAGTTCACTCCATTGGAGCGATTTCACCCATGTTCAGAAAAGTGAATTTCACATAGAACTGAAATGTGATATTCACATGCCTGCACAAAAAGTGAATGCTCCACCTTCACTAGAAATGAACGCTGTTGTAGGAAATATCTAATACTTAAAAATGAATATTTGTGTTTATTGTTACTACTTGTATTCTCCTTGCTGTCACATGGCGCCCTCTGTCTTAACTGTTTTGAGGCGATGAATGCTTATGTTACTTTTTCTTTCAATGTGAGAATGCTGGGTAGGGTGCTTTTCTTTTGCTTCTCCTTTTCAATCTTACTTCTGCAATATTGATTGTCTTGATGAGTGTTTGAAATAACCTTTGAAAAACTTGGCGCTTTAAGCGTTAGGTCCGGAAAACGTTTGAAACGCAAAGTATTGTCTATCAGTTATGGGTGCCCTCAGAATCAAGAAGTAATTAGTACTAGCTTACTGGGGTAATGCTACTTTCTATAGGTAGTGTTCTTTCAGATTTCCAAACAGGATACATAACATTATCAAAAGACGTGTGCTTGCCGGAACCACTTTCACACGAACATAGTACCACTTGTTCTAAGAATTCCACACTAGTATAGAAATTTTCTCATGCAGGAAAAATAACTAAACCGATTCTTAGACATGAAAATGTGTGTGTGTTAGATTTCCTCGTATAGTGAAACACCATATCATTGTCGAAAAAACGTGTGCTTGCAGCTAAAACTAACCACCTTCGGCTTTATACACACAGTTCACTTGCACGCTTATTGAAACCTAGTAGGGAACTGTAGAAATACATACAGAACCCTGAAAAGAGCATGAGAGCGAAAATATAGACATCCTTAGTATAAATCTCTATTGATTGCATAATCTTAGTGAGTTCAAAATCAGTGTATCTTTAAAAAGATATGCAACTATTTGTCATAGCGGTTACCTTTCAAACGACATAGGTGCTCAGCAACACTCATATCTTACCATGAATCTGTAGGTTTCTTAGAAGTAACTAACCTACTGTCTATGAGATAAATCTTTTAATCTGCTGGCTGTCGTAACTTATAGCTGCATCGAGGGTAAAGTACTGAATAGGCTATTGTGAGATTTTCAACGTAAGCAGATATATGGAAAAAAATATTAATCTGATGATGCTTGCGATTTTAACTTTTTCGCAAATGGTGCTATGAAAGTAAATATACACATAGGGAAGATGAATCAGTATTGAGCAAGTTACTTTAATTATCTTGTGAGATGTGTGAGGAAATGCATAGATATTGAGAGTTTACGATTCTATGAAGAAACATGCATCTGAAGATTAAGCTATATAACGAGTTTATCTCTAAGATTGTATGACAGTGAAGCAAACTTGCAATCAGTTTTTCATTCTAAATGCCTATTTGCATGGATATAGTCTTCTTCCCCTAGCGCTTCCCTTAGCGTTTCTCCGATTCCAGTTATATTTCATAACGTAAAGGACAGCCATCTGCAAGGAATCGATATGATTAATTGCGTTCCCAATAATATGGAACACAGCATTTTCCCTAGGAACTTTGAATTTCACAGATTCTTATCGAGAAGCTAATCTATCGGCAGAAGAATTCCTTATTTTGCATTTCGTCATGTCATTATTTAGCTTTCTCATTAGGGTTGAGGAAGATAAAGCACGGAGCGACTGCTCTTCTCAAAGTAAACCGAACTATATCTAATTCTTTTATCTGTTTCCACAACTGTCCCATAGGTCAGCGCTAGTGGCGTGGGCGAGTGATCCGTGAGTGAGTGAAAGCTGGCCAACTGGTGATCTATGTACGTCACCAGTTGGCCAGCTTGTTGCCGTGATGTGTCATTTCAGCAGATCACATGACAATGATAGTAGGTTTCAGAAATTTTAAACAGAGACGAAATGTGTGCGATCAAGAAGATTAATTGCATTCCCAATACTATGGAAAAATACACAACATTCTCCCTTGGAACTTTGAATTTCATAGATTCTTATCAATTTTTAAGTGCATCTCTTCTAATCTATCGGCAGAAGAATCCCTTATTTTGAATTTCTGCATTTCGTCATGTAATTATTTAACTTTCTCATTAGGGCATCCTCAAGGAAGATAAAGCACGAGTGGTTCTCACAAGAAATTAGACATGCTTCAGTTGTCAGCTTTCCATACGTCAGTGCATGAGTTGACCCGTGACCTTTTATCACCGGTTGGGCAGCCTGTGTGTACGTCTCCTTGCATTTCTTTAGAATCAGTGTGAATTCTCGAGATGTGCCTGCGGTTGTGAAAAGGTATTATTCGAGGGTGACTATTAAGCGCACAATTCACCGTTCCGTCTGGTGGTTGGGTTGCTGCTGCACGTGTAGGTGTGGGAATCCTTCACTGATCGAACCGTTCACAATCATTAATCAAGTCTTTTTCATGAAAGGTATATCAGTGTCGCTTTTCAGTACAAGGAAAAAATTCGTTTTCACCGGTGTGACTGAACAGTAATAAGTATCGAAAGTTCATTAGTGAGGTTTGTACTATTTTTAGTTAGGTGGATTTTTATGTTGCACCGAACCTTTCTCATTTCGATGGATTAGCTCAGGTATGTTGAGAGGGTACATTAGCATTCTTACTTTCTATACCGTTCTCCCGCGTTTCTTTACATTATTTACCCGATGAAATCAACTGACCTTGTAATGTGTCTAACTAACGTTGCAACGCGAATTTCATCAGTGTGATGAGTCATACGTTCGCCGGTAAACGATGGAAGAGACGATTTTTAAAAACTGTAAGAGCGTTTGTAGATTAATGATTACTCCCATGGCTGATTTTTCTTCGGCAGAAGAAATTTTTATCTTGCTGTGTAGCGTTACTTCCTAGGAAAGAGTTTGCATCATGTACTGAAGATACAGCAACAATAAGTATTTTTAAACCATGTCACGTAACAGATATGGATGTGTGTGTTGTTTTTCTGCTGAGGTCCTGCCATCCTCACAGACCTTCTACTATGGCGTATAAACTGACAGGCTCCTGTCAGACCTCTGTGGCAAGCAGCTGCTTGAGGGGGTATTTATTTTTTTATTATTTATTTAATTGAGACAAACATAAAACCACTTTCCAAGACAAGTCCTGACGTGGAAGCAAGATCCGATAGACATCGGCATCAACCCGATAGAGACTAATTTTAATAAGCTCAGCACTTGGAAGTTTAGGGAGCGTAATTTCAAAATGGTTTGTCTACATTGGGTACATTGAAACGCTGACCTATCATAAAGGGTGGAATTGGGAATGCGGAGAACTGTCTCTGGACTTGGAAAAATTTCGAGTCCAAAAACTATGATCAAGAGTGCCAGTGGGTTTTCATGTTGTAACACATCACGCCTGATATGGAAGCAAAGGGGTCAACAGCGCAGGGGGTGATCCAAGATTCATCCATCAATAAAACCCTTGTGATTCCCCGGCAATGAAGGGGAGTCTGGGAATAATTTCGGTTAAAATCTTGCTAAAATATACCTAGATGACGCCGCCAAAAATCTTTTTCAGGTGTTAGGAAATAAGGCATAGTCGAATGCGATAACGTCCAGCTATTGACACCAAGGTACCGTTTTCAAATCACTGTGTCGGAAGGAATTTTTTTTTTAAATACAGGAGATGTACTAAAAATAGCACGGACATTGGATGGCACCACAATTAGATTAAATGCGCATAGAGAAAACTGATTTACCACGCGATGGGTCGACCTGGGGGTCTTTAAAGGGGGGGGGGGCTTAAAATACAGGTGGGTCAACCAGTGGGACAGTTTCGATAAGAAGTTTTTTAATGTGGGGGAGGGAATTTTAAACAATGGGAGGGGATTTTCTGATCGCTGCCACCCAAAGTTTAGTTGGACTTGGAAAATTTCAGAGGAATGTGGATACCAGGGGAGTTTGTCATCTGGGTAGTTTTAATAAAGAGAACTTTTGATAATGGGGATTTTTTAATAAAGGAGAGTGAATTTTAATGAAGGGGTGATTTAACGAGGGGGGGGGGAACTTTGATAAGGGGGTTTCTAATGAGGGGGAACTTTTGATAAGGGGGTTTTTAATGAGGGGGAGTCAAAAACTGGAAAAATTACGACTAAAATTGAGGATTTTTCTAAAGAATAGTACTCAGCATATACACTAGATGGCGCCTCGGGTTTTTTCATAAGGGGGAAGGAACGTTTGATAAGGGGGTTTTAAATGAGGGGGAGTCAAAAATTTGAAAAATTACGACTAAAATAGAGGGTTTTTCTCGAAATAATACTCAACCTGTACACTAGATGGCGCCACAGGCTTTTCCAAATAGGGGAGGAACTTTTGATAAGAGGGATTAATTAATTTTTAATTACTTATTAATTATTAATTATGGATATTAATAAGAGGGCGTGGTCACGTTGCCGGACGGGGCTTGGCATGTGACGTCATAGGGGGAAAGCAGTAGTGGGGATATGCTGGAATGGAAATATACTATTCATATATATATATATATAAAGGGAGCCCTTCAATTTATGGTTTGCAGAGGACCTAAAACTGAACCTTGTGGGACACAATTATACACTATTCTCTTCTCACTAAAAAAAATGTTAATTTTAGTAACATGCACTGTGTTATTTGAATAACTTTCAAATCATTCAAGAGTAACTTCAGATACCATAAGTATAAGATTCTTAAAGTAGAATGTCGTATCTTATGAAAGTCCAGACAGATAACAGCTGCTTTTCTTCCATTGTTTAAATTTCCATTAATGACGTGGTTAGTTCCACTCCCATTGTTTGCAATGATGATATATGCATTGGTGGTTTAATGTTGGTCCTATAACACAATCTGAAGTTATTTTGGCTGTTTCTAAACTTAAACTTCATAAATCCCCAGGGATAAATGAAATTACTACGGAAATGCTTGGAGCTGGGAATGTTTCGGTTACCACTTGGATGACTTGAAATTCTGAATATCTTTTATGATAAGGGCATGGTTCCTAAGGATTTTACCAGAGCTATTTTTATCCCTATTTTCAAAAAAGGTGATCGCAGTTCTTGTAATAACTATAAGGGTATCAGCCTACTGTCTGTTCCTGGTAAAGTTCTTTCCATGATTGTGCTTAATAGAATTAAGAATCTGGTTGACAGTCACTTGCGTGATGAGCAATGTGGATTCAGAAGTGGTAGGGGATGTGTGGATCAGTTCACTTAGGCAGATTCTTGAGAAATCTTTAGAGTTTCAGAATCCTTTGGTTGCTAGCTTTGTTAATTTCAAAAAGGCTTTCGACTCTGTTGATCGCCATAATTTGTGTTTGCTTGTGAGATCATATGGTATACCAAACAAGTTAGTTAACATAATGAAAGCTCTCTATTATATCAATGAGTCGTGTGTGAGAGTTGGTAAGGTTTGTAGCATTTGACTAAGCATTGCTTCTGCTGTTCGACAGGGGTGCATTTTGACTCCTTTTCTCTTTACCTTGGTTATTGATTATGTTATAAGAAATTCACCGCAAGGGAAAGATTTTGGCCTTAAATGGTCTGGAGATACGAAAATTTCTGATTTAGATTATCCGGATGATTTGTTCCTTTCGGCAAATTATGTTTATGAGATAAACTCTGTCATTCGAGCTATTGATGAGACTGGTAGAAGGGTAGGTTTGGTTATAAACAGAGAGGAAACTAAAATGATAAAAATTGGTCAGGCAGGCTGTGATTCAGTTAATCTGAATAGTTTCAGTCTTGAGCAGGTTTCACAGTTTAATTATCTTGGATGCTATGTAACAGATACTGGTGATGTGCAACATGAGATTAACAGACGAATAGGGATTGCTGCCGGGACTTATAGGAATCTATGAAGAGTGTGGAGAAATAGGCGTCTACACCTAAAGACTAAAATTAGACTGTATAATAGTTTGGTTCTTTCCAGAGTTAGTTATGGTAGTGAAACATGGACACTTTATAAACAAGATAACAGGAGACTAGATGATTTTTTTATTCTAGATGCTGACACAGTATCTTGGGTATTAAGTGTTTCAACTTTGTAACTAATGACGAGGTTAGGGAAAGGAGTTGGCAACCTCCTTTAAGCAGCATATTGTGCAGAGAGAGACTCCGTTGGTTTGGTCATGTTTCCCGCATGGATAATTATAGATTGACGAATAGGGTTATGAATAGTGTACCTAAAGGCCTCAGAAAGAGGGGGAAACCTAGGATGCGGTGGGCAGATAATGTCAAACAGGACTTTATTATAATTTGTGTGCAGTGGGCAGATGCAGCAGATGTAGCTCAGGACAGACTTGCTTGGAGAACTAAATTGCACAGTCTGGTTGGACCTCCGTAGCCCATGGCTGCTTGATGATGATGACGGTGATGACGATGGTGACGACGACGACGACGACGACGACGTCAGAAAACTCCGTTAAAGGTGTAATTACATTTTTTACCCTTTTGGAAACCATATTGCTTTGCACTAAAATATTTTTTTTTTCGAGAAATTGGCTACAATTTTAGCTACATATCGTTGAAGGTTTTTGCGCAGAACGTGTAAGACTGAAATGGACTTATAATTAGTGCAATCGGATTTAGTTCCACTTTTAGAAATTGGCCCTAAAATTGCAATTTTAAGTTTATTAGGGATATTTCCTGTAGATATGCTTTCATTGATAAAGTTCGGTCACTAGATGAGCTAAGGAGTTTTTGGATTTTTTAATGTACTTCACATGTACCGGATCGTATTCAAATTTCTCATTTTGTTTAAGTCACTTAAAAGCTATTCAAATTTCCTTTAAGTCACATAAAATGTCGAAAGTTTCTTGTTTTGAAATGGTAGGTATAAAAATTTAGCGAATAGTAGGTTGGTTATGTTTAGGAATTATAGACAGCTTCTGCATACGGTTATCGTCTCTAAGATTGGCAATAATTTCTGCAAAGGTGTTGTTAAATTTCTCCGCTGCTTGAGTTTTAGGCATACCTTGGAGCATATTCTTCATGATAAAATCTTCAATGGAAGTTTTAGGTTTATTATTGATAATTTGATTCATGAGTTCCCATTTTTGCTTTGGACTGTTTTTGACCAAATTGTTTGTAGTAGTATTTTTTAATTTGTTAATAAGGGATGTGATAAATAATAAGGAACGTGACAGTGTTTCTTAAGTTTCTCTACAATAATTTAAAATTTCTGTTTCTCTTGTTATTTTTGCAGTCAATCCAAGCCGAATCTCTTTTTCGTATGAGTTTATTATTTCCTGATTTATCCAATCTTTGTTACAATTGCGTTGTTTAATTTTTGAGCCATCCAGTAGTTTATTACTTTTGTTATTGTTAACAATCGCCGTATATTTTTTTTTGTAATGCTTTCTATTAGGACTAGTAGGGTACTGATTAAGGACATTCCTACAGTCCCTTCTTTCTGAAATAAGCTCAAGTGCCTTATCACTTAAATAATTCTGTCTCCTCTGCTCCTTTTTCCCTAAAAGAGTACTGTTAGTTTCCAAAAAAGCCTGTTTAAAATGGCCCCATTCTTCCTCAACTTCAGTATTAAGCAACCATGACTGTCATAATGACTAAGTAACCTATCATGGTAAGCTTTAGCTAAACTGGGTCTTTCAGAGCTTTAGTATTAAAGGTAAATTTTTTATATTTAGCACAATACTTTTTAAGTTTAAGTTGCAAGACACTTTTAACAAGGTAATGGTCAGATCCAATTTCAGCTCCCCTATATGCCCTGGTATTTCTAACAGAACTAGCCCATTTGCTCCTAATTAATATATAATCAATCATATTCCTATGCAGCCCATCAGGTGAAATCCATGTGTATTTATGTATGTCGCGGTGTTTGTAATATGTGTTAGTTATTCTGAAACCATTGAGTTTAATTACCTGTAGGAGACGTTGCCCATTGCCATTGCAGCACCATTACCAAAAGAGCCTATTACTCCTCCCCAAAGGTCGGAGTCGGTACCAACTTTGGCATTGAAGTCAC
>JAWZYU010000016.1:74481132-74691132 GCA_038380435.1 Ryuthela nishihirai
TACATATACATTTCCAGGGGTTACGTGAAGCATAAAAGGTTGAGAACCACTGATATACATGTTTTATTTTATTCCCATTGTTATACTATAACTATAGTTTTATCTATCTATACAAGAGGTACGCCAGTTACATATACATTTCCAGGGGGTACGTGAAGCATAAAAGGTTGAGAAACACTGATATACATGTTTTATTTTATTCCCATTGTTATATTATAACTATAGTTTTATCTATCTATACAAGAGGTACGCCAGTTACATATACATTTCCAGGGGGTACGTGAAGCATAAAAGGTTGAGAACCACTGATATACATGTTTTATTTTATTCCCATTGTTATACTATAACTATAGTTTTATCTATCTATACAAGAGGTACGCCAGTTACATATACATTTCCAGGGGGTACGTGAAGTATAAAAGGTTGAGAACCACTGATATATATGTTTTATTCCCATTGTTATACTATAACTATAGTTTTATCTATCTATACAAGAGGTACGCCAGTTACATATACATTTCCGGGGGTACGTGAAGCATAAAAGGTTGAGAACCACTGATATATCATCATCATCATCATCATCATCCTCAAGCAGCCATGGGCTACGGAGGTCCAACCAGACTGTGCAATTTAGTTCTCCAAGCAAGTCTATCCTGAGCTACATCTACTGCATCTGGCCACTGCACACCAATTCTAACAAGGTCCTGTTTGACATTGTCTGCCCACCGCATCCTAGGTCTCCCCTTCTTTCTGAGGCCTTTAGGCACACTGTTCATAACCCTATTCGCCAATCTATAATTATTCATACGGGCAACATGGCCAAACCAACGGAGTCTCTCTCTGCACAATATGCTGCTTAAAGGAGGTTGCAAACTCCTTTTCCTAATCTCATCATTAGTTACAAAGTTGAACCACCTAATGCCCAAGATACTGCGTAAGCATCTGGAATCAAAAGCATCTAGTTTCCTGTTATCTTGTTTACAAAGTGTCCAAGTTTCACTACCATAACTAACCCTAGAAAGAACCAAACTATTATACAGTCTAATTTTAGTCTTTAGGTGTATACGCCTATTTCTCCACACTCTCCATAGATTCTTAAAAGTCCCAGCAGCAATCCCTATTCGTCTGTTAATCTCATGCCGCACATCACCATTATCTGTTACATAGCTCCCAAGATAATTAAACTGTGACACCTGCTCAAGACTGCAACCATTCAGATTAACTGAATCACAGCCTGCCTGACCAATTTTCATCACTTTAGTTTTCTCTCTGTTTATAACCAAACCTACTCTACTACCAGTCTCATCAACAGCTCGAATGAAAGAGTTCATCTCATCAACATCATTTGCCAAAAGGGCTAAATCATCAGCATAATCTAAATCAGAAATTTTCGTATCTCCAGCCCATTTAAGGCCAAAATCTTTCCCTTGAAGTGAATTTCGCATAACATAATCAATAACCAAGCTAAAGAGAAAAGGAGACAAAATGCACCCTTGTCGAACACCAGAAGTAATGCTAAACCAATTGCTACAAGCCTTACCAACTCTCACACACGACTCAGTGTTATTATAGAGAGCTTTCATTATGTTAACTAACTTGTCTGGTATACCATATGATCTCACAATCAACCACAAATTATGACGATCAACAGAGTCGAAAGCCTTTTTGAAATCAACAAAGCTAGCAACCAAAGGTTTCTGAAACTCTAAACATTTCTCAAGAATCTGCCTAAGTGAAAATATCTGATCTACACATCCCCTACCACTTCTGAATCCACATTGCTCATCACGCAATTGCCTGTCAACCAGATTCTTAATTCTATTAAGCACAATCATGGAAAGAACTTTACCTGGAACAGAGAGTAGGCTGATACCCCTATAGTTATCACAAGAACTGCGATCACCTTTTTTGAAAATAGGGATAACAATAGCTCTGGTAAAATCCTTAGGAACCATGCCTTTATCATAAAAGAGATTCAGAATTTCAGTCATCCAAGTGGTAACCGAAACATTCCCAGCTCTAAGCATTTCCGTAGTAATTTCATCTACCCCTGGGGATTTATGAAGTTTAAGTTTAGAAACAGCCAAACTAACTTCAGATTGTGTTATAGGGCCACCATTAAAGCCACCAATGCATCTATCATCATTGCAAACAATGGGAGTAGAACTAACTACATTGTTTAGAACATCACTGAAATGCTCAGCCCACCTAGCCATGACAGAATCCTCCCCTTCTATAACCTTACCTTGTTTATCCTTCAATCCTTGTATGCCTGTCCGTTTTCTACCACACAAAACATTAACTATCTGGTACAGCTCTCTGCTGTTGTGCTGTCTAACTGCTTCCTCGGCTTTGTCAGCCAAACCATCAAGCCAAAAATTTTTATCAGCAGCTAACTGATCCTTTACAAGTTTATTAAGGTCTCTGTAATGCTTTCTATTAGGACTAGTAGGGTATTGATTAAGGGCATTCCTGCAGTTCTTTCTTTCCGAAATAAGCTCAAGTGCCTTATCACTCAGATAATTTTGCCTCTTCTGCTCCTTTTTTCCTAAAAGAGTACTGTTAGTGTCCAAAAAAGCCTGTTTAAAATGATCCCATTCTTCCTCAACTTCAGTAGTAAGCAAACCATGACTGTCATAATGACTAAGTAACCTATCATGGTAAGCTTTGGCTATAACTGGATCTTTCAGAGCTTCAGTATTAAAAGTAAATTTTTTAACCCTAGCACAACACTTTTTAAGTTTAAGTTGCAACACACTTTTAACAAGGTAATGGTCAGATCCAATTTCAGCTCCCCTATATGCCCTGGTATTCCTAACAGAACTAGTCCATTTGCTGTTAATTAATATGTAATCAATCATATTCTTATGCAGCCCATCAGGTGAAACCCATGTGTACTTATGTATGTCGCGGTGTTTGTAATAAGTGTTAGTTATTCTGAATCCATTGAGTTTACTTACCTGTAGGAGACGTTGCCCATTGCTATTGCAGCTACCAATACCAAAAGGGCCTATTACTCCTCCCCAAAGGTCAGAGTCAGTACCAACTTTGGCATTAAAGTCACCAAGAACAAGGGTAATATCTCCTTTCTTGACAGAATTCAAAATATCCTGAAGTTGTTCATAAAACCTATCCTTCTCATCCTCATCGGCATCCTCAGTGGGGGCATAACAGCAGATAACATTCAAGTCTTTAACGCTTGTCTAAAATTTTGTTGTAAGAAACCTTTCATTAATGCACTCATATCCTAGAAGAGCATCACTAGCGTGTCTGCTGAGAAGCAGACCCACGCCTTGGTGATGCTTTTTGTCGTCCCTCCCTGAAAAGAGAAATTTAAGATTATTTTTAAGAATCTGACCTTTATCTGTCCATCTGGTCTCTTGCAAGCCGAGAATATCTAAATTATAACGGTGGAATTCATGTGTGAGGACATCAAGAGAAAAAGCTCTGTGCAGAGTCCTCACATTCCAACTACCTATGGAGAGAAAATGGTTAGTGGGATGTTTAAAGAAACTATGTTTATTGAGAGAGGGAATGCCGACAATATCAAACAGCCCCCTAATCGCAGACATGGGGCAAAGACCCGTTCCCCCACTACTAAAGGCTGAAGCCATCTACACTGGAAGACTTCCTCCAATGTAGAATTTGACGATGCCAATAGAAGCAAAGAGTTCAGGTACCTGCGATGACTTCTGCTCAGGATTATCCACCAGCTGATAAACATATCCTGTGGATCTATTCACTTGGGGCTGTCAACCCACAAACAAAAAGAAAACACAACGGAAGATTTTCCCTCCACAGAAGCCCACCAGTGCAGCAAAATCAGGATCCATAATCAAGCTCAGAGCCATATATCTGTCCAGTAGGTTTATATGGTCAGCACCAGGACCCTGTGTGGTTGACCACTCCTCAGCAGGGTAGAAAAAAAAGAAAAGTAGCCATAGTTGTCCAGATCAGTAGGCCACACTAATCTGGCAGCCCTCCCCTTCCGTTCACTTCCACAAGAGAGTATATCTTTTGAAAGTTACTAACGGTCCGCACCACGAGAAGGCGGGGTTGGACATTAGGTGCTAGGCCTGGCCGGTTCTATGCATCATCACAGGGGATTGGTGCATAGCTCTCCTTCCAGTGACTACCTTATATTATTCCCATTGTTATACTATAACTATAGTTTTATCTATCTATACAAGAGGTACGCCAGTTACATATACATTTCCAGGGGGTACGTGAAGCATAAAAGGTTTAGAACCACTGATATATATCTTTTATTCCCATTGTTATACTATAACTATAGTTTTATCTATCTATACAAGAGGTACTCCAGTTACATATACATTTCCACGGGGTACGTGAAGCATAAAAGGTTAAGAACCACTGATATATATGTTTTATTTTATTCCCATTGTTATACTATAACTATAGTTTTATCTATCTATACAAGAGGTACGCCAGTTACATATACATTTCCAGGGGGTACGTGAAGCATAAAAGGTTGAGAACCACTGATATATATCTTTTATTCCCATTGTTGTACTATAACTATAGTTTTATTTATCTATACAAGAGGTACGCCAGTTACATATACATTTCCAGGGGGTACGTGAAGCATAAAAGGTTGAGAACCACATATATATATGTTTTATTTTATTCCCATTGTTATACTATAACTATAGTTTTATCTATCTATACAAGAGGTACGCCAGTTACATATACATTTCCAGGGGGTACGTGAAGCATAAAAGGTTAAGAACCACTGATATATATGTTTTATTTTATTCCCATTGTTATACTATAACTATAGTTTTATCTATCTATACAAGAGGTACGCCAGTTACATGTACATTTCCAGGGGGTACGTGAAGCATAAAAGATTGAGAACCACATATATATATATATGTTTTATTTTATTCCCATGTAATACTATAACTATAGTTTTATCTATCTATACAAGAGGTACGCCAGTTACATATACATTTCCAGGGGGTACGTGAAGCATAAAAGGTTGAGAACCACTGATATATATGTTATATTTTATTCCAATTGTTATACTATAACTATAGTTTTATCTATCTATACAAGGGGTACGCCAGTTGCATACACATTTCCAGGGGGTACGTGAAGCATAAAAGGTTGAGAACCACTGATATATATCTTTTATTCCCATTGTTGTACTATAACTATAGTTTCATTTATCTATACAAGAGGTACGCCAGTTACATATACATTTCCAGGGGGTACGTGAAGCATAAAAGGTTGAGAACCATATATATATATATGTTTTATTTTATTCCCATTGTTATACTATAACTATAGTTTTATCTATCTATACAAGAGGTACGCCAGTTACATATATATTTCCAGGGGGTACGTGGAGCATAAAAGGTTGAGAACCACTGATATATATGTTTTATTTTATTCCCATGTAATACTATAACTATAGTTTTATCTATCTATACAAGAGGTACGCCAGTTACATATACATTTCCAGGGGGTACGTGAAGCATAAAAGGTTGAGAACCACTGATATATATGTTTTATTTTATTCCCATTGTTATACTATAACTATAGTTTTATCTATCTATACAAGGGGTACGCCAGTTACATGCACATTTCCAGGGGGTACGTGAAGCATAAAAGGTTGAGAACCACTGATATACATGTTTTATTTTATTCCCATTGTTATACTATTACTATAGTTTTATCTATCTATACAAGAGGTACGCCAGTTACATATACATTTCCAGGGGGTACGTGAAGCATAAAAGGTTGAGAACCACTGATATATATGTTTTATTCCCATTGTTATACTATAATTGTAAACCCTAATAATAACCGATCAATCATTGACCTTACCTTCATATCTCCCCAACTCACTGAACTATTTAAATGGTCCATCTTACCTGACACCAGAGGTAGTGACCATCATCCTATCCTTTTGCAGGCCAATCTCCAATATAAATACAGGAAACTGATACATCTCAATAATTGGCCACTATTTAACAAAATTCTCACTCAATCACCCCCACCACATAACACAATTGATTATGACCATTTCATTCATCACATCATAGATATTACACATCCTGCCTTCACAATCATTCTCAACAAAATTCCAAAATTGACAAAAAATTTCTGGTACATGAACAAACTATCTGCAATCAGAAAAAAAGCTGAAAATAAAGCCAAACAGACAAGACATTTTGATGACATCAATAGATACAAAAAAATAAATGCACAGGTCAGAAAAAAATTAAAAGAACTTTATAAGGACAATTGGCAAACTTTTACCAATCAACTCAGCACAATTACTACAGCTAAAAGTCTCTGGAAAACATACAAACACATTAATAATCCAAATCACAAACAACCCCTGCCTCAGAAATTGCCATTCATAATAATATTACCCTCCTTGACACTGCCAATAAATTTTTGAACAATCTTAAAAATACACAAACAACAACCCTCACCAATTTTGAACTTAAATTCATAGATAATATAAACAAAAAATTACAAAATATACCACCTGCTTCCTTTATTATGGACCAACCTTTCTCTATGCAAGAATTAAACAATGCAATCAATAAGTTGAATCTAAAATCATCCCCTGGACATGATCAGATATCAAATAAATTCTTCAAATATCTCCCCTATCAATGGAAAGATAGACTTTTAAAAATATTTAATTCAATCTGGGTCTCACACAAACTTCCTGACAGCTGGCTACACATAATAATAATATTCTTGTTAAAATATGGCAAACCACCTTTTGAATTAAACTCATACAGACCCATATCACTCTTACCTAATCCACTAAAACTATTTGAAAGACTCCTCCACAAAAGATTGAACTGGTTTCTTGAATCTGGGAAAATTCTCCCCAATAATTTCTATGGTTTCAGAAAATTCAGATCCTCAAAGGACTGCATTTCACATCTTCTCACTGATATACACAAAGCCAATAAAAAGAAAAAATACACTATTGCCATTTCTGTGGACCTGTCCCAGGCATTTGACTCAGTCTGGATACACGGCCTCCTACACAAACTTTTATCCATAAATATACAGGGAAACCTACATTTTCTACATTCCTTCCTCCTACACAGAACCTGCCAAGTCAGGATTAACGATACATCTTCTAACCAACTTCCTTTCATACAAGGCCTATCACAAGGCTCTATTCTATCTCCCACTCTATTTAATATTTACATTCATGACATCCACAAAATCTTCTATAAGAGGGTTACTTACACATGTTATGCAGATGATATAACTTTCTGGGCCACTGACAACTCTATACCCAATCTCCATATTTTATTGCAAAAACAGCTAAATAAATTATACACCTACTGTCAAAAATGGCACTTACAAATTAATCCTCAGAAGACATTTTGCATTCCTTTCCACCATAACAGAAACCCTAAACCAACACTGCATTTCACTATTAATAATGAGACTATCCAACAACATAATACATGCAAAATACTAGGCATAAACTTGGACTCAACACTCACCTGGACTCCCCATCTGGATTATTTACACACTCAGGGACTTAAACTAACAAATACACTTAAATACTTCACATTTATTAATAATGGCACACCACAATATCATATGATCAAACTATATACAAATCTCATTAGAGCAAAACTAGAATATGGTATGGAATTTTTATGTGGCATATCAGATACCAAAATACAAAAACTTAATGTAATCCAAAACAAATGCATCAAAATTGCAATTGGCCTCCCCTCCTTCACACCCACTCTCTCTATCATTGCAGAGACTTCCCTACCCCCCCTCCAAATTAGACAAAAAATCCTTCTAATTAAATATTATATTAGACTACACTACAAACTTCCAAATCACCCTTTCCACACCCATTTTATAAGAAGCCCCTACTACAAGCACATTAAATCCACTCCTGACCTCCACACTTTAATGAAGAAACACCTACAGATCAAAAACTTTGGGGATATTCCCCCACTTATAGCAGACTGGAGCTTCATTAGTCCTACATTCTCCACCCACATACCCACTCTCACACATAAACATAACTTACCACATGATGCAGTAAAAACTCTCGCTGAAACATACTTTGACACACAATACAATGAAAATATTAAAATTTATACTGATGGCTCTGTCATTCAAAACCCACCATCAGCCAGTGCTGCTCTTCATATCCCACAATACAATACTTCATTATCTTTCAAATTATCCCCAATCTGCACCATACTACATACTGAAATCTTTGCCATTATTGAGGCCTTGGAATGGACCCTTAAATATGTACACAACAAAAACATTACCATTTTTATAGATTCCAAAGGAGCCATACAAACCCTCTCACAGGAATTTCTATACACCTCATATAACTACTACATACATAAAATCCTCATTCTTACAACACATAACCTCCATACAAATAATAATGCAATTATTTTACAATGGATTCCCAGCCACGTTGGAATTCACCATAATGAAACTGTTGATAATCTCGCTAAACTGGCACACAACCTCCACATAGTATCACCTACCTATCACTTTCATATCAATACTTCTCAGGAGATAAAACAACTTGAAGCACATCTCACCAATAAATTCTTTCAGGTCCAGGCCTCTGTCCAAAACAACTTTCGATGTAATCTTAACCATAATATATCAACAATTGATAACCTCCCCTTCCCTAGAAAACACATCAAATTACTACAGAGATTAAGAACCAACTCCACAATTCTTAATCCTACTCTACATAAATTCAAACCCACACATTCTCCTAATTGTAGACATTGTAAAGTTCCGGAGACGGTTCATCACATCCTACTTAACTGTGATAATACTGCCTCACAGAGACAAACTTTCTTCAAATCACTCATTGACCTAAACATTTTGGATATTCAAACGAATGTAATTCTGGACCCCTCCCCCCCTCTAAACAAAACCAAAATTTATGAATCTCTCTTTTCTTTCCTTCTTTCCACCTCACTTTGGAACAGAATTTAGTCTACCTTTCCTTTACCCTCTACTATCGTCTCTTCATGTCCTTCATAAAGATTTTTCTTCAATTCTCAACTTACCTCTCGCATACAAGTTCCCGAAGGGACCCTCACTCTGTTCTCTATCCAGACTCACACCAAAAATTCCATAAAATATAAATAAAAAAAAAAAGAAAAATAATGGAGGGACTATAGAAATAAGGGAATAAATATATACATATCTAAAGTGGCTCAAATCATTTAACTCAGGTCTTACTGGCCCAAATAACCACAAAACAGGGGATCAATAGTCTTCAACCTATCTCCATAACCCAAGAATAAATTAAAACCACTCAGGGAAAAATAAAGAAAAATTATTAAATTGTAAATATATGAATAATAATTAAAAAAATGCACAATAATAATAATTAAAAAAAAAATATTAAATAATGAAATAAAAAAATAAAATAAATAATAATAAAAAATATATATATATAAAATAATACATAATTAACAAAAAAAAAAAAAGGAAAATTATATAAAAAATATTTAAAAAATGATAAAAATAAATAAATATATTATATAAAAAAAGCATAAATAAAAAAAAATAAATAAAACAAAAAACTAAAAGAATAATAACTAAAAAAAAACATAAAAAAAAAACTAAAAAGAAAAATTAATTCTCCAAACAACTCTGAATGCTTCCCTGAAAGCATATACAAACATAAACACTCATAAAATCCTAAACTATCAATTTTCACTGGGCGACTATCTCTTACTGCTTTGCACGATATCAAATATAATTTTGATAACCAAAATATTAATATATACGTGAACCCTAAATTTAAAATAAAAAACATAATACCCACATACATCCAAAATTATCATTTTGAGAAAGGCTGTAGAAGGACCTCTCAATACCACGTAACGTTAAACAACAACAACAATATAACTATAGTTTTATTTATCTATACAAGAGGTACGCCAGTTACATATATATTTGCAGGGGGTACGTGAAGCATAAAAGGTTGAGAACCACTGATATATACGTTTTATTTTATTCCCATTGTTATACTATAACTATAGTTTTATCTATCTATACAAGAGGTACGCCAGTTACATATACGTTTCCAGGGGGTACGTGGAGCATAAAAGGTTGAGAACCACTGATATATATGTTTTATTTTATTCCCATGTAATACTATAACTATAGTTTTATCTATCTATACAAGAGGTACGCCAGTTACATATACATTTCCAGGGGGTACGTGAAGCATAAAAGGTTGAGAACCACTGATATATATGTTTTATTTTATTCCCATTGTTATACTATAACTATAGTTTTATCTATCTATACAAGGGGTACGCCAGTTACATGCACATTTCCAGGGGGTACGTGAAGCATAAAAGGTTGAGAACCATTGTTCTGAACGATCGTTATATGATGGAATTAAATACACTGATTTTCATAAATTAAGGAAAATCCCTACGTTAACCCTTTGGATACCAAGCTGTTAATAAATACTAAGCTACTACAATTTAAATTAAAAAATTCAAATATTTCCCCTTCTTAAAAGTGAAGCTGTCGTGTCCCTCTAAATTATTTTCATATTTATTGTTATTGTATTTATCTACGATATAAGCTTATATATAAAATATATAACGGGGATGCCATAAATGACTTTAAGGCATCTCCGTCACTAGCCGGAGAGATAAGGTTTGAGTGACTGAGAGGAACGACGGTGAGACAAAGAAAATTAAGGGTAAAGAAGGAAATGTTCCATAGATGGAATGTAAAATGAACGACCTGCAGCGCTTATATATAAAATATATAACGGGGATGCCATAAATGACTTTAAGGCATCTCCGTCAGTAGTATTGTACCAACCGGCAAGTCCCCCACTAGTGCTTCCCCCCCCCTATGACGTCACCGGCCACGCCCACTTCCGGTCCGTGTTATGTTGCAACTGTCCACGTTGCCTTCTGAACTCTGGGGCCCTATGTTGCAATCAACAGGAAATTGACCCCAGTGTCGCAACTGCCGTGGCATTAATAATTCATAATTAATAATTCATAATTAATAATTCATAATTAAAAATTCCTCCCCCTTTTAACCCCTGGCGCTATCTAGTGCCAATGAGGAACACTATTTTTCCAAAAAATTCTTATTTTAACTCTAATTTTAAGCTCCCCTTCTCGAATAGTCTCGATTTTTCTTGATTAGACCCCACCCATATTTTAAGCCCTCTTCATAGACCCCCTGGTTGACCTATATTTTAAGTTGACCCACCTATATTTTAAGCTCCCCTTCTCGAATAGTCTCGATTTTTCTTGATTAGACCCCACCCATATTTTAAGTCCTCTTCATAGACCCCATGGTTGACCTATATTTTAAGCCCCCTTCTCGAATAGTCTCGATTTTTCTTGATTTCAGACCCCCTGGTTGACCTACCCATATTTTAAGTCCTCTTCATAGACCCCATGGTTGACCTATATTTTAAGCCCCCTTCTCGAATAGTCTCGATTTTTCTTGATTTCAGACCCCCTGGTTGACCTACCCATATTTTAAGCCCTCTTCATAGACCCCCTGGTTGACCTATATTTTAAGCCCCCGTTCTCGAATAGTCTCGATTTTTCTTGATTTCAGACTCCCTGGTTGACCCACCTATATTTTAAGCTCCCCTTCTCGAATAGTCTCGATTTTTCTTGATTAGACCCCACCTCTATTTTAAGCCCTCTTCATAGACCCCCTGGTTGACCTATATTTTAAGCCCCCCTTCTCGAATAGTCTCGATTTTTCTTGATTTCAGACCCCCTGGTTGACCCACCTACATTTTAAGCCCCCCTTCTTGAATAGTCTCGTTTTTTCTTGATTAGACCCCTACCCATATTTTAAGCCCTCTTCATAGACCCCTGGTTGACCCATATTTTAAACCCCCCTTCTCGAATAGTCTCGATTTTTCTTGATTTCAGACCCCCTGGTTGACTCACCTATATTTTAAACTCCCCTTCTCGAATAGTCTCGATTTTCTTGATTAGACCCCTACACATATTTTAAGCCCTCTTCATAGACCCCCTGGTTGACCTATATTTTAAACCCCCTTCTCGAATAGTCTCGATTTTTCTTTATTTCAGACCCCTGGTTGACCCACCTATATTTTAAACTCCCCTTATCGAATAATCTCGATTTTTCCTGATTTCCGATCCCTTGGGTTGTTTTTATTTTAAATCATCTCTCTAAAGACCCCCCTGCTGGTGGACCTATATTTTAAGCCCCCACTTTAAAGATCCCCGAGTTGACCCATTGCAAATCAGTTTTTGCACATTTAATCAGTGTTATCCAACGTGTGTATTATTTTTTGTGTGTCTCCTGTATTTAAAAAAAATTGCTTCCGACAGCGTGATTTGATCTCGTTAAAACTCGTTAATCATCAACTATATTAATTAAAACTCTTATCAAAAGTTCCGTCCCCCTCATTAACAGTTCCATCCCCCTTTCAAGGACTATCCACAGTAACTATTTTTAAAAGACTGGCCCGCAGAAAATGCCGATGGGTAAAAAATTAATAAAAACTGATTATACTCGTCACGATGAAAAGTATTGAGGGGTAATAGGGCCGACCTAAAAGACTCAGTGTTCGGATCCTCACCCTGGACAACGTTTCACTGACGGATGGTTAAGTCCTGCGAAATTATTCCAAACGGGGAATCGAAAGGGTTTTATTAACGAATGAATCTTGGATCTGTGCTGCTTCCGTGTCAGGAGCACTGCCTTACATCGTGAAAACCCACTAGCACTCTTTATCGTGGTTTTCGGACTCGATATTTTTCCAAGTCCCGAGACGGTTCTCCCAATTCTATCCTTTACGATACAAGGGCGTTTCAATGTACCCAATGTAGACAAACCCTTTTGAAATGATGCGTCCTAAACCTCCAAGTGCTGGGCTTATTAAAATTAGTCTCCATCGGGTTGGTGCCGTCAGATATCTGTGTTTCCACGTAGTAATGCTACACTGAAGAAAAATCGGCTAAAAAACCGTCTCTCACATCGTGTGCGTGCGAACGTATGCCGCATCACGCTGTTGAAATCGGGTAAAAAATAACTTTTTTTTTTTGTACGCAGTGGAATGTTCAAAGTACGTTACGGTTACCCTTGCGTAAAAACTTTGGTTCCATCACGAATGCACGTTAATGCTGTAGGGGAACATTAGTTTTAGCAAATACTTCAACTATAAAAAAAAATAATACAATGTCTCACGCACCCTTTCAACTTACCTGCACTAATCCACTGATATTTTATTTGCAGCTGGACTGATAGTCAAAATTTAGCAAATATTACAAAGAATCCGCCTAACTAACTGTGACGACAGGAAAAAGTGTAAAAATTACATAAAAATGAACAGGGTGAGTGTAAAAATCGTTACAAAAAGAGAACATTATAACTCAAATAGTAAGACAGAAAAATTCAAAGAAAGTGATACATGTAACAGTCATAAACAAGGTGAAACGGGATTTTCTTTGCCATACCTATTAATGCATGCCAATTAGTGTGGAAAATAAGTGATCCTAATGACTAACTGATAAATGTCCCTCTTTAACAGATGACATGCTTTCATAGCTAAAAGAGCGCGTGCTTTATGAGCCGGTAGCATTATGTTTATTTAATCTATTTTTTAAAATCTGACAAAACCATACGTACCCGTTAGGGTACAATGTTTAAGCAGTTTTTTTTTTTTACCAAACCGTTCACAAAAAAATGTAAGAGGTGTAACACCCTGTGTAAAATATATGTATACGACTAAATAGTTTTTAAGCAACTATTATGTAGTCACTTTATGGGTAGTATAAACTATTCTCATCATTAAAAGTTAACGTAGGGTAAATATGGTAACACACTAAGCAGAACTCTGCGTAAATAAAAATATGGTAATCCACTTAGCACATTATAACTAAATTAGCATATAAACTAATCCGACACGCTCTTGGTACACATGGAAAGTAAAATTAATTAATGTACAAAACACACATAATGTTTGTTACGCGTTATAGAAACGGTAACAAAACTCAACTACGTTATAGATAAAATACTAATGGTAACAAAACTCAGCACTATAGTTAAAAGAAATGGTGGCAATATAGATATAAATTTTAAAATATACTCACCCTTACACGTCATAGGGTACTCAGAGGACCAGGAATATGAAATAAAAATAGAAAATTAAAATTTTTACTTACAAAAACACACACACACACACAACCAAACACACTGTACGAAAGGCAATCCTTTAATATATTTGGGTGGCTTTGAAAAAAGCCTTTTGTTTCTTCTTCTTTTTATATTTTTTTCGTCTTTTCATTTTTTCCGGTTACTCGATTCTCCTCCTGCGGGAAGGAGGCGCAGAAAACTCGATCCGTACAGGGGAGACGGTTGACACTGTCTCCTCTGAGTCAAGCGACTGAACGCCTGTCGTGTCCACCTCAGTTTCTGACGGGGACCCCTCCTTTATTTCTGTCACGTATTCCTCCTTTATTTCCGACACGTACCCCTCCGCTGTTTCTTGCTCTACCACCGGGTGAGCGTAGCTTGGAGGGTTCGCGACGAACCCCCTTAGGTGCCTTACGGTGTTACGGGGGGGAACCAGGGCGTAATAGTGTATGACAAGAACATCGGCATACAGCCCCGCCGCAAAACGTCTCCCACGCGTCGTCCTCCATGGTGACATAGAGTGCTCGCTGCTCCGGTAACATCTGACATCGACATTCGTATCAGCATGACGGATTGGTGAAGGGGCCCTCACCCCCAACCTTGCACCAACTGGAGACCTTGGACGTGGTTCGAGGTGGCAGGAACAATCGCAAAACCTCCTGCGAGGGGTAGACGGTAGCCTGTCCCTTGGATAGGTTAGTGAGAAATAACCGTGGCGTACAGTAAACCTCATTTTGACACAAGTTAGAATGAGTTCACACAACGCTCCTCGTTATATACTGCATCGGTCTGGCCCCTGCGGATGTTGATACAGTCTCATCAAACTCTTCCGTTAAATGAAGGAAATAATTCATCAGGGCTTATCAGTTGTAAATATTGCAACATGCGTGCAAACATCGATCAACTTCCTCTCACTCAAATCAACATAACGATAAGAACTCTGACACGTGCACTACGGTAGAGGTTAAATCATGCTTTATATAGCACACGACTATGTCCGTGTCAAATTATGACTCACTTTTTAATATCCCTTCGTCTCGTTCTTAACGCATTTCGTACCCTCTACAGGATTTTGGGTTTTTCTAAGTTTGAAAATTCTCGGATTGCCGTTAGTTTCTATCGTGTGCTGATCAAAGTTCGTTAGGGGTTTTGCTTCCAAGTTCTTAATCCTAACAGCTCTCATGTCATCTTCTGTATTACCAAAAGACACATAGAAGATTGGCCCGAAAATGCACAAAGTACATGGTATTGAGTGACGTATTATCTTTAAAATATGTAGGAATGAGAATATATAGGAATACACAGTAGAATATTTAAGAGTGTTTAAAAACATCACCGTAAACTCTTTGAAACATAAAACATGTCTGCTATTCTTACGTCCACAAATGTTAAAAGATAGAAATTTCAGATATACAGCATGTTATATGCAGCAGTCAAAAAGTTGTTAAATGAAGAATTTTGTCGCTATAGAATTTAACCAAGCGATCTATCGGGTAAAAGGAACCCTGAAAACTAAGACAAAAAAAAAACGTCTTTACTAGAAGGAGTAATAGCGGGAAAACCATGAAATATTACTGTACTAGGATCTAGAAAAATCACTATCCATTACATTAATTTTTTTATTATTTCATGTTCATTATTTTCATGTATTTCACCCCATTTTCTTGTCAAGAGCTAAAATTATTTGATGAATGAACGATATTATATCTTCAAATGCAGTGGACGCATGACAGAATAACTTCAAAATAAGTTCCAATAGCTGAAAAAACAGCTGTAAAAAATTAGATAAATACACACCGGGAAAGACAGAATTGTTTTCAAAACATTAAAATACCTTAAATGTGTGGCTGAATCACCTTCAAATATCTCACAGTACACTTTTAAAGGAAATATTGTCTCATTATAAGCGATTTCATACAAAGAGATACGCACTCTATGCTTCACATTTAAATCTATAGAGATAACGATCACTACCCATGGAACACATCTGTGAAAAAACACGCTATGATAGGGTTTGAGAAAGATTTTTAGCCCATGGGGATGCTGCACTGCAGGAAAGCACATTATCTTTGATATCAGAAACTACGTGAAAGTTATACTGTTTCGGTTTGAGAAATATTTCTTTAGTTCACAGGGCACCGCATGAATAAGCGCATAAGTGCGGGTGAAGATGGCTATTTTTCGCTGCAAACACAAGTTTTTCGACAAAGATAGGGTGTTTCACTACAATCTAACACGGGATTTCATGTTTGTTTAGTTATTTTTCCTGCATGAGAATATTTCTAATCTATCTCATAGACAGCAGGTTAGTTACTTCTGATTTAACAAAGCCAAGGTCTGAGATCCATAGTAAGACATGAACGTTTGTGTTGTTTTCCTACCAAGATCCCGACATCCTCTCACATGAAATATTACTGTACTAGGATCTAGAAAAATCACTATCCATTACATTAATTTTTTTATTATTTCATGTTCATTATTTTCATGTATTTCACCCCATTTTCTTGTCAAGAGCTAAAATTATTTGATGAATGAACGATAATATATCTTCAAATGCAGTGGACGCATGACAGAATAACTTCAAAATAAGTTCCAATAGCTGAAAAAACAACTTTAAAAAATTAGGTAAATACACACCGGGAAAGACAGAATTGCTTTCAAAACATTAAAATACCTTAAATGTGTGGCCTGAATCATCTCCAAATATCTCACAGCACACTTTTAAAGGAAATATTGTCTCATTATAAGTGATTTCATACAAAGAGATACGTACTCTATGCTTCACATTTAAATCTATAGAGATAACGATCACTACCCATGGAACACATCTGTGAAAAAACACGCTGTGATAGGGTTTGAGAAAGATTTTTAGCCCATGGGGGTGCTGCACTGCAGGAAAGCATATTAGCTTTGATATCAGAACCTACGTGAAAGTTATACTGTTTCTGTTTGAGAAAGATTCTTTAGTTCACAGGGCACCGCATTACACTAAAGCACACTGTCTTGTACGTATGTCTGTCTGTATGTTTGTTTCTCTCTCTCTGTGTGTGTGTGTGTGTGTTTGTGTCTATGTGTAAATATGTATGTTACTACGAAATGTGTGTACGTGTAGACGTGTGCATATATGTCAAGATGTAACTGTGTCTGCATGTTTGTTTCTCTCTAGGTGTGTGTGTGTGTTTCAGTGAATCGTGTATGTGTGCGTATGTGAGTGTGTATTTGTTCATGTATGTTAATGTTTCTTTATATGTATATGTTTTCGTGCGTATGTGTTAAGATGTCTGTGTGCACATAGTCGTTTCTCTGTATGTGTATACGTCTTCATGTTTGTCTCTCTCTCTCTCTGTGTGTGTATGTTAAAGTCTCTGTATGTGTTTCATCTTTATGTGTATATGTTATCGTGTGTGTGTGTGTGTGTTTGTTCACATGCAAGAATAAACATATTGTCTTACGGACACTTGCTTGCTACAGAAGAAGCTAACAATTTAAAACGAGACTAGTGGTTATGCAAAATATTTCATGTGTGCGTATGTGAGTGTGTGTATGTTGATGCATGTTAATATGTTTCTTTATATGTATATGTTTTCGTGCGTATGTGTTAAGATGTCTGTGTGCACATAGTCGTTTCTCTGTATGTGTATACGTCTTCATGTTTGTTTCTCTCTGTGTGTGTGTGTTAAAGTGTCTGTATGTGTTTCATCTTTATGTGCATATGTGTGTGTGTGTTTGTTCACATGCAAGAATAAACATATTGTCTTACGGACACTTGCTTGCTACAGAAGAAGCTAACAATTTAAAACGAGACTTGTGGTTATGCAAAATATTTCATGTGTGCGTATGTGAGTGTGTGTATGTTGATGCATGTTAATATGTTTCTTTATATGTATATGTTTTCGTGCGTATGTGTTAAGATGTCTGTGTGCACATAGTCGTTTCTCTGTATGTGTATACGTCTTCATGTTTGTTTCTCTCTGTGTGTGTGTGTTAAAGTGTCTGTATGTGTTTCATCTTTATGTGCATATGTGTGTGTGTGTTTGTTCACATGCAAGAATAAACATATTGTCTTACGGACACTTGCTTGCTACAGAAGAAGCTAACAATTTAAAACGAGACTTGTGGCTTTGCAAAATATTTCATCACAGATCTTAACTTGAATACTTATATTTCAGGAGATGTAAGGATTTTTCTTCAGCACGTTCGAATATTTTTTGAACACGACTGTCTTACGTTACGTTTCCTGTCAGATGTCTCGTAACGAACAAAGCGTGTGTGTGTGTGTTTTCTGCAAACAGAGAAGAGGACATTCAACCGAGAATATTTCAAACTTAGAATAATACGACATCCTGATGCGTTAAGAACGAAGTGGTGGGATACTAACAGCTGAAACACGACCTGAAGCGATCGAAATCCTGTTGTTTCGCGCAAGGGGACGAAGGGTGATAAAACGTAATACTACTGAAAAAATCCTTATTTCAAAAAAGAGGCCTCTTTTTTGAAACAACTGGATTTATAGGTGGATTACAACTGGAAATATAGATGGGTCAACCAGGGAGTCTGAAATCAAGAAAAATCGAGACTATTCGAGAACGGGGGCTTAAAATATAGGTCAACCAGGGGGTCTATGAAGAGGGCTTAAAATATGGGTAGGTCAACCAGGGGGTCTGAAATCAAGAAAAATCGAGACTATTCGAGAAGGGGGCTTAAAATATAGGTCAACCATGGGGTCTATGAAGAGGACTTAAAATATGGGTGGGGTCTAATCAAGAAAAATCGAGACTATTCGAGAAGGGGAGTTTAAAATATAGGTGGGTCAACTTAAAATATAGGTCAACCAGGGGGTCTATGAAGAGGGCTTAAAATATGGGTGGGGTCTAATCAAGAAAAATCGAGACTATTCGAGAAGGGGAGCTTAAAATTAGAGTTAAAATAAGAATTTTTTGGAAAAATAGTGTTCCTCATTGGCACTAGATAGCGCCAGGGGTTAAAAGGGGGAGGAATTTTTAATTATGAATTATTAATTATGAATTATTAATTATGAATTATTAATGCCACGGCAGTTGCGACACTGGGGTCAATTTCCTGTTGATTGCAACATAGGGCCCCAGAGTTCAGAAGGCAACGTGGACAGTTGCAACATAACACGGACCGGAAGTGGGCGTGGCCGGTGACGTCATAGGGGGAAAGCACTAGTGGGGGACTTGCCGGTTGGTACAATACTACTTCCGTCACTAGCCGGAGAGATAAGGTTTGAGTGACCGAGAGGAACGACGGTGAGACAAAGAAAATTAAGGGTAAAGAAGGAAATGTTCCATAGATGGAATGTAAAATGAACGACTGCAGCGCCGTTCTCGGTAGAGCATGCAACGTGCTTGGTAGAAAAGCCGATATCCAGGCAATGCTATTCCAATAGCCGATATCCAGGCAATGCATATTCGAAACTAGCAAGTAATAGTAAAAATCTTATTCGTAAATTACTTTTAACAAAATCAAACTGAAATAAGTTATTAATTAGTTATTGAGGAACTTAAATTTAATCTTATTAATTATATTCATTAATATATTATAAAAATTATATTTTATTCAGATGAAACCAGAAGAAAACTTTTATTTTTGTCATTTTCAGTAAAGTCTTTTACTAGATGTAATTCGTTTTCTATGCAAAAAAAAATCTAAAGATAGCAATTTAAATGTACTGCAAAAAGTATAAAAATACCATTGTTTTCATGCCATTCTATAAAAAAAATTATCTTACTTTATTTCTGTCGAACTTCCCAAATAATATTCCGATGTTTACGTTTTCCTTGAATACAAGTGACCAAAAAATTGTTTTTTCTTTCTTTGTTGGTTGAAAATTGTCATTTAATGTTGGGGGCTTTCCTGGAAACCTGAATTTAACGGGCAATTAACAGGAAATTTAATTGGAAAATACAAAGAACTGGTATCTACTTTGAAGTTTGCGTTCAACCATGCACATTATCTTTAGAGTAATTCCCTGGATCTATGCATATTAATACTTTTTAAGTTCCAGATATTTTTTTGCATACAACCGCTGTCATTAAAAAACTATTAAATAATCGAATTATTCTATTCTATTATTTACTAGTATTTCACTTATATTAAAAATCAACAAACGAAATTACGTTTTAAAGCTGAATTATTAATAAAAATCACAGAATGTAAAATTTAGCATTAATGTAATTTTTTTACGAAAATTTCAATCCCACAGCAGTGACAGCTAACCATTAGGAGTTGTTATTCCAAATCTTTTTAGTCTCACAGTAGCAAAATAACATATATTCTAGAATTTTGTTTTTAGGCGTAGATGGCAGGATATGATTTTGTTGTATTTCCTTCGGTTTTGCTCACAACCACAGAAAATGCCCTTACAGCTGCTTGACCACTTACACTTTAGTGGTTATAAGAAGCATATTATTGTTAATAATGTTTCCACTTCATGTTAATATTGAACAGCACTACACACAAAACAAATTTTAAATCGCATTTTTATTTAGGTGTAAAATTCAGTTACTATTAAGTGTAAAATTTATGTGATACATGAGATGGCAAATTTGGAATTAATCCCAAGGCTGCCGATAATGTCAGCAACCATCCTTGAAGACATGGAAAGTGAATCTTTTTGTCCTCGGTCTGAAACTGAATGCTGCAGATGACTCAATGAAAGTTTTCCACGAACTCAAGCGTCCAAAGTTTGCTATCGATGCTGAGATTTTGTTCTGTGTTTAAATATGCTACTATTCAAAATGTCAAACAGATTATTTGTGATGGAACAAAAATCTACAATATGGCTGGCAGATGCTTTAATACACTTAAATAGCATAAGGCAGTGGCTACTGATTGTCTGAAAACTTGAGATGCAAGGCAGTGGCGACTCGTAGCTAAAATTAGTGGGGGTGCTGCTCCAGAAAATTTTTACCCTTTGTTTTAAAATTGTGTAAAACGAAACAAACATGTATAAAAAGAAAATTTTTTCAGAAACTTGATAAAATCCTAAAAGAACAAAATCAAACATTTTTTACTTACTTTAACCTTAATTGTTACTGTTCGAGCTTAATCTATTCATTTAAAAATGAAATCCATTCTTCTTGTTTTAATTTGCGCGAAAAAAAATGAATCAAATAGAATAGCTGGAAGCAGGATAATAATCTAATTCTTTATCACATTCAAAAATATGGTACACGGTTTTTAAGCACAACACACGCGGAGTAAAAAAAAACTACCTTCGACCAGCACGCCAGGGTTGGCACTGCGGGAACGACAGCGCTCTCTCTCCCTTGCAGCCTCGCGTGTAGCTTCCTATGCGCGCATGCGCACAACAGTCAAACACCTCGCCGCTAGTACTGTGAAGCGCACAGTTCCATACAAAGATTTTTGTATCTTTTTCAAAAACTGGGGGATGGCTACTGACCTTAAGCTTAAGGATTATATATTGTACAAGTATAAAGAAAGAATTAAAGAAAAAATTACTCATTATATTAAATGTTATCGATAATATCAAGTTGCAATTGGGGGTGCTGTAGTTCCACAGTGCCTATACGCGAGCCGCCACTGATGCAAGGTTTACTCGTATTACACTCAAGCCATCGATAATAACATGTTTTTTTGTTAGTTTGAGCACAATATGGTGTGGCAGCAGTGCCGGCTCAAGGTACCGGCAACTCGGGCAGTTGCCCGGGCGCGTAGTGTGCTTAGGGGCGCCATCAAAGATTTTCCAAAAAAAAAGAAAAAGTGAAAATAATAAATATTTTTTCAATCTGACGTTTTTAAGATGGAAAAACAGCAGGTGATGTGTATATATGTAGAGAGAGAGAGTGTGAGTGTCACTTTTAACGACACGCAAAGATGCTCGGTTGTCAAATCTCTAGTGTAAGTTCACGCGGAGTTTATTATTGATATTGGCGTTACTGTACGATACGTTTTTACACTAGAAAGGCAACAAAGTATCTGTTCAGTATCTTCTCAGACGTCAAAGTGACAACTGTCAGTTTTTCTTTTGCTTCTGAGATTGTTCTTGTGTTTTTGGTTTCTGCCATTTATAATGATATACCGTAGTGTTTTTATTTGTTTTCTTTAGACATTTTCGATTTATTTTATTTTTTACTACTCCTAAAATTAGGTAATGCCACAAAAATGTTATCCGGCTATGAAAACAGAAAAGGACGTCTTCAACAAGAAGAAGCAGTCAAGAAACACCCAAAGGTATCAAGTTTTTTCAGTCCTAAGTCAAACAGTGGGAACAATGCAGACTCAACTTCTTCAGCTACATATATCTGTCCAGATTTGTCATCTAATGATTGTGAAGTCAAACCCACTGAAGATACTGTACTTTCTGAAGAAAAGAACAACTGCATGCATGAATTAAAAGATCAGGATCACAACTGTAATGTGGCTGAAGACAGTCTTAGGCAATAATGTCACACTCACAGCAGGGAATACTGGGAAAGTTGAAAGTAAATTTGAAAACTCAATCAAAATAAATGTCAAATACAATGATCCAGCACAATGGCCAGATGAATTATCAATAGCTGAAAGTGATCACATCATTATGAATGGGCCACATCCTATTAATAAACAGTACAGTTTTCCAAAAGATACAAATATACGTAGTTTCTATGTGACAATGATGTATAGGAAAATAAACAATGGTGAGAATTTTCTTAGAAGGTAGCTTATTTATTCAGAGAGAACCAACAAAATTTATTGCTTTTGTTGCAAAATTTTTGGCTTCGCCAGTCAATGTTAGGAAAATCTGGAATTAATGACTGGAAGCATGCTCATGAATACTTACAGTCACATGAAAATTTCAGCTTTGGAGAATAAGTTAAGGTACTAAGAAAATAATGATATAAATGGATGTGATCTCTTGACTGAACTAGATATAGCCAAAGAATTATTTCCTGAAGATGTAAAGCTTCCAATAGAAGACGCTAGGTTCATAAACATTAATAAGTTACAGGATGTCATGCCAAATCTGTGGGTTGCATTAAGAATGATGCTTACAATGCCTATTACTGTGGCCGCTGGCGAGAGAAGCTTTAGTAAACTAAAGCTTATAAAAACATACTTACGGTCATCCATGTCTCAAGACAGAATGAATTCTTTGGCAATTTTGTCTATAGAAAATGATATTGCAAAGAATATAAATATAGAAAGTGCCATGAAAAGATTTGCTGATCTAAAGGATAGAAAAAAAATGTTTTAGGTAGGCTAATTGTTCATACTGTCCAAATACTGGTTCAGAAAAAAAAAACACAATATTATTGTTCATTGTTTGTTACAAAACAACCCAGGTAATAAACTCATTTCTATATTTTTAGTTTTTTCCTTGTGAAAATGTTTATAATTATACTTAAAAAGGTCGCCGAATTTCAGCTTGCCCAGGGTGCCAGCAACCATAGGGCCCGGCCCTGCATGTACCACAGCTGATTTTAAGGTTTCACCTTCCAACATCCACAGAGATTGTTGAGTCTCAGGGTCAGTAACAGAATCAATAAATTGCAATTGAGCTAAGTTATCTTGAATATCTGGTGGACAGTTACTATAAGCTAAACTAGGTAGACGCTCAGTATCACTAGCAAATTCTTGCCGTTTCACCATTCTTCTATATACATTGTTTCAATTGTGTCATTAGTATTGTTTTAAATACACGCTGCGTATATTTGCATGTTGTCGTCCTCAGTGACGTCATTATTTCATCCAATGACTTTCAATCTTGGATCACGGTTTCTGCTGCCCTTAACTATTAACATATGACGTTCCTAAAGGAATTCCTTCTGGGTGTTCTTTTTTCAATGCTCTTGATGTGTGTTCAACCCCAGTCTTAGCAAATGCGGGGTTCATTAGTTCAAAAACAAATAACAATGAAACAAAAGCTAAACTGCTAAAACATTTACACTGCACACAAATATCAATTTTCTAGCCGAAATAAATCATTAGAAATATTAGTTTGAAGTTTTCAAATTTTCCCCCCTTTCAAAGGACGCATTTTAAACTTTCGAGAGATTCGAAAAGAATGAATCGTAATAGTTTATCAATTCCTATGGAACCCAAAATAATTTTTTATTCATCCCTAAGAACTACATAATTGCGTTTCTCTCCCCCCCGGAGGTATTGGTGAAAATCATTTCTTCAATTCAAAACGTCATGACCTTCACATTTCACTAACAAATTTTTTAAATTGTAACATAATAACATCATTTGAAATATTCGTTTAAATTTTGCCGATTCGAAATTTCTCCACCGTCAGACAATGCAATTGTGACTTTTACGACATTACGAAAGTGCAGATCATAATATTTCGTCAACACCTATGCAACACAAAAAACGTTTTTAATATATCACTAAAAACAAAGAAGATGAATGTCTACAAACGGACAGCCATATATGCAGAAGACAAAGTGAAAACATTAACTCGTCTTTGTTTTTCTTTAGAATGAAAAACAGCTAAAAATAACGATTTTTAAATAATATATTCGTAACGATGTGATGTTCTTAATTTTTTTTGTTTGTAAGGTTCGTTGTTTATTAATTCTGAATTTGTTTCAAGTTTAAGCAAAATATTACTTTGTGCAATTGACGAACCAAAAAAATGTGGAATATCTATCCAGTCAGTTTGTTAGAAATCTTTTGGGATTAATTGTAACAGAATAAAGAGTTTTCGACACAAAATAAAAGTCTTTTTAGATATGTAAATGATTATGAAATGTATCTGTTAAAATATTGGACTACATATATGAGATAATCTTCGCAACTTTAGTTAATGGTTTGCGAAATGTGTTCGTTAATTGCTACTTGAAAACTGAAACCTAAATTGAGTAGTTTTATCGAACCATGAATAAAATTTCGTTTTCTGTATCGGTCTATTCTGTATGTCTTTTAACGAACAAACTGATCCAAACACGATTTTGATATTTATGAGCTATGAAAAGAAAAACGAAATTAAAAATGCATTCATTTCGTAAAATGTGAATTTTTATATTAAAAATAAAATTTTAGATGACACTTTTATTTAGAAAATATTTTATAGCAAATTGAGAATGAAAAAATTACAGAATTTGTAACCACCTGCCCTTGGCTACCATTTTATTATTAAATGAAAGGAAAATTACTCAACACAATTCCGATGACGTCACCGAATCAGTGGATTTAGCAGAACAAAAAAAATAATTGTTTACATCGATACGTAACAATGGTCGAAACTCAAAAATAAAAGCAAATGGGAAAAAAACTATTTGATGTTTTAGCATTGTATGACGAGAATTGTGTGCTTGGTGTCTATGAATTTTGAGTAGAGGTAAGTCCTTATGAGTTGAATTAGTGATAAATAAAGATGTTTAAGAGTGCGCATGTTATTGACGCGTCTTTGGACTTGCTTAAACGTAAGGATGAATATGAATTCCTCCATGATATTGGAGAAGGAGGATTCGGTAAGGTCATAGCGTTGTATGACAAAATAAATGCTCGTGAAGTAGCAGCCAAGATAGTGGCAGAAGCTTCTAATGGCGAAAATATGTTTTGGCCTCATTTATACCACGACAACATTGTCTGTTTGTTTGAAACAATGCCTCTAATAAGCAACGCAAAGGCATTCTTTATGCCCTTAATGGGTACCGATCTCTTTAATTTAATACATGAACGTGAATTTTTTACTGCTCCAGATTGCATAACAAGAAAAAAGGGTTTTGTTTTTGATTTTCTCAAAGGATTGGATTATTTACATAATCAAGGATTAACTCACAATGACTTAAAAGAGGAGAACATCCTCATTAATAGAGAAATGAATAAAGCTGTCATAACTGATTTCTCATTTCTAAACAAAGCAAGAGAAACAGACTTTAGCAAAATAGCCGCCCCTTTTCTGTATTTACCACCGGAAATTGTATCTGCTAGAATGCACGGCCCATTTGATGCCATAGATGCTGAGCTTTGGGTGGCAGGAATCGTAAGTCTTCAGATAATGACAAAACAAGCGTTTTCAAAATGCATTAAACTTTGTGCACCTTGTCCCACTTTCGACAGTCACGTTAAACCGATGCTCACGAGCATGAAAGATCCTCGGTTCATGCGTTCGCTTCTGTTAAAGGCTAATCCTGCTTCACCCATTAAAATTGAAGCTGCTAATCAACTAATCACCTTTTTAGATCTCTTTATTTGTGAAGAGCCGCAGAAAAGAGTAAGGGCGAAAGCAGCGCTGCTTCATGATTTCTTCTTGAAAGATGAAGATAATAAGGTTGAGTGTGATGGTGCAAAAGTGATGGACCCCTGTTTTCGTGTGATACCAAGAGGCGCTCATGCTAATAAAGCTGAAGGTTGGAAAAAGCCAAAAACTGTTTCGTCCAATAAAAATACAGATGTTGAAATGAAAGAATGTGATAAAGCTTCACCAACTAATGATGGTAGAAGGATGATACAATTACGCAAATGCGTCGCACGATTTTTCAGGAGAATATTCTGCATGAGTTGCTCCTGTACGTCTACTAATAAAAGGCAAGATTTTAAGATTGGCAAAGTGAATGAACTGCCTCCTGATGAAATGCATCCTAAAAGATTAATGATAGGTTATAAGCAGCCAAATTCCGTTTCTGATGGTGTTAGTAATGAGAGCAAGAAGAATTCCGGGGTAAAGAAAAAAATCAAAAGAAAGTTAACTGAAAGGCCCAAAAGTGGGGTGTGTGAAAAGTGGAGTGTGTGTGGGAAGAAATGTGTGAAGCAAAAAGAAAGTAAAGATAAAGAATGTGAAAAGAATTTAAAGAAAATGAGAAGAGAGCAAAGGGACCGTGTCAAAGGAAATGCAAATGAGGCAGAAAGCAGTGGTGAGAAAAGTGAAGAAAGTGAATTGGGTCGTAGTTTAGATGAGAAGAAGGCCCAAAGAAAACTGGGAAGAAGTAAACTATAAATCAACACACCCAAAACAAAAGGCTCTTTTAAGAGCCACATATTGTGTAGAAAGGATGCCCGATCGTACAAAGTAAATTATCTAGTAAAGTGGCATTTTCACTGCTCTAAGAAATCTTTAAAGGAAAATCCGAAAACGATACTTGGTATGCGAATTAGCTGGATCAGCATTCTCCTTAAGTGTTGAAGAGAAATTTCCTTGATCCCTCTTTTTCCTTCCACACTAACTGCCTACGTGTGGAGGGGTTTTCTCCAGGTTAGAGCAAAACACTCTGACATGGATGGTGCCTTGACGTGGCGTCAGAGCTTTTCACTAAACCATCTGGCAAACATATTTCTATGTAACAGAAAATGCTGATTGACACTTTAATGTAACTTTGTAGTATATTTCTCCCTCTTTTTCCTCCCACGTTAGCTGCCTATATGGCTCAATCGGTAACGCGCTAGGCTCGTAATCTGTAAATCCCAGGTTCGAGTCCCACCTAGGCCAACGTCGAGATTTATCTCCGCAAAACTCTCAGTCAGTAAGGGACACCGATGGGCTTGGAAAAGTCGCCGTCCATCGGATGGGACGTAAAGTCGTGGCCCCGTCTCAGTGAGACCCTGTGAACTTTAAAAACATGCTGGATGACCTTGAAGGGAGCTACAATCTGTCCAGTGAAACTGTCTTTGAGCCCGCGGGGTTCTTTTGATCTGGCCATTTAGCCCATTTTGGACAAAAAAAGTTTAATTCAGAGGTAAAACCATTGACGATCCTATTTTTTCGTTTTCGGCTGTCCGTAGTTGCGTTAGAGTAAGATGTAGGCATAATTGCTGTATTTGTAACTGCGCTCTTTAGTGAACGGCTTAAATATTTCACTCTTGAAACATTGATCCACCCCCTACCCTCTGAAAAAGTCTTTCCTAATGCCCATTGGAAGTTTCTAGCTGAAATATTTAGTGCGTTGCCTTGACCTAATTCGAAATGGTTTTACACAAATTTGACATCTAAAGTATGCGAAAATAACTGTACAAAATAATCTCTGAATGCTTTTGAATATCGTAAGAAATGAAATACCGATTATTAACATTTTTCTAAATACCATTCCTTTGTTGAATTTTAAATTTTTACCTGAAATTTGTTTATAAATGAGCAAATGAAATTCAAGTGCTCAAATATGTAATTAATTTTTTTTCAGATTCCTAACTATATATATTGAACTTAGGCTCTCTGAGATGAGTTCGAGCTCGAGCGAGCTTGGGCCAGAATAATTTAAGTTTCAAATATATAATAATTTGAAATAAACACCATGTGGGTTTCGATTTTTTTTTTTACATATTCTCTAGCGTTTTTAAATGAATAGCTCTTTGCGTTTAGCAGGAGGCCTAAGAATTTTCAGTCTCTACTAGTATTTCAATTTTTTCGTTTCAAATACCATTAACATTTTAATTTTATCATAAAATGATTATAATTAATAAGAATAAATAATTAGCGACATGCATTTCTCTGTATACGTAGGTCTTATGATGCGTCAGAGAACGTTTTCTCCAAATGGGTCTCGGGCTCAAATAATTGACGAAATGGACTCCGGGCTCAGTAATTGACGAAATAGTTCAGGCTCAGAAGGACTCGGGCTCAATAATTCAAGAAATGATTCAGGCGGTATCGGATTCAATAGCTTTGAGCTCGGGGTGATAAAATTGATCCCGTCCTGAACTCGTTTCTGCTAAGCTTCATTGCAATTATACCAATGAGAGAGTTGATGTGATGAACGTAAGAATGTCTCAAGTGGAATGGGATGAGTTCGCACTTTGTATAAAATTTTATGAGCGAAGAATTCTTTGAATTCCTCTTCCAGATCCATAACCATTGTTAGTCTATTAAAGTGTCTCAAGACAGACAACAGTGGAATACGATATTGGCGGAAGAATAGAAATATAATTCATTACAGCTCACACATTTTCAAAAAAAGCCATCAATGTTTTCACTTTGTAGATATTCACTATTTTGTTTTTACAGAGAATTCTTTTTGAGTTGGATAGATATTGATGAAATGTTACGATTCGTATTTTTGGAATATCCCAATAGTTTTCATACCAAACCTAGGCACATAATACGAACAATGAAAATGACGATTCTGATCCGTTTCTAGAAAATGTTTTGACCAATAGTTTTAGATGCATAATAATCAGTTCATAGCACTCATCAAAAATGCATATTTTTGGTTCTTAATCAAAATATTTTAATAATTGCAAACCCATCGGTGTTCCCTACTGATTGAGAGTTTTGCGGAGACAAATCTCAACGCTGGCCCAGGTGGGATTAGAACCTGGGATCTACCGATTGAGCCATATAGACAGGTAGCATGAGAGACAAAAGAGGGATAAAGATCCTACAAAGTTGCATTAAAGTGTCAATCAGCATTTTCTGTTACATAGAAATATGTCTGCCAGATGGTTTAGTGAAAAGCTGTGACGCCACGTCAAGGCACCATCCATGTCAGAGTGTTTTGCTTTAACCTGGAGAAAACCCCTCCACACATAGGCAGCTAGTGTGGAAGGAAAAAGAGGGATCAAGAACCACAAAGTTGCATTAAATCGTCAAACAGCATTCTCTGTTGAGCACATTTAATGGAATATTTTGCAGTATCTTGTGCAAGATCTAATTTAAAAAAAAAACAATTAGACCTTGCCCCCATCCCTTCCAGTGGCAGAATCCATTATGATGCACCTTCCCATATCAGCAGGCGACTGTCCACTAGGTCTTTCACCACTAGTGGCAGGTGATCAGAAAGTACTGCTAAGTCACCGGAATGAATGGTTCCGTGTGATTAGCCACCACACATTTAGCTACTTTGGAATTTAAAAAAATAAATAAATAAAATATACTTACCTATACTTACACAGAAGAGCTTGCTGATGAGAAGTAGAGTGTTTTTTCCAATTCATTAGAATTGTATTTTTTCGTTTTTAGAGATATAAATTTTCTTGCGCTCTTTCAGAATATAGTTTTTTTTTTCCTGGTGGCTCTTCACTAAGTTTGGGTTGGATTCGATTTTTAACAGAATATGGTAAAAATCGAGGTCAGTAATCCAGTAAGGCCGCAAAGTTTGCAAAAAAGTATTGAAATGAATTTCACATTTTCTATTCGTCCGACAGGTGCCACTAATTCACTTTAAAGTAGGGGTTCTCAATGTGGGGTACGCGGTAAAATTTTTTGGGGTACGCCGTGAGAGCTCAAAAGTTGCTAGATATATGTTATATATAGAGGGTGTCCCTGAATTCATGGCCCAAATGTGAAGGGATGGAGTACACACCGAACCCACCAATATTCGCCATAGAATATGCGGCCGCAAACGCAGTGAGGAGTCAGAAATGAAGGACAGACACAGAGGTTTCCAGTGTGACATTTATTGGAGATCATTACAACAAATGCTCAAATGTCCGCCCACCAACGTTGATACAGGCGGCACAATGGCGGAGTAGTGATCGGCGTACCTGCTTGTAAACACCGGGCTTGCCGCGCACATCGGCGGCTGAGAATGCTGGGGTTTGGCCGATCCAGCGCTTTTAAGCCATGCCGCCTTGTCTGCGCCCACTACCAGCACTGGGCTGCATTTGCGGCCGCATATTCCATGACAAATATTGGTGAGTTCGGTGTGTACTACCATCCCCTCTCGTTTGGGCCATGAATTCAGGGACACCCTGTATATATGTTTTACGTTATTCCCATTGTTATACTATAACTATAGTTTTATCTTTCTATGCAAGAGGTACAGTCGGTCAAAAAAGTATCCGAACATTGTGGTTGATTACAGAATTCAGAAAAAATATCTGGCAACGACTTTTTAGAAATTCCATTTGAACGGTAGTTTGCAATGGCTGTCTAGAGCGTTATTAAAAACAACGTATTATAGAACTTCCTTTTTGCTCTTGGACGTTAATTCTGGTAATTAAATTTTGCAAAAAGCTTCATTGGATTGCCGACTTTGGTTTTCTAATAATTCGCAACACTTCGGACAAAGAATCCTACTCCTAGATTTTCTAGGACTTCCAGTACAAGGACGTGCCCTATCATTAACTATATACTGTTCAAAATATACAAAGCATACTTTCAAGTGTATACAAAGCATACTGACTATGCTCATCAAACTTTAGAGTTTGTTTGACCACTGCATCAATCACAACTAAAACAATGCTTGGCAGTGTAAAGGAATTGGAGGCAAGGTTACCTAATTCCGTGTTATTTTGCTTTACCTACGTTGTTTATTGTTAAAATTAAATACAATTGTTCAAGATGAAAGACTACACCATGAACTAAATATCCGTGAAAGGTTTTTGACTAAGTAAATGATACATCCTGACTTAAAATCTTTTTAATGCATATTCCGCGCAATGGTTTCTAAATCCTTGATAGTATTTCGTATTCCGTTATAATGGTGTCTTAACTCAGTGACAGCGTTCCTAACAGTGACGTAGCAAGGTGACTGGGCCTTCTCGCGATACTTATTTTTTGAGCCCCTTCCCCCTCCTTAAAAACATATTTTGGAAAAAAAAATTAGGAAATCATTTTTTTAATGAAATAGAAACACCTTTGTTTTATAGTTTTCTTAATTTAATTTTGCAGTGTACACATATAAATCACGAGATATCATATCAGTATCATTCAAGCCAGGATCTGAAAAAATATAATAAGGATGGAAAAAAATGGGGGGAGCGCGTGCAAGTGACTCAACGGAGCCGAAAAAGGTAAAAAAAAAAAAAGGGGGCGAAGACAAGAGACTGGCTTTGCATTGAAGTATAACATTTTCCCCTTCGCTTTAGAGGTCTTTAAAATTTTTTGAAAAATGTGTGAAATATGCTCATACGGGCTCTGATCTAGAAAAGGGGGAAGGAGCAGGAAGTACAATCGAGTCAGACAAACGCAAAGAGGGAGCAGGAAGCTGGTTTTCTAATGCAGCATAAGATTTTTCTCTTATTTTACAAGTCTAAAAATTTCGTAAAAAATGCAATGAAATATAAATAAGTTTAATAATTTTTTTGCATCCATTACACATACTCATTCACAAAGGGTGAAGATATGGCCATATATCGAACACATTACTGTAGTTTGCTCCCACCTGAATCAGAGTAATTTTTCAGTTGCTCTATTAAGCTTTTTTTATACATCCTAAGTATACTTATTAACTTAGTGTTTTTTTAAGATCTCTATGATTTTTTTTTTTGTTATTAGAGTAAGAACAATAATTTTAATCTCCTCAACGTAGCAAAACTTTTGAGAGTTAAAAATATTTTTATTTTATAGACAATCTTCTAGTAACGAAAAAAGAAAACAGACACCCATTATCATGTTATTGTAAGGTAGGTTTTAAGGAGAGTAAGATTACATTTGTGTTTTCAAACTAGCAGATGAGTCTGCGAATTTAGATATCGTTTAACGATACATCAGAGCATTTTATTCTGATATGTGTGAATCTTTACAGAATTGCAGGGAAAATATTTGCCTTCTATTTCAGCCACTAAGGTCTTTGGATATATGTTTGAGATTTATCTAGCATAGTTTCAGAATCTGACATATGAGAATGACTAAAAATAAATTATGAATCTGAACTTCTAATAAACCTGTTTTTCGTTTTAAAAGTCATAACAAAGCGATAATCACTTATTTGATTTCGCCAAATAATAATTTAAATATGAAAATAATTTTGAAATAAGCACTGAGATCTACCATAGCAAGCAAAGGTTTTAAAACAGAAAACTATTGAACACATCAGAGCAGTTTTGAAGACTAGAGGTGACACTGCTCTTCTCTGTATATCGAAAAGGATGGGAAGGGGAGACGGGAAGATTTCTGCCTGAAGGTCGGACACAAGGAGTGGCGTTGCGATTGGTTCAATTAGCGGCTGCCTATGATCGGGGGCAAGGAAACAAGCAGGAGAGAGTTGAGGCGGCAGTCGGCCGGACCGGCGTTTTGCATGACGGCCGGCAAATATACGGAATGGCTTTCAAAAGGTTAAGAAAATAAGCGCAAAATTGCGATGGTATCAGTTAATGTCGGATTGAAAGGGATCAATGGAGTAAATCTACCCATCTTGGACAAGTTTGAACTGGCAATCTAAGTGATAGGAGCAAAATTTGTATACTCTCTCATAGCAGTAAACAAGGAATTTAGTGGAAAATATGAAGCCATATTTGGTTATGATTTGTTGAGAGCTCAAGGTTTTGTGTGGGATTTGAAGAATCAAATGGTAGAAGGAGAGAGCGAGTCATGCCCCCTTCGCTATGCCCCTGAGCCCAAGGGAGATCTACCCTGTCATAATTTGGAAAATGAGTCACGGAATTAATAGTGAAGCCATTTCGGCCACGATGGAAAGAGCTGTAAATAAGATAATGATAGCCCCTCCTACTGAAAGGATTGTTTTGGTGAGGAGCACTCAAGGAGACCTCGCTTCCAAAACAGTCTTAGCACAGCAATGGGAAGGAATAAGAAACGAAACAATAAGATTAGCAAGGTCCTTAAATGTTGTGGATAACAATGGACTACTAAACATTAGAGTCGCGAATGTCTCGCAGCAGCCAGTGTGGATAAACAGGGGTATGAAACTGGCAACTTCAGAAACCCTGCAGGCGATGCAGGTGAAATATGTAAATGCAATTGAGAAAACTAAGTCTGAGCCCCTGTTCATTGATGACTTTGATTTAACACATATCTCACACAAGATGCGCAAACCCTTGGGAGCCCTTCTAATGAGAAATAGAGATGTTTTCGCTGGAGATATAAGTGAGCTTAGTAGCACAGACGTTATCTATCATGAGATACATTTAGAGGATGATAGACCTGTTAGACGCTCTGCATATCGAGTGCACTATGCCATGCATTCAGTATTGGATGAACAAATAAAGGAACTCCTCGACAATGGCATAATTCGTGAAAGTGTCTCGCCATATGCTGCGCCTATCCTGCTAGTAAAGAAACGTGATGGAAGCTACTGATTTTGCGTTTGATTATAGAGCCCACAATGCCAAAATCATCCCAGACTCCTACCCCTTACCTTTGATCAATGAGGGCATTGATTTATAACAGATGCGAGCTATTTCAGCTCATTAGACATGACATCTGGCTATTATAAAGTGCCTGTACATCCAAGGGATATGGAAAAAACAGCATTCATCAGAAAAATGGTCTGTATGAATTTACACGACTTCCGTTTGGCTTTAAATGTGCACCCACCAGCTTTCAGCGCTTATCAATGCGATGTTCTTGGACTGAAAAGTGATCAGATTTTGATATACCTTGACGATATCATCGTGGCATCAAAAACATTCGAGCAACATTTGTCTAAATTACAGACCGTCTTTGATACGTTGCGAAAATTTAAGCTCAAGCTCAAGCCTCAAAAATGTCAATTCTTAAGAGAATCTGTATCCTATATGGGACACCTGATTACCTCCCAGGGAGTTAAACCCAATGCGCGAAATCTTGATGCAATCAAAAACTTCGCCATTCCGAAGTCAGTGAAGAAGGTGAGAGCCTTCCTGGGTTTGACGGGCTACTACCGCAGGTTTATTGACAAGTATGCTGAGATCGCCCTACCTTTGATAAGCTTGATAAAGAAAGATAGATCCTTTGTGTGGACCGCTGACGCAGAGAGGACTTTTTAAGAACTGAAATTAAAACTGATGACGGAACCCGTGTTGATCTATCTCAACTTCGAAAAGATTTTTTTTATCCATTGATGCCAGCGGAGAAGCTGGGGCTGCAGTAATTGAGCAGGAATGAAAAAGCGGAGTTAGACAAGCAGTTTTCCTATGCTAGCCAGAAATTAAAGGCAGCAGAAACCCGATATTCCACCATTGAAAAGGACGCTCTGGCAGTTAAATTCGGCATAAATTATTTTAAACTTATTTATATGGGAAGAAGTTTACAATCATCAGTGACCACGCCCCACTGTCATACCTTTTGAAACTAAAGGACACGTCAAGCAGGTTCGCAAAGTAGAATTTAGCCCTTCAGGGCTATGACTTCTATATTATTTATAGGCCTGGGAAACATAATATCCCCGATGATATATTACCTCGTAATAAAAATACCAATGAGGAGAATGTAATTTTGTCTAACAAGTTCGCAGACAAGCAACAGCTTCGGGATCTACAGAGGGAAGACACCCAGATAAGGGATTTAACAGAATTTTTAGAGGGAGCTAGCAGCAAGTTTCAGCAAAAGATGCCTGATTTACCTGGAAGACGGGATGCTTTTCCATTATTCAGGCCACACAGGAAGGATGTCAGAAATGAGCTCGCACAACAACTAGTTATATCCAAGAGTTTAGCTGGACAGATTTTAGAACTCTGCCACGACCTGCCATGCTCTGGTCATTTGGGGGAACTGAAGACGCTACAACACATTCGATCTCAATATTTCTGGCGGGGAATGTATGCAGATGTACGGAAGACTTGTGCCTCCTGCTTCGAGCGACGAGGCTACGTGGCCAGGCGAAAGTCGAATCTAGAAAGAGTTCCACTTGCTTCCCGTCCATTCGAAAGAGTTGCAATGGATTTCCTAGTGCCGTTACCCATGACGGAAAAGGGTAATAAATACATACTGGTAATTACTGATTATTTTACGAAATAGCCCGAAGTCTGTCCTATGCCGGCTCAGACAGCAAAAGGGGTAGCGAAAATATTCGTGGAAGATTACGTCGTCAAAAGCATCTCGCAGTTTGTCATCAGTGACAATGCAAGAAATTTCACTGGAAAAGTAATGACTTCCGTTTATGAAATGCTAGGCATTTGCAAGTGCCGAGCAATTCCATATCGGTCCCAAAGCAATAGATTATGCGAACAGATGAATGCAAACATTCTCAACATAATATCGCATTATGATTAGATTCCGCGCAAGTACACTGGGATGAGTTTATACCCTTTATATTATTGGCTTATCGGAGCGCAGCTCATACTTCCACCAAAGAATCCCCTTATTATCTGACCTATGGACGCGACTTGGTACTTCCTTATCGGATTTGGGCGACGCAGAGACAGGAATAAAAGGATTGAAGGATAAACATGGTAAGGTTGTAGAAGGTGAGGATTCTGTCATGGCTAGGTGGGCTGAGCATTTCAGTGATGTTCTAAACAATGTGGTTAGTTCTACTCCCATTGTTTGCAATGATGATACATGCATTGTTGACTTCAATGTTGGCCCTACAACACAATTTGAAGTTATTGTGGCTGTTTCTAAACTTAAACTACATAAATCCCCAGGGGTAGATGAAATTACTACCGAAATGCTTAGAGCTGGGAATGTTTCGGTTACCACTTGGATGATTCTAAGGATTTTACCAGAGCTATTGTTATCCCTATTTTCAAAAAAGGTGATCGCAGTTCTTGTGATAACTATAGGGGTATCAGCCTACTCTCTGTTCCAGGTAAAGTTCTTTCCATGATTGTGCTTAATAGAATTAAGAATCTGGTTGAGAGTCAATTGCGTGATGAGCAATGTGGATTCAAAAGTGGTAGGGGATGTGTGGATCAGATATTTTCATTTTGGCAGATTCTTGAGAAATGTTTAGAGTTTCAGAAACCTTTGGTTGCTAGCTTTGTTGATTTCAAAAAGGCTTTCGACTCTGTTGATCGTCATAATTTATGGTTGATTGTGAGATCATATGGTATACCAGACAAGTTAGTTAACATAATGAAAGCTCTCTATAACACTGAGTCGTGTGTGAGAGTTGGTAAGGCTTGTAGCAATTGGTTTAACATTACTTCTGGTATTCGACAAGGGTGCATTTTGTCTCCTTTTCTCTTTAGTTTGGTTATTGATTATGTTATGCGAAATTCACTTCAAGGGAAAGATTTTGGCCTTAAATGGGCTGGAGATACGAAAATTTCTGATTTAGATTATGCTGATGATTTAGCCCTTTTGGCCAATGATGTTGATGAGATGAACTCTTTCATTCAAGCTGTTGATGAGACTGGTAGTAGAGTAGGTTTGGTTATAAACAGAGAGAAAACTAAAGTGATCAAAATTGGTCAGGCAGGCTGTGATTCAGTTAAACTGAATGGTTGCAGTCTTGAGCAGGTGTCACAGTTTAATTATCTTGGGAGCTACGTAACAGATAATGGTGATGTGCGGCATGAGATTAACAGACGAATAGGGATTGCTGCCGGAACTTTTAAGAACCTATGGAGAGTATGGAGAAATAGGCGTATACACCTAAAGACTAAAATTAGACTGTATAATAGTTTGGTTCTTTCTAGGGTTAGTTATGGTAGTGAAACTTGGACACTTTGTAAACAAGATAACAGGAAACTAGATGCTTTTGATTCTAGATGCTTACACAGTATCTTGGGCATTAGGTGGTTCAACTTTGTAACTAATGATGAGGTTAGGCAAAGGAGTTTGCAACCTCCTTTAAGCAGCATATTGTGCAGAGAGAGACTCCGTTGGTTTGGCCGTGTTGCTCGTATGAATAATTATAGATTGGCGAATAGGGTTATGAACAGTGTGCCTAAAGGCAGAAAGAAGGGGAGACCTAGGATGCGGTGGGCAGACAATGTCAAACAGGACCTTGTTAGAATTGGTGTGCAGTGGCCAGATGCAGCAGATGTAGCTCAGGACAGACTTGCTTGGAGAACTAAATTGCACGGTCTGGTTGGACCTCCGTAGTCCATGGCTGCTTGATGATGATGATGATGATGATTAATTTTAAAAAAAATCGATTTATATTAAAAATCGATATATATAAAAATATATATTTTAGCCCGTTTTTCGCGCATAGCTTTTGAATTTACTGTCAGCTTCACAGGCAATGCTTTACATTCATCAACTCGTATTATATAATGAGATTCTATGAATAAAATATTATTTAGGTGCATAGGATTTGGAAACTATCGAATATTTCACAAAAAAAATGCTGTTTTAAACGCCTAAAACAGTATTGAATACAACTTTTCAATTTACAGTCTGAGTGACAATCTGATGGTTTACTTGCATCACGGTGCAATATAAAATGATATTCTATGCCTTAAAAATATTGTCGCTGCATAAAATTTTGAAAAAAACCGATTTATGTATGATAATAGCTATTTTAGCGCTGTTTTCCGCCCGTAAAGCATAGGTAAAAGCTATGTGGTGTGTAATGTTTTAAATTTAGTCAGATTCACAACCTAATGCTTCATATTCATCAACTCGTATTATATAATGAGACTATCAGTTCGTCACTGACATTAAATTGAACACTTGTTAGCACACGAATAGCGCTTAGCACTGATTTAGGTGTTTAAAACAGCATTGAAACCCGTAAATCAATAGTTGTTAGCACAGGTATAGCTTTTAGGTCTATTTTACCTGTTTAAAACAGTGTTGAACCTGACATTTTGGTGAATAATTCGATATTCTCGAAGTTCTAACACCTAAATTATAATTTACCCAATAGAATCTCATTATATAATAATGGTTGATGAATATAAAGCATCAGGTTGTGATTCTCACATAAATTCAAAAGTCATTACACATCATACAGCTTTTAACTATCTTTTATGCGATGAAAATAGCGCTAAAATTGATATTTCACATATTAATCGTTTTTTTTTTGAAAATTCTATGCAGTGAAAATGCTTTTGAAACATAGAATGTCATTCTATATCACGCCTTGATCGAAACCACACGAATAGCTTTTAGCACTGTTTTAGGAGTTTAAAACAGAATTGAAAGTAATATTTTCTTGAATTATTCGATATTTTCAAAATGTTATGCACCTAAACTATATTTTAGCCATAGAATCTCATTATATAATACTAGTTGATGAATATAAAGCATTAGGTTGTGAATCTGACTGTAAATTGAAAAGTCATTACACACCATATATCTTTTGCCTCTGTTTCATGCGCGGAAAACAGCGCTAAAATATCTATTTTGTTAGATAAATACATTTTGTTCAAAATCCTATTTAGTGAAAATATTTTTAAGGCATAGAATATCATTTGATGTTACGCCTCAATAGAAATAAACCAACAAATTGTCACTCAGACTGTAAATTGAAAAGTTGTTAGAACAGGAATATCTTTTAGCTCTCTTTTAGGAGACTGAAACAGTGTTGAAATTGATGTTTTGGTGAATAATTCGAAAGTTTCGATATTCGATGAACCTAAAGTATGCTTCAGCCATACAATCTCATTATATAATACTAGTTGATGAATTTAAAGCCTTAGGTTGGGAATCTGGCTGTAAATTCAAAAGTCATTACACAGCATTTACCTATGTTTTACACGTGGAAAATAGCGCTAAAATTCGTATTTTCACATATAAATAGATTTTTTCTTTTAAATTCTCTGCAGTGAAAAATGTTTTTAAGGCATAGAATGTCATTCAATATCACGCCTTGATGGAAATGAACCATCAGATTCCAATTCTGATATTAAATCGAACAGTTGTTCGATTTAAGTATAGCACTTAGCACTGTTTTAGGCGTTTAAAACAGCGTAGAAATGCATATTTTGGTGAATTATTCGATATTTTCGAAATTCTATGCACCTAAACGATACTTTAGCCATAGAATGAAAAAATAGAATTTAGATAGAATGAACTAGTTGATGAATATAAAGCATTAGGTGTGGAATCTGACTGTAAATTCCAAAGTGATTTCACACCACTTAGCTTTTACCTTTGTTTTATGTGTAATATTTAATTTTTATGTATAAAATTCGTATTTTCACACATAAATCGATTTTTTCGAAAATTCTATGCAATGAAAAATTTTTTAACGCATAGAATGTCATTCTATATCACGCCTTGATGGAAACAAACCATCAGATTCTAATTCTGAGAGTAAATTTAACAGTTGTTAGCACGCGAATAGCGCTTAGCACTGTTTAAGGCGTTTAAAGCAGCATCGAAATTCATACTTTCTTGAATTATTCGATATTTTCGACATTTTATGCATCTAAACTACGTTTATGCCATAGAATCTCATTATATAACACTAGTTGATCAATATAAAGTATTAAGTTTTGTATCTGACTGTAAATGCAGAAGTCATTACACACCATATATCTTTTCCTTTTGTTTTACGCGAGGGCCGTTCCATGACCGAGTGGTTAAGCACGATCTAAGGGACTTGGGTACGAGCCAAGGGTAAGGCATGGTTGTGTGTGTCGTTTTTCAGCTATGGGCATGCCATCCTCTCAGACCTGACTCAGATATATACTGACAAACTCATGTCAGACCTTGTGGCAAGCAGCTGCTTGAGAGGGTATTTATTTTTTTATATTATTTTATGCGAGGAAAATAGCGCTAAAAGAGGTATTTTCATTTGTTAATCAATTTTTTTGAAAATTCTCTACAGTGAAAATGTTTTTTAGGCATAGGATATCATTATGTATAACGTCTTGATAGAAACAAACCATCAGATTTCCACTCTGACAGTAAATTGAATAGTTTTTAACGTACGAATAGCTTTTATCAGTGTTTTGGGCGTTCAAAACAACATTGAAACTCATATTTTGATGAATTATCCGATATTTTCGAAATTCCATGCACCTAAACTATACTTTAGCCATAGAATCTCATTATATAATAATAGTTGATGAATACAGAGCATTAGGTTTTGAATATGACTGTATTATTACACACCACAGAGCTTTTTCCTACGTTTTATGCGCGGAAAAGAGCAAAAATAGCTATTTTGATTCATAAATTGATTTTTTTTTCAAAATTCTATGCTTTGAAAATATTTTTAGGCATAGAATATTATTTTATATTACGGATCAATGAAAATAAACCATCAGTTTTTTACTCAAACCCGTTAATTCAAAAGTTGTTAGCACAGGAATAGCTTGTAGCTCCGTTTCAGGGGTTTAAAGCAGCGTTGAAACTGATATTTTGGTGAATAATTCGATATTTTCGAAATTCTATGCACCTAAAGTATACTTTCCCCATAGAATCTTATTACAAAACACTATTTGATGAATATAAAAGCATTAGTTTGTGTATCTGACTGTAACTTCAAAAGTCATTACACACCATATATCTTTTACTTATGCTTTATTCGAGGAAAAAGGCACTAAAAGGGGTATTTTCACACGTTAATCAATTATTTTTTTGAAAATTCTGTACAGTGAAAATATTTTTAAGGCATAGAATGTCATTTTATATCACGCCTTGAAAGAAACAAACCATCAGATTTCCGCTCTGACAGTAAATTGAACATTTGTTTCCGCACGACTATGTTTTAGCACTATTTTGTCCCATGGTCGAGTGGTTAGCACTCTTGGCTACAGATCTAAGGGACCTGGGTTCGAGCCAACGGAAAGGCATATCCTCTCAGACCATCTACTATGGAACACAAACTGACAAGTTCATGTCAGACCTCTGTGGTAAGCAGCTGCTTGAGGGGGTATTTATTTCTTATATTATTTTATGCAAGGAAAATAGGGCTAAAAGTGGTATTTTCACTTATTAATCAATTTTTTTTGAAAATTCTATACAGTGAAAATGTTTTTAGGCATAGGATATCATTCTATATCACGCCTATCTATAACAGACCATCAGATTTCCACTCTGACAGTAAATTGAACAGTTGTTAACGCACGAATAGCTTTTGTCAGTGTTCTAGGTTCGTTTAAAACGACATTGAAACTCATATTTTAATGAATTATTCCATATTTTCCAAATTCTATGCACCTAAACTATACTTTAGCCATAGAATCTCATTATATAATAATAGTTGATGAATACAAAGCATTAGGTTTTCAATATGACTGTAAATTCAAAATTTATTACTCACCACATAGCTTTTTCCTACGTTTTATGCGCGGAAAAGAGAGCAAAATAGCTTCAAAATAGCTATTTTGAATATTTATATTGAGATTTATTATTTATTATATTTGAGATTTATTATATTCATTAATCGATTTTTTTCAAAATTCTATGCTTTGAAAATATTTTTAAGGCATAGAATATTATTTTATATTACCGATCGATCCGATATCAACCATCAGTTTTTCACTCAAACCCGTAAATTCAAAAGTTGTTAGCACAGGAATAGCTTGTAGCTCTGTTTCAGGGGTTTAAAACAGCGTTGAAACTGATATTTTAGTGAATAAGTCGATATTTTCGAAATTCTATCCACCTGAAGTATACTTATCCCAATAGAATCTTATCATATAATAATAGTTGATGAATATAAAGCATTAGGTTGTGTATCTGATTGTAGATTCAAAAGTCATTACACACCATGTAGATTTTACCTATGTTTTAAGCGTGGAAAATAGCGCTAAAATTGGTATTTTCACATATAAATCGATTTTTTTTGAAAATTCTATACAGTGAAAATGTTTTTAAGGCATTGATTGTCATTCTATAATACGCCTTGACAGAAACAAACCATCAGATTCTCATTCTGCAAGTAAATTGAACAGTTGTTAGCACACGAATAACGTTTAGCACTGTTTTAGGCGTTTAAATTAACATTGAAACTCATATTTTGGTCAATATTTCGATATTTTCGAAATTCTATGCACCTATAGTGTACTTTAGTCATAGAATCTAATTATATAATTCTAGTTAATGAATATAAAGCATCAGGCACTGTAAATTACAAAATCATTATAAACCATATAGCTTTTACCTTTGTTTTATTCCAAGAAAATAGCGCTAAAATTTAGCACATAGAAATCGATTTTTTTGAAAATTCTATGCACTGAAAATGATTTTAAGACATAGAATGTTTTTAAGACATAGACTGACTCATTCGTATCATCTGACTCAAACTGTAAATTGAAAAGTTGTTAGCGCAGGAATAGCTTTTAGCTCTGTTTTACGCGTTTGAAACTGCGTTGAACCTGATATTTTAGTGAATAATTCAACATTTTCGAAATTCTATGCACCTATATGTACTTTAGCCATAGAATTTATTATATAATACTGGTTGATGACTATAAAGCTTCAGGATGGGAATCTGACGGTAAATTACAAAATATAGTTTTTACCTTTGTTTTATGCCAAGAAAATAGCGCTAAAATTGGTACATGTAAATCGATTTTTTTGAAAATTCTATGCAGTGAAAATGTTTTTAACACATAGAATGTCATTCGATATCACGCCTTGATGGAAACAAAACACCAGATTCTCATTGTGACAGGTGTTAGCATACGAATAGCGTTTAGCACTGTTTTAAAACAACATTGAAACTCTTATTTTGGAGAATTGTTCCATATTTTCGAAATTCTATCCATTTAAAGTGTACTTTACCCAGAGAATCTCATTACATAATACTATTTGTTGAATATAAAGCATTATTTTGTATGTCTGACTGTAAATTCAAATATCATTACACACCACATAGCTTTTGCCTACGTTTAATGCGAGGATCATAGAGCTAAAAGAGGTATTTTCACATATTAATAAATTTTTCGAAAATTCTATGCAGTGAAAATGTTTTTAAGGCATAGAATGTCATTCTATATCACGCCTTGATAGAAACAAACCATCAGATTTCCACTCTGACAGTAAATTTAGCATTTGTTACCGCACGAATATGTTTTAGCAGTGTTTTTGGCGTTTAAAATAATATTGAAACTCACATTTTTATGAATTTTTCGATATTTTCGAAATTCTATGCACCTAACCTATACTTTAGCCGTAGAATCTCATTATATAATAATAGTTGATGAATACAAAGCATTAGGTTGTGAATATAACTGTGAATTCAAAAGTTATTAAACATCATAAATCTTTTGCCTGTGTTTCATGCGCGGAAAATAGCGCTAAAATATCTATTTTGATAGATAAATACATTTTTTTGAAAATCCTATGTAGTGATGCTAGTTTTAAGTTATTGAATACTTTATATTACACCTTCATGGAAATTAACCATCAGATTGTCACTCAGACTGTAAATTAAAAAGTTGTTAGCACAGGAATAGCTTTTAATTCTGTTCTAGGGGAAGCGTTGAAACTGATATTCTATATCACATCATGATTACTCAGTCTGACAGTAAATTGAACTGTTGTTAGCAGACGAAGAAGTTTTAGCAGTGTTTTAGGCGTTATAAACAGCATAAAAACTCATATTTTGATCAATTATTCGATATTTTCGAAATTCTATGTACTAAAACTTAGCTTTAGATATAGAATCACATAATATAATACTAGTTGATGAATATAAAGGATTATGTTGTGAATCTGACTGTAAATTCAAAAGTTATTACACACCACATAGCTCTTTTCTGTTTTATGCGCTGACAACAGCGCAAATATAGCTATTTTGATAAATAAATCGATTTTTTTTAAATCGCTCTGCTGTGAAAATATTTTTGAGGCATAGAATATTATTTTATATTACGCATGGATGGAAATTAACCATCGGATTTTCACTCAGACTGTAAACTGAAAAATTGTTAACACACGAGTAGCGTTTAGCACAGTTTTAGTAGTTTTAAACAGCTTTGAAACACACATTTATATGAATTATTCGATATTTTCGAAATTCTATTCACTTAAACTATACATTAACCATAGAATCTCATTATATAATACGAGTTGATGAATATAAAGATTTAGGTTGTGAATGACTGTAAATTCAAAAGTTATTAACAACTTTAACAAGTGAATAACTTTTTTTTTTGAAAAAAAAAAATAATGGCAACAGTTCAGAATGCATATTTAACTGATGATTTCATTATAAAACTTTTACCTTATTAGAAAACATGCAATATTACAAGTTTGAAGCAATCAGCCAACCAAAAGGAAATGTCAATTTTATTATAAAACAAATACCTCCCTCAAGCAGCTGCTTGCCACAGAGGTCTCACAGGAGCCTGTCAGTTTATATGCCATAATAGAAGATCTGTGAGGATGGTGGGACCTCAGAAGAAAAACAACAAAACATCCATACCTTACCTGGGGCTCGAACCTAGGTCCCATAGATCAGTTGCCTAGAGTGCTAACCACTCGCCACTGGGTGGCCAATTCATTAGAGTATTATTTAGTTCACCAAATGTGTGTGGTTCACCACCTATGTTTTACGCGAGGATCCTTTTTTTCCTTGATGGAAATTAACCATTAGATTCTCACTCTGACAGTAAATTCAACAGTTGTTAGCTCACGAATAGCGTTTAGCACTGTTTTAGGCGTTTAAAACATCATTGAAACTCATATTTTGATGAATTATTCGATATATTTGAACTTCTATGCACCTAAACTATACTTTAGCCATAAAATTTCATTATAAAGTAATAGTTGATGAATGTAAAGCATTAGATTGTGAGTCTGACTGTAAATTCACAACTTGTTACACACCACATAGCTTTTACCTATGTTTTATGCAAAGAAAATAGCGCTAAAATTGGTATTTTCACATATAAATCGATTTTTTTGAAAATTCTATAAAGTGCAAATTTTTTTAAGGCATAGATTGTCATTCTATATCACGCCTTGATAGAAGCAAACCATCAGATTCCTATTCTGACAGTATACTGAACAGTTGTTAGCACACGAATAAAGCGCTTAGCGTTGTTTAAGGCGTTTAAAGCAGCATTGAAACTCATATTTTGATGAATTATTCGATATTTTCGAACTTCTATGCACCTAAACTATACTTTAGCCATAGAATCTCATTATATAATAATAGTTAATGACTATAAAACATCAGGTTGTGAAACTGACTGTAAATTACAAAGTCATTATAAACCATATAGTTTTTACTTTTGTTTTATGCCAAGAAAATAGCGCTGAATTGGTACATAAAAATCGATTTTTTTGAAAATTCTATGCGGTGAAAATGTTTTTAACACATATGTTGTGAATCTGACTGTAAATTCCGAAGTTGCTACACAATACATAATTTATACCTATGTTTTATGATCGGAAAACAGCGCTAAAAATTGATACCTAAATCGATTTTTTTCAAAATTCTATAGAGCGAAAATAAGTTTAAGGCTTAGAATATCATTCTATATCAAACCTTGATGACAAAAATCCATCAGATTTTCACTCTGACATTAAATTGAACAGTTGATAGCACAAGAATTGCTCTCTTTCCGCCTTGATGAAAACAAAACATCAGATTCTCATTATGACAGTAAATTCAACAGTTGCTGGCACACGAATAGCATTTAGCAGTGTTCTAGGAATTCAAACAGCATTCAAACTCATATTTTCGTGAATTATTCGATATTTCGAAATTCTGTGCACCTAAAATATACTTTACCCATAGAATCTCATTACATAATACTAGTTGGTGAATATAAAGCATTAGGTTGTGACACTGACTGTAAATTCAAAAATCATTACACACCACATAGCTTTTACATATATTTTATGCTTGGAGAATAGCGCTAAAATAAGTAATTTCAGATATAAATCGATTTTTTTCAAAATTCTATGCAGTGAAAATGTTTTTAAGACATAGAATGTCATTCCATATCACGCCTTGATAGAAACAAAACATCAGACTTTCATTGTGATAGTAAATTCAACAGTTGTTAGCACACGAGTAGCGTTTAGCACAGTTTTAGGCGTTTTAAACAGCTTTGAAACACATATTTATATGAATTATTCGATATTTTCGAAATTCTATTCACTTAAATTATACATTAACCATAGAATCTCATTATACAATACGAGTTGATGAATATAAAGCATTAGGTTGTGAATCTGACTGGAAATTCAAAAGTCATTATACACCATATAGCTTTTACGTATGTTTTATGCAAAGAAAATAGCGCTAAAATTGGTATTTTCACATGTAAATCGTTTTTTTTAAAATTCTTTACATTGAAAATGTTTATAAGAGATAGAATGTCACTCTATATCACGCCTTGATGGAAACAAACCATCAGATTCTCACTCTGAGAGTAAATTGAAGAGTTGTTGCAAATGAATAGCTTTTACCACAGTTTTATGCATTTAAAACAGCATTGGAACTCATATTTCGATGAATTATTCGATATTTTTAATATTCTACACACCTAAAGTATGTTTTAGCCATAGAATCTCATTATATAATACGATATTGATGAATATAAAATATTAGGTTGTGAATCTGACTGTAAATTCCAAAGTTGCTACACAATACATAATTTCTACCTATGTTTTATGATCGGAAAACAGCGCTAAAATAGCTATTTTGATACCTAAATCGATTTTTTTCAAAATTCTATGGAGTGAAAATAAGTTTAAGGCGTAAAATATCATTCTATATCAAACCTTGATGACAAAAATCCATCAGATTTTCACTCTGACATTAAATTTAGCAGTTGATAGCAAAGATTAGCTCTAAGCACTGTTTTAGGCGTTTAAAAGAGCATTTAAACTAATATTTTGCTGAATTATTCGATGTTCGAAATTCTATGAACCTAAAGTAATGCCATTGAGTAATAGGTGATAATAGAATTTATTGTTCTATCAGCAGTCACGAAAATTTACACATTCAACATTAAAAGCAGAAAATAGCAACATTAAAAGCAGAATACGTACATATATGTATACATAATCCTCAAGCAGCAAGGAGCTACGGAAATCCAACCAAATTGTGCATTTTACTCCAAACACGTGTGTCCTGAGCCAAGTGAAACTTTAACCCGGTTAATTAAAAATTTGTACATAATCCTCAAGCAGCAAGGAGCTACGGAAATCCAACCAAATTGTGCATTTTACTCCAAACACGTGTGTCCTGAGCCAAGTGAAACTTTAACCCGGTTAACTACCACTTCTTAATTTAGAAAAGGAATTAAAAATGACATAAATTTTCTGAAATAAAAAAGAAAAAAAAAAACAAAGAAGTATATGTTTGACCACTTTAAATAACTCCAAAATTAGCCCGAACTCGAAATTATTGTAAAATCTACTTAAATCTTTTTTTTTTTGAGTATAGAGGAAACAGTCATTCGCCGGGTGGGATCCGAACCAACGATTCCATGATGACATGTCAGGTGCTCTAACAGCTAAGGTGCCAACCCTGATGGAGATCTCCTCTATTGGTGGCTTTAAACATTATACCATATAATCAGTCATTCGAATTCATTTCACTTCGAATGAAGACATGTGTAAAAGGGACTTTCCAGGTTGTGCACATCTCTTTTACTTATTTCAAAAGGAATTGTCAATTACGGAAATTCGATTTTCTCCCTCATATCAATGAGTCCAATTGACTTTAATTGCTAAACATTCACATTGACATTGTTTTTGAGCAACTTTAAATAAAAATATCACAATCACCTGCGTACACTGGACTATGAAATTTGGAAAGACCTGTGTAAGTAAGCTTACACAGGTCTTTTGTGTGACTTACTTACACAGGGAAAGAACACTGTGTTAATTCCGTGACTGATTAACATAAAAAATTACGATAGCCCGACTCCTAAATTACTATTTCCGATATATTTTATTTACACAGGAATATTCTTAAACACTGTCAATAAATACGGAATAGTGGGCTAGGGTAACTATAAAAAAATGGAAATCACAAGACTGTTGTAAACAAAAAATTATAAAGTACATAAATATATTTAGGAGACGGAATCTCGATGGAGGACATATATAATATAATATGTATTAATAGTAGTATTATGGGGACGTCCATTATTGAAAGATAGGACATAGCATTGTAGAAGATTGTGAATTCAAATCAACATTAAACCATTTTTCAAATTATCCTCATATTAACTCAAATAATACACAGGGAATGTTGATATATGTGGTTAGACATTCAGTACCCTATTCGCGAACTATTATTATCCACAAGATATTCGAAACTATGAACTCAGTGGTTATTAAGAGACGATTCAGTGGACTATGCATGGCTGGAGAAAGTACATGCGATCAGCTGAATCGGGATATGCAGTCTTTTTCGCAGATGGCAATGAGGTGTCAACACCATAGTATGTAAAATCAACACTTAATATGTCACATCCACTTTACAAGCTGCTAAAGGGAAGCCAGATCATGTAGATTGTCAACATCATGAACTGAGTCCCTAATACGGCTGACAAGTAGACAAAGCTCGCCAACATATTGAAAAAGGTTATCGTATTATTTAAAACTTGTTATATTTCATTATTTCCACGATGAAGATAAACAGCTTCAAGGTGATATTTCAAAGTCAACAGAGTGAAATTGTCTCCAAATTGTTTGATGGAGAATACAAACATTTTCTCTGATCATCTTAGTAACCTGATCTGAACTTCACTAAAACTTTGTGGAATATAGTGGAGCGTGGCATGTAGTCATTTATTCCACCGCGATCACCCTTAAGGAATTTTATGCTGATGTGCAACGGGAATGGCTTCCACCACAAAAAATGCCTACCGAGTGCTTACACAATGCATATCACATCAAAATCAAACTGTTGTGAAGGCACAGATCTCGATGCAGAAGGGAGGATCCCACATTTATTAAGTTTTCTTTTTTCACTAAGCGGTGTACATAATTCTTTCAATGACTACTTATCACGAATATGTGTCGCGTGTCAATGCAAAGAATTTGTGCGTACTATAATGACGCAGACCAAAATTGAAATGCTAATTTTTTTCTTGTTTTATTTATTTTGGAATAGCTTGTGAAGGAAAACAACAAATGTTTCCCCTACATTTGCTGTCTACATTCCCCTACATTTGCTGTCTGTTGTTGGACAAAACATTACCTAACACATTTCCAAAGTAATCACACGACTACGCATACTCAGTACATTATCACTATTATGCTGTATTTAGAGAATAGATGATAAAGACGTGGTTACCAACACATCTTTTTTATCTATAGATCATATATATATATATATCAGATATATATATATATGATATATATCTGAGTATATCATATATATCAGATCTATATAACAGATATCATCACATCTTTGACTCACTTTTGCATAGTTTTTAAGGATACAATCCCATGCCGTAAGTCCCTTGATTTTACACTGTTGTTCACACGTATGTCCACAGTTTGGGTTTTTGTCTTTCTTCCGGCGGTAGTTAGCAGCGCCGTCTTGAGTTGCAATGACACTGAACTAGTTACAAAGGGGCACTGTAGGTCTTTTTGCACAATCTTGGGATACGTGTGAATCCAATAAATAAGTGAAAAATATGGTTGTTTAACCAACACGTTTCTGTTGCTGGGCAGCCTTCTTCAGCAGTCCTAGTTTTTCGGGTGATGCGTAAGTGAGCTTGCAGTTCTTCTCCCTCGCCCTGCTTCCTGTTTGTGTCACGGAGGAGGGTGGGGGTTGTTGCAGGCAGTTTGGGTCTGCGATCTTTTGCGCACGGTTTGTTGATCTTCCGGAGGGGGAGGTGTTTCGGACTTGTGCCGTCTTAATGCCTTTATTATTTTTTTGGTGAGTAGTTTGGGTTGTTTTACCTCTGAGCGGCACTTTTTTGCACACCATGGGCTAAATGGCCAGGTCACATGGACTCCGAAGGCTCAGAGAAGGTTGGGAGAGGGGACCCACTGAAACAGCTGTTGGGAGACAGGTGGTAGCCTCCCGTCCAGGCCATCCAGCGTGTTCTTTAACGTGCACAGGGTATGGCTCTCCTACACACGTGGCCACGGCTTAACGTCCCATCCGACATACGGCGGCCTTTCCAAGCCCATCGGTGTCCCCTACTGACCGTGGGCAGGAGGGGGAATTTTGCGGAGATAAATCACAACGCTGATCCAGCTGGGACTCGAACCTGGGAACTACAGATTACGAGCCTGGCGCGCTACCGACTGAGCCACCCCCGCCCCTGCAGAAAGAGACGCGTTGGCTTGATCATGTTGCCCGTATGCATAGATGCAGATTGGTAAACAGGATTATGAACAGTGTACCTAAGGGTTTCAGAAAAAGGGGGAGATCTAGAATGCGATGGGCAGACAATGTCGAACAGGACCTTGGTTGAATTGGCCTAGAGTGGCCAAATGCAGCAGCAGTAGCTCATAACAGACAAGTCTGAAGAGGAAATTTGCACAGTCTGGTGTGACCTCCGTAGCCCATGGCTGCATGAGGATTTTGTACGTATGTATGTATGGTTTCCATAAATCAAGAAAAATTCCTATGTTAAGTCAATGAGAAGCTAACGTCAAAGCTCTATAACGTACGTCTAAAATAAGTTTTTTTGTTTTGTTTTAAAAAATATGCAATTAAAATTTAAAAAATGAAACATGCCAATGCATGCGAAATTTCTTACTGAGATAAGTATTCGTCGTTACTATGAATTTCTATAAAAGCTGAAATGGAAAAAATTTATGGTTTGAAATTTTTATGAATTATTATTTATTTTTCGAACTCTGGCATCAGAGGAAAAAATCTATTCGTCCCTACTCCGTTTTCCAGTATCATGTGTTGCAGTGGTGAACGAAGAAAAACAGGAACTATTGCAAAAGTTTCTAAAACTAAAAGTCGGTTTAATTGTTATTCGTAAAACATTTCACCAGAATGCAATTCCCTTTGTCTACCATGAAGTGGTGGTGACATTACTACCACCGAAATGTAGAGAAAATTGATTTTGATTTACAGTGTAGTAATGGTAACAAAATAAATGAGCTTTCAAGCAGAATCTTGCCACAGAAGTCTCACAGAAACATTTCATTTATTACAGCATAGCAAAAGATCTGTAAGGGGAGATATGAGCAGAAAGAGAGTACAGAAAGAGAAATATTCATGATTTGTGCGGGGTTGAACCACATCCAAACGCCACCAACCACTCGGCCATCGTGACACATCTACAGAGTATATCATTTTATGAACTCCTAAATAGGGCAGTCAAATATCATTGATGTTTTATGCGAAACCATGAGATATAAAAGTCTCCTTGCTTCAGCAGAAAACGGTTATTTGATTTGGGATGCATCCGGAAAGATCCATCCCTAACACGATATCGGATTCTTCACACGTTGTCGTCTGCGATTAAACAGAAACCGCTATTTTTTTTATAACATTACTGGTTGTTTTTCATGCAAATTTTTTAAAACCGTTCAGATATATCAGTGGTACTCACTTTTTATACTTCACGTACCACCTGGAAATGTGTAACTGCGTACCAATTGTGTAGATATATTGGGAATAAAACATATATATCAGTGGTTTTCAAACTTTTATGCTTCACGTACCCTCTGGAAATGTGAATGTAACTGGCGTACCCCTTGTATAGATAGATAAGACTATAGTTATAGTATAACAATGGGAATAAAATAAAACATATATCAGTGGTTCTCAAATTTTATGGTTCACGTACCCCTTGTATAGATAGATAAAACTATAGTTATAGTATAACAATGGGAATAAAACAAAACACACACATATATATATATGCACATTAAATTTTGAATTCATAAATTACGTATATCGATAAACATAAAAATTGACATAACCAATTTAACAAATCTTATAAAATTATAAACATTTTACTGGGTAATCAATCAGATCTAGCGACTTCTGAGCTCTCATGGCGTACTACAAAAAAATTTACCGTATATCCCCAAGGGGTACGCTTCGTAATCTGGCAACCTTCGTGTGCATACACGAAGGTTGCCAGATTACTAATTTCTAAAAATAAATCGTTGCCAGATGTTTTTTTTTTTAAATTCTATAATCAACCTTTGTGTACAGTGCACGGTTGCCAGATCACTAATTTCTTAAAATATTCGTTGCCAGATATTTTTTCTGAATTCTGAAATCAACCATAGTGTTCGTATATTTTTGAGCGACAGTACATGAAGGTTGCCAGATCACTAATTCCTAAAAAAATCGTTGCCAGATATTTTTTCTTAATTCTGTAATCAATCATAGCGTTGGGATATTTTTTGAGCGACTGTACCCCACGTTGAGAACCCCTAAAATATATCATTAGGATTGTAGAGACAGAAAAATATTAATGTTTACACAATTGTTTAAAAACTTTCAATTAATCGAAAAAAATAATAATTTTCTTATTCAAGCAATTGTTACTTAGGTGTTTTATTTTATGTTTAGTTTTTTCTACTGGATAGGAAAGTGAAGAGTGTATAACTCTATTCTCTATATTTATTTCTAAACCATTTTTAGCAGATAAAACTTGGGTAATGATGAATCACCTCTTGAAATGCACGCTTAGCTCTATACGAAATTCTAGTGGTTTAAATTTGTCAATACATCTATATATTAAGTAATTTGTCTGTCTGTCTAACACACATTGTTTGTCACAGTCTGTATATCTGCAATACATTATTTGTCGAAGTTTTTTGTCTGTCTGTCGCATAATATTTGTCAAAGTTTGTATGTCTGTCTTCAGAGTGTAAGCAGTGTAGAAGCGTCCATTTGGGAAGCATTCTTCTAACGAAATAATCTCGCCACCAGTATTTAGTGCCCCGCCGGTTATTAAGTATGATACTGAGGATAATAGAGAAAAATATTAGACAGCTTCGTGTTTTTTCATGCATTTTTCAAGAAAATGTTTAAATACTTCTAATACGGAGGAAGAAATGTTATACCGCAAATAAACTCATTCTTTTGCACACTTTTACTTTTTTCTGGCTCCCCTGAGTTTGCTCATTGATTTTCATCATTATCATTGGTAAAATGTTATGCAGGTAAAATGTTATGCCCTGATCTAATGAAACAATATGGCAGAAAGAGCAAATAGAGATTCGGAATGTCATAATGTGTAATAATATTCTATGTTTTATTAGTATTTTATTAATTTATTTATTAATTGTTTTAATTTTTATTTGCTCTTTAACAATCCATTTGATGTAATATGTGAACCGCTAGACAACACTATTATAAAGATATTTTTGCAAATTTTTGGCTATGTTTATTTAACAACACCGTGGGTGAATTCGAAAACGTGCTGATCAATAAAGCTATTTTAGCATGTCGAGATTGAAAGGTTATAAATAAATTTAAAAAATATAAATACCCACTAAAGCAGCAGCTTTCCACATAGGTCTGAAGGTTTATTTGAACACAATGAGAGGATGGCAGGACCTCAGCAGAAAAACGACACATACATCCATGCCTTATCCGGGGTTCGAACCCAAGTCCCTTAAATCGGTAGACAAGCGCGCTAACCACTCGGCTACGGGACGGTATACGGTTAAATAAAAATGTTAATGCTTTAAAAACATATTAGAGAAATTCGTATAATGTTACGAAATAGTATATTTATCACCAGATGAAACCAAGATTGCGTTTTGCTCCTATGTTAGATGAAATGTATTCTCCTGCAATGTCATCCATTTTTCAAATATTAAAATATTGAACGCTTGTTGTTGAAACGTGTCTTGTTGATTTTTCCGAAATGTTTTTCTCTGTCGAGAAGAACAGGTGAACATTAACGTTTGGGTCGGAGCAGTACTATCCTCAATCCAGTAGTAGCCCTGAGAAAATACAGCAACATGGCAGAAGATTCCACAATGAAGAAAAAATAAAATAATGAATAATAATAATACAATTAAAAAATAAAATGAATGTTAAAGGAGCATTGCAAGAAATAGATATTTAAACAGAGTTGAGTGAGGCTTTCAATTAATTTCCCGTGTCATTTTACTAAAAAAAAACTGTTCAAACTTTAATTCCATTCAAAACCCATGGAATTATCAGGTTTATTTTTGTGATAAAGTATAAACGTTGCTGTATGCTATATGTTCATGCTTGAAATTTCGGTGCATCCTGAAAGATTCATCCGTTGCAGGTTAACTGTAAACCACATGGCAGTGAACTTATCATTTAAATGGAATTTATTTGTTGCAAAATTTTGCTGAATTTCATATTTTGTTGCTATTTAGCACCAGTGATGGAATAAGTACAGTCGCTCATGTCTCGCAACGATTTTTACAAATTAGTGATCTGGCCACCTTCGTGTACTCGAAGACGGCCAGATCACAAATTTCTGAAGAAAAAAAAGCATTGCCAGATATTTTTTCTGAATTCTGTAATGAACCATAGTGTTCGGATATTTTTTGAGCTATTGTACAGGGAATTTTAAAGCCTGGTAAAAATGTCTGTCTGGTCTATAAATGGTAGCTAGGTAGTCACTGGAAGGAGAGCTATGCACTCTGTGATGATGCATAGAACCGGCCAGGCCTAACACTTAATGTCCGACCCCGCCTTCTCGTGTTGTAGATCGTTAGTACCTTTCAAAAGAGATACACTCTTGTGGAAGTGAATGGAAAGGGAGGGCTGCCAGATTAGTGTGGCCTACTGATCTGGACAGCTATGGCTACTTTCTTTTTTCTACAATGCTAAGGAGTGGTCAACCACACAGGATCCTGGTGCTGACCATATATTCTAAAATGAACGGTATTATTCCTCTGAGCTTGATTATGGATCCTGATTTTGCTGCACGACTGGGGGGAAAATCTTCCGCTGTGTTTTCTGTTTGTTTGTGGGTTGACAGCCCCAAGTGAATAGATTCACAGGATATGTTTATCAGCTGGTGAATAATTCTGAGCAGAGGTCATCGCAGGCACCTGAACTCTTTGCTTCTATTGGCATCGTCAAATTCTACATTGAAGGATTCAGCCTTTATTGGTTGGGAAACAGGTCTTTGTCCCATGTCTGCGATTAGGGGGCGGTTTGATATTGTCGGCATTACCTCTCTCAATAAACGTAGTTTCTTTAAACATCCCACTAACCATTCTCTCTACATAGATAGTTGGAATGTGAGGACTGTTCACAGAGCTTTTTTTCTTGATGTCCTCACACAAGAATTCCACCATTATAGTTTAGATATTCTCGGCTTTATGACCAGATGGACAGATAAAGGTCAGATTCTTAAAAATAATCTTAAATTTCTCTTTTCAGGGAGGGACGACAATAAGCATCACCAAGGCGTGGGTCTGCTTCTCAGCAGACACGCTAGTGATGCTCTTCTAGGATATGAGTGCATTAATGAAAGGTTTCTTACAGCAAAATTTCAGATAATCATTAAAGACTTGGATGTTATCTGCTGTTATGCCCCCACTGAGGATGCCGATGAGAATGAGAAGGATAGGTTTTATGAACAACTTCAGGATATTTTGAATTCTGTCAAGAAAGGAGATGTTACTCTTGTTCTAGGTGACTTCAATGCCAGAGTTGGTACTGACTCTGAACTTTGGGGAGGAATAATAGGCCCTTTTGGTATTGGTAGTTGCAATGGCAATGGGCGACATACATAAGTACACAAGGGTTACACCTGATGGGCTGCATAAGAATATGATTGATTATATATTAATTAACAGCAAATGGGCTAGTTCTGTTAGGAATACCAGGTCATATAAGAGCTGAAATTAGATCTGACAATTATCTTGTTAAAAGTGTCTTGCAACTTAAAAAGTGTTGTGCTAGGGTTAAAAAAAATTGCTTTTAATACTGAAGCTCTGAAAGACCCAAAGCTTACCATGATAGGTTACTTAATAATTATAACAGTCATAGTATGCTGAAGTTGAGGAAGAATGGGATCATTTTAAACAGACTTTTTGTACACTAACAGGAAGAAAGGAGCAGAGGAGGCAGAATTATCTGACTGATAAGGCACTTTAGCTTATTTCGGAAAGAAAGAACTGCAGGAATGTCCTTAATCAATTTTTTACTAGTTCTAATAGAAAGCATTACAGAGAACTTAATAAACGTGTAAACGATCAGTTAGCTGCTGATAAGAATCTTTGGCTTGATGGTTTGACTGACAAAGCCGAGGAAGCAGTTAGACAGCACAACAGCAGAGAGCTGTACCAGATAGTTAATGTTTTGTGTGGTAGAAAACGGACAGGTATACAGGGATTGAAAGATAAACAAGGTAAGGTTATAGAAGGTGATGATTCTGTCATTGCTAGGTGTGCTGAACATTTCAGTGATGATTTAAACACTATGGTTAGCACTACTCCCATTGTTTGTAATGATGATAGATGCATTACTCACTTTAATTTTGGCCCTATAGCATAATCTGAAGATATTTTTGCTCTTTCTAAACTTAAACTTCATAAATCTCCAGGTGTAGATGAAATTACTACGGAAATGCTTAGAGTTGGGAATGTTTCTGTTACCACTTGGATGAGTGAAATTTTGAATATCTTTTATGATAAAGGCATGGTTCCTAAGGATTTTACCAGAACTATTGTTATCTCTATTTTCAAAAAATTCAAAAATTCAAAATTCAAAAAATTTTTTCTTGTAATAACTATATGGGTATCAGCCTACTCTCTGTTCCAGGTAAAATTCTTTCCATGATTGTGCTTAACAGAATTAAGAATCTGATTGACAGTCAATTGCGTGATGAGCAATGTGGATTCAGAAGTGGTAGGGGATGTGTGGATCAGATATTTTCACTTATGCAGATTCTTGAGAAATGTTTAGAGTTTCAGAAACCTTTGGTTGCTAGCTTTGTTGATTTCAAAAAGGCTTTCGACGCTGTTGATCGTCATAATTTGTGGTTGATTGTGATTGTGACATCATATGGAATACCAGACAAGTTAGTTAACATAATGAAAGCTCTCTACAGTATAATAAAACTGAGTCGTGTGTGAGAGTTGATAAGGCTTGTAGCAATTGGTTTAGCATTACTTCTGGTGTTCGACAAGGGTGCATTTTGTCTCCTTTTCTCTTTAGCTTGGCAGTCTTGAGCAGGTGTTACAGTTTAATTATCTTGGGAGCTATGTAACAGATAATGGTGATCTGCGGCATGAGATTGACAGACGAATAGCGATTGCTGCCGGGATTTTCAAGAATCTATGGAGAGTGTGGAGAAATAGGCGTATATACCTAAAGACTAAAATTAGATTGTATAATAGTTTGGTTCTTTCTAGAGTTAGTTATGGTAGTGAAACATGGACACTTTGTAAACAAGATAACAGGAAACTAGATGCTTTTGATTCCAGATGCTTACTTAGTATCTTGGGCATTAGGTGGTTCAAATCTGTAACTAATGATGAGGTTAGGCAAAAGAGTTTGTAACCTCCTTTAAGGCAAGACAATGTAAAACAGGACCTTGTTAGAATTGGTGTGCAGTGTTCAGATGCAGTAGATGTAGACTTGCTTCGAGAACTAGATGGCACGGTCTGGTTGCACCTCCGTAGCCCATGGCTGCTTGAGGATGATGATGATGATGAATATATGCGAATAATTTACCTTCTAAATATGGTATGTTTTTAAATCAACTTTAAAATAAATATTACAAAAAATATTGACCTGTAGTAATAATATAAATATATATATAGAAGAGATATTAAGATTAGATGACTACTAATGCAGACGTCATAACTTGGTCAGTTCAAGTCAAGTAAACTTTCCGATCGCAACGCCCTCTAAACATGGCGAATTCCTGCATTGCAGTGAAGCCATATAACCAGTGAGAAGAGGGTTCTTTGCGTTATTTTTTCACAGCCGAGTAAGGTTTCAACTGCTTACACTACGTGACTAATTTTCCATACCCCTTGACTCTGAAAAATGTTAATTTCCAAAACCCTTTTTAATTATGGCAAACTCACGGAAAGCCGATTAAATCTTGAAACGCCACCAAGAAAGCTTCTTTTATAATCCTACGTGTCGACGACCCAAACTAAAAAAAGCCGGGCGGTTGAATTGCACTCAGTTGAATTAATGTGTATGGTGAGTGTATCTAAACTGGACAAACTGTCCCCTGTCAGCAACCTCTTCGCCCAAACACACACAGATCATTCATTCATCTTCATCACATTTTCTACCTCACAATACACGGATTATGGTAGTACTCGTTGGTGTATTTATCACAAAGAACATGCACAATCACGCAAGTACACACACATCTTATATTCAAAAGAGGGGGCAAAGCCCATCCTTGGGTTCATGCATATTACGTCTCGGCCATTTGTGAAATAATAATTTTCCTTCTAAATATGGTATATTTTTAAATAAACCTTAATATCAATATTACAAAAAAAAAATATATAAGAGATATCTAGTTTAGACGATTACTAATGCAGGTCATAACTTGGTCAGTTCAAGGCGTAATGTAAACTTTCCGATTGCAGCGCCCACTAAACCTAGCAAATTCGTGCATTGCGTGCTCCCTTCCCTCCCCCACCCAGCCAAGACCCCAAGGAGAGGGTTCCAAAAGTGACTGGTGAACATGCTCACCAGTCACCTCCAGAGAGAGTTGAAAACATGCCTCTATCAATTGTTTGAGCCCTCTTTAAGTCTGCATTCCAAAAGTTCCTGTGGACGGGTGGGAGGGTGGCAGAGAAGAAGTCGTGAGCAGAAAGGAAGGAGAAAGATTCGTCAGTGGCTCAGGCCATGATGTCAGCCGGTGGCTTGTCAGGTTGGGTCCAAGCTGCCCTGGACCTTGGCCAGCCATTCTTCGATTGGAAGAAACGGTAGTAGAAATCACTGATGAGGAAAGGGAATAATCTTGGCACAAGAATGAAAATACAGAGGGGATGGTGATACCAGTGGGGTTATTCCGATATAGTGGACTGTCCGGTTCCATTATCATCTAAGTGACCCAACGGGTCCTCCCAGTCTCTCTGGGCTCCTGGATGGTGGGCTTAGGAGAGGATGAAGATAAGTTAAAATTATTTCCTAGGATTAGGATGACTGTTGGGAATCCAGTTTCTATTAAAGTTCAGGGTTTAATTATTTTTTGAACAGATTTGTTCAAATCTATTTGTATTTTTAGTTAATAATTCCATTAGTTCTTATAAAGGGTAGGTAAAATATCCCGATCTGCGGCGATCTATCGAAAATGACATCACCATGTCTTTGACCAATGAAAATTCGCAATGTTAGCAAATTTTCACGAGTTCCTGACAATGTTGCTGAGGGTTGACATGGCAACTGGGAAAAAAAATGGAACATGGGCGATGGTTTATTTGGGTAATTTGCTAAAATGAAAGTGCCTCAAAATGGGGATAATTTATATATATCAATTTTTCATCCGAAAGTTGTTCTGAACGGGCGTTATATATTCAATTTCTCTTGTCCTGGTGAAATATCAATCAGTCTGTACAGTTATGAACGGCCATTGCGTTACCGATCTCTCAGCCAATGAAAATCGCAAAAATGAGAATTATTATTGGCTGCCAACCGCGATTGTGGGCGGAGTTGAGGAAAAATATGATTTCGCTCGCTCTTAAAAGTTTTTGACTTTTGCAGAATCGAGTTAATAATAATTTAAGAGAATAATGCGAAAATACCATGCAGGAGGCAGGAATTAATCAGATATTAAAATTTGCCTGTCTGCAATACGAAATTGCCCTCTGTATTCATGAGTGGGGATGACTCTTTCGTGAGGCACCATTATAATTTTTCTTTTTGTTTAAAGAGAAAATATAAACGAACAACGAAAATTATTTTTGTTAATGAAGTCGCATTTTGTAAAATAGGTAGCTGTGCTCAACAAGAAAATTTTAAGATTTTGTACACTTAATAATTTTTTGTATATTATAATAAATTGAAATTTATGTGTCAATGCAGGCTAATATGTTTTATATAATTATATAATATACAGTTGCAGATATTTTTAATAAAAATCATATCGGTTCCTTACTTGTATAAACTATCAAGCGATTTCAGCAAGCACTTCTCGTAACAACCATTAAAAAAAGTCAGAACAAAGTGGAGAAACCTATATGCATCGATATGCTCCGGGAGCAACATACTTTGACATATTTTCAAGATGATTAAATGTATTAATTTACATATTAATTCTAAAAATTCTGCAAAATTACTTAAAATAAACATACACTGGCTTTTCCAGCTATCGTGAAATGCACTCGTGAACGGGATAAAATAATCATTTAATAAATTTAGGGCCAGCTACCACTATACGCAAATAGCCATGAGTGTTAGAGTTTGAAACACTGAATCATCATCATCATCATCATCATCCTCAAGCAGCCATGGGCTACGGAGGTCCAACCAGACCGTGCAATTTAGTTCTCCAAGCAAGTCTATCCTGAGCTACATCTACTGCTTCTGGCCACTGCACACCAATTCTAACAAGGTCCTGTTTGACATTGTCTGCCCACCGCATCCTAGGTCTCCCCTTCTTTCTGAGGCCTTTAGGCACACTGTTCATAACCCTATTCGCCAATCTATAATTATTCATACGGGCAACATGGCCAAACCAACGGAGTCTCTCTCTGCACAATATGCTGCTTAAAGGAGGTTGCAAACTCCTTTTCCTAATCTCATCATTAGTTACAAAGTTGAACCACCTAATACCCAAGATACTGCGTAAGCATCTAGTTTCCTGTTATCTTGTTTACACAGCGTCCAAGTTTCAGTATCATAACTAACACTAGAAAGAACCAAACTATTATACAGTCTAATTTTAGTCTTTAGGTGTATACGCCTATTTCTCCACACTCTCCATAGATTCTTAAAAGTCCCAGCAGCAATCCCTATTCGTCTGTTAATCTCATGCCGCACATCACCATTATCTGTTACATAGCTCCCAAGATAATTAAACTGTGACACCTGCTCAAGACTGCAACCATTCAGATTAACTGAATCACAGCCTGCCTGACCAATTTTCATCACTTTAGTTTTCTCTCTGTTTATAACCAAACCTACTCTACTACCAGTCTCATCAACGGCTCGAATGAAAGAGTTCATCTCATCAACATCATTTGCCAGAAGGGCTAAATCATCAGCATAATCTAAATCAGAAATTTTCCTATCTCCAGCCCATTTAAGGCCAAAATCTTTCCCTTGAAGTGAATTTCGCATAACATAATCAATAACCAAGCTAAAGAGAAAAGGAGACAAAATGCACCCTTGTCGAACACCAGAAGTAATGCTAAACCAATTGCTACAAGCCTTACCAACTCTCACACACGACTCAGTGTTATTATAGAGAGCTTTCATAATGTTAACTAACTTGTCTGGTATACCATATGATCTCACAATCAACCACAAATTATGACGATCAACAGAGTCGAAAGCCTTTTTGAAATCAACAAAGCTAGCAACCAAAGGTTTCTGAAACTCTAAACATTTCTCAAGAATCTGCCTAAGTGAAAATATCTGATCTACACATCCCCTACCACTTCTGAATCCACATTGCTCATCACGCAATTGCCTGTCAACCAGATTCTTAATTCTATTAAGCACAATCATGGAAAGAACTTTACCTGGAACAGAGAGTAGGCTGATACCCCTATAGTTATCACAAGAACTGCGATCACCTTTTTTGAAAATAGGGATAACAATAGCTCTGGTAAAATCCTTAGGAACCATGCCTTTATCATAAAAGAGATTCAGAATTTCAGTCATCCAAGTGGTAACCGAAACATTCCCAGCTCTAAGCATTTCCGTAGTAATTTCATCTACCCCTGGGGATTTATGAAGTTTAAGTTTAGAAACAGCCAAACTAACTTCAGATTGTGTTATAGGTCCAACATTAAAGCCACCAATGCATCTATCATCATTGCAAACAATGGGAGTAGAACTAACTACATTGTTTAGAACATCACTGAAATGCTCAGCCCACCTAGCCATGACAGAATCCTCCCCTTCTATAACCTTACCTTGTTTATCCTTCAATCCTTGTATGCCTGTCCGTTTTCTACCACACAAAACATTAACTATCTGGTACAGCTCTCTGCTGTTGTGCTGTCTAACTGCTTCCTCGGCTTTGTCAGCCAAACCATCAAGCCAAAAATTTTTATCAGCAGCTAACTGATCCTTTACAAGTTTATTAAGGTCTCTGTAATGCTTTCTATTAGGACTAGTAGGGTATTGATTAAGGGCATTCCTGCAGTTCTTTCTTTCCGAAATAAGCTCAAGTGCCTTATCACTCAGATAATTTTGCCTCTTCTGCTCCTTTTTTCCTAAAAGAGTACTGTTAGTGTCCAAAAAAGCCTGTTTAAAATGATCCCATTCTTCCTCAACTTCAGTAGTAAGCAAACCATGACTGTCATAATGACTAAGTAACCTATCATGGTAAGCTTTGGCTATAACTGGATCTTTCAGAGCTTCAGTATTAAAAGTATATTTTTTAACCCTACCACAACACTTTTTAAGTTTAAGTTGCAACACACTTTTAACAAGGTAATGGTCAGATCCAATTTCAGCTCCCCTATATGCCCTGGTATTCCTAACAGAACTAGTCCATTTGCTGTTAATCAATATGTAATCAATCATATTCTTATGCAGCCCATCAGGTGAAACCCATGTGTACTTATGTATGTCGCGGTGTTTGTAATAAGTGTTAGTTATTCTGAATCCATTGAGTTTACTTACCTGTAGGAGACGTTGCCCATTGCTATTGCAGCTACCAATACCAAAAGGGCCTATTACTCCTCCCCAAAGGTCAGAGTCAGTACCAACTTTGGCATTGAAGTCACCAAGAACAAGGGTAATATCTCCTTTCTTGACAGAATTCAAAATATCCTGAAGTTGTTCATAAAACCTATCCTTCTCATCCTCATCGGCATCCTCAGTGGGGGCATAACAGCAGATAACATTCAAGTCTTTAACGCTTGTCTGAAATTTTGCTGTAAGAAACCTTTCATTAATGCACTCATATCCTAGAAGAGCATCACTAGCGTGTCTGCTGAGAAGCAGACCCACGCCTTGGTGATGCTTTTTGTCGTCCCTCCCTGAAAAGAGAAATTTAAGATTATTTTTAAGAATCTGACCTTTATCTGTCCATCTGGTCTCTTGCAAGCCGAGAATATCTAAATTATAACGGTGGAATTCTTGTGTGAGGACATCAAGAGAAAATGCTCTGTGCAGAGTCCTCACATTCCAACTACCTATGGAGAGAAAATGGTTAGTGGGATGTTTAAAGAAACTATGTTTATTGAGAGAGGGAATGCCGACAATATCAAACAGCCCCCTAATCGCAGACATGGGGCAAAGACCCGTTCCCCCACTACTAAAGGCTGAAGCCATCTACACTGGAAGACTTCCTCCAATGTAGAATTTGACGATGCCAATAGAAGCAAAGAGTTCAGGTACCTGCGATGACTTCTGCTCAGGATTATCCACCAGCTGATAAACATATCCTGTGGATCTATTCACTTGGGGCTGTCAACCCACAAACAAAAAGAAAACACAGCGGAAGATTTTCCCTCCACAGAAGCCCACCAGTGCAGCAAAATCAGGATCCATAATCAAGCTCAGAGCCATATATCTGTCCAGTCCAGTAGGTTTATATGGTCAGCACCAGGACCCTGTGTGGTTGAGCACTCCTCAGCAGGGTAGAAAAAAAGTAGCCATAGTTGTCCAGATCAGTAGGCCACACTAATCTGGCAGCCCTCCCCTTCCGTTCACTTCCACAAGAGAGTATCTCTTTTGAAAGTTACTAACGGTCCGCACCACGAGAAGGCGGGGTTGGACATTAGGTGCTAGGCCTGGCCGGTTCTATGCGTCATCACAGGGGATTGTTGCATAAAATCACATTAAATATTTCAAGAGTAAGACAAACCATAGCTGCAGCGGGCTAAAATAATTGCACTGCGCATGCGCAGATCGCCCCTTAAGTTGTTTTTGCGCCTACACACCAATTTGCCACGTTCAGCTTCTCCAAAATTCCGCAGAGCGGCAACACTTATGCTTGTGCGAAGCTAGCCTACTTCTCCTTAGACCTTTGTTCAATTGGCTCTCTTGTTGGGGGGGGGGGGACGGTTGGAACAGCCTTACCACCTCATTCCAAAGATGCTCAATAAGGTTCAGATCTGGAGATTGTGCAGGCCAATAAAACAAATAAAATTTCCCAATATGTTCCTGGAACCATTCGTTGACGATATGTGTGCTTTGTCAGCAGGTGCATTGTCATGCTGAACCTATCCTTCCGAATTTGGGGATAAACTATAAAAATGAAAGGTGAACTTGGTCAGCAACAATGATCAAACATGCTGTGCAATTCAAATGTCTTTTGATGGGTATCAGGACGCCTAATGTGTCACCAGACAAGATAGCTGCATGGTCTCATGTTTCTTGCACCATATTCTGATTCTACCCTCAGCATAATGCAAAAAGAATCTTGATTCGTCTGACCAGGCTACATTTTTCAAGCCTCTAATGGTCCAGTGTTGTTGATCCTGCGACCACTGGAGATGCTTTTTCGTGCTCTTCACTGACAATATCTCTATTCGACATGTCGGCAGCTATTATAGTCCATTCGCAAAAAGGTCAGTTATGTGGTTCGTTCGCATATGGCATACTGTTCACGATACTTGCACAATTCTCGCGTCTCCTTTGACCAATCTCGCCGATCACTGGTGGTTTTTTGCTTTTCACACCATTCTCGGTAAACCCTTGAAACGGTTTTGTGTGAAAAGCCCAGAAGGATTGGGAACGCAGAATCGGCACGCATAGCACCAATTGTCATGCGAATTTTAAAGTCACTCAGGTCGCTCGTTTTGCTCATTTTGAGACTCAATCCAACTCTAACTGGTGCACGAAGAGCTGGTGTGTCTCACTTATAGGGCACACCACGATCACATGACGTATTACGTGTTGGAATGAACCATACATCTGATGAAGGTGATGAACTAAATAAACTGGCATCGCAGTGTTTAATTTATTACATAGCATCAGAAAATAACTAGTCTAATCATAATATGACATCAGTTTTTGTTTTAACAATACCAAACGAGAAATGATAAATAGAGTTCTCGATTCTTCATATTAATGTAATTAGGTTTGCTGTTTTTTCATATTTGAATAAAGCTGCCTGCATAAAGTTTAGATAAATTAATGGAAGATGTTTTATCTGAAATGGAAGACGTTATTCTGTTCTGTCTATTGACCATAAGCTATTGCTTTATCACATGGTCATTAGACCCATCATCTCATACGCTTCTCCGATTTGGGCGAATACAACTCCTACCAACATACACAAGATCCAAGTCTTGCAAAATAAGATCTTGAGATGTGTGGTCGATGCCCCATGGTTTGTAACTAATAGATAGCTGCACAAAGACCTGGGCATCGACCACATCTATTCATATATTAAGTTTATCTCGCGTGGTTTCTTCGACTCAGTTCGATCCAACCCGCATGAGATCATATCTTGCCTCTTGGACTATAATCATGAAGTCTTGAATAGATGCAAGAGGCCTAAAATGATGGCTTTCAGCCATCATTTTAGGCCTCTTTAGGCCTAAAATCTTTTAGGCCATTCATCTTTTAGGTCATTTATCTTTTATCTTTATCATTTATCATTATATTATATCATCATTTTATCTTTATCATTTATCTTTTATCCATCATCTTTTAGGCCATTTTAGGCCTCTGGTGTATATTTTATATACTGGTATATTTCAGGCCTCTGGTATATGTATCCTCTTGCTCTATTTTAGGTCTCTTGTGCATCCTTATACTTTGTTGTTTTTTGATTTCTTGCCCTTAGGGGCCCACCATATCTAAGGTGGTTTACTTTACTATTGTTTTATACTGATGCCAATTAGGCACAAGCTTCGATGGAGGAGGTTATGGGTACTTTTGTACCTGGTGCTCCATAAACCAAGTACCGATCTATGATCTATGAAATGAGTTGGCCGCTATCAGCATAGGAAAAGTACGCGCCAATAGCCGACATTAAGTGGGCCGTTATTGGCGTTGGAAGAGTACGTGCTGATAGCCGACTCATCGATTGGCCGTTATTGGCTTGGAAACATGCTATACAAGTAAGCATTTCGACTTTAAAAATCCTCCGTTGAGGTATTCTAGCTCTAAGTTTTTCGTATTTTATTCGATTCTAGTCGCTAGTGGAAAAGTAGCGTTTTTGTTATCTTTCATTAGATTTGTAGTTTTACATTTATTCTGATATTTTATACTAATTTTTGAGTTTTAATATTGATTTTGGACAGATTACTGTTAGTTTACAGTAATTCTGTCCTTTTCAAATCCGGTCTGAGCCGGTTCTTACAGTTACAACTGTCAACTTTTAGAGTTTCAACTGTCAATTTGATATTTGAAATTTTAGAATAGTTTGCATAAATTTTATGAAAATTTGTTCTATTTCTTTTATTTTTTATCTTATTCATACTTATTTATTCGTTTACAACTGCTTTTGCTTGAAAACTGTTAAAACCTTTAAGCACTTGCAATGTCAAAATCTGACATTCATGAAATTTGCTTGCTTGATACGTCTCCCCAAATGAATACTCCGGTGGTCAAGACAATCGTCTGATCACAAATTCATTCAGCCATAATAAATAAGTAAAAGTTATTAATTTAATTTTTTTATTTTAATACTTTTTTCTTTTCTTTTTTTTTCTTTATATATATATTTTTTCTTTTCTCTCTTTTCTAACTCTTTTTTTTTCCTATTTTTTTTATAATCTATCAAATGGTTCAATACCTCTCAAGTAGTTATTTAATCAATCAGTAGTTTATAGAATTTCACTTTTTGGGAATTTTTGGGTGAGATGGTAGTGAAAGATGGTAGTGAAATTAAATTGAGTTATATTGTATTTTTACAATTTTTGGTAATAATTTTGCCTTTGAGTATGAAATTCTCTGCAGTTATAAATTATATTTTTCAATGCTTGGGGTTCATTGCAGAAAGTACAATTTGAGAATTTATTTTTTTCAATTTAAACAAAGTATTGTTTGTCAGAGTTAACTTTAATTCTCAAAATAATATTAATTTCCTTTTTTTTTCTAGCCATAATCCATATATTTAGCCACTTTTTGTGAAATATTGAATCTGTGTGTGTGCGTGGCGTTAACCAATTTGGTAGTTCTTCTGCTATTTTTATTTTATTTTGTTTTTTATGTAAATGTAAAAGAAAGGGGGTGAAGTTAAGGTGTCTAAGTCTTTTGCTTGTTTTGCCAGCGAATCCACTATGTCGTTTTCTTTAACATTGATATGTGAAGGTATCCATTGTAATTGAATGTGATTGTTATGTTGTACGTGTTGTTTGTGTGGTTGCGAGAATTTTGAATGGATTGTTGTAAATAATATCTAAAGATGTTTTACTGTGTCTGTAAGGATAACAATTTTACTATCATAGAATTTAAAAGCCGAGAAAATGATATAAATTATGGCAGTAATTTCTGCAATCACCACAAGAACAGGTGTGGTAAATTGAAATTGAAATTGATGTCTGTGTGAATTAGAAATGAATGCCCCTGATGCAATGGTTTTCTCTGAGTTCAGAGACCCATCAGTAAAAATTTTAATGAAATCCTTATATATGTTGTCAATATATGTTTCAATTAGTATTTTAAAATTAATTTTATCTAGTATCTTTTTTGAATGAATTCCAGGAATTTCGTTATTCATACTTGGAAATGGTGATATCCAGTAAGGGTAATGTGTGATGATATCTCCACTCATTTTATTATCTATAATATTTATAAAAAGTTTTTTTTTTCAGATGGTTGAGACAGTGTTATGTCTGTAAAATTAGTTTTAATTTTGTCAATTATTGGGTATTGTGAGTTTTTGGTTATAATTCTAAAAACAAGGTTTGATAGTTGATATTTTTTTTAGATCCAATGGTGGAAATGCAGTTTCAGCATATATATTAATGTTTGCTGGGGATTGTAAGAGTACCAGACAGTATTTTAAGATACTTATTTGCATTCTTTCCATAGTTTTCATTTTAGTTTTGAAATATTATTGATCAGTTCTAATCCATATGTAAATTTGGATAAAATTATTGCATTATAAATGAGTAATAAGTTTTTCGATATACATCCCCATTTTGAATTACCTAAATATCTTAAATATTGATACAATTTATAAGATTTATCCTGAGCATTTTGTATAAATGAATTCCAAAGCGGTTTTGAATCTAAATGGAGTCCCAGAAATTTTAAATTTTTTAAAATTTTTATATCTTTGTCTTTTGTTTTTATGATAAATTCATTTGGTAAATTTTTTGTTCTATGAAAATAGATAACATTTATTTTTTCGATATTTAATTGTAAATTCCATTTTTCACAATATTTATTTACATTGTTTAAAGTGTTTTGAATTCTTTTCTGTATATATTTATGTCTGGATGAATTGTCCAAAAAATCAAGTCATCCGCGTATGTCCAACATCTTAATTTCACAATATAAATCCAAATTTTCACAAATCGCCTGTATTTTACCAAGTGTTTGGAATTTTGCCTCGAGTTCTCGGTTTTAGAACCTCTCCTTAATTTCACAAAACAATCCAAATTTTTACATCTCTCCTGAATTTGTCAAATCACTTCAAATTTTTCAAACTCCCCAAAATTCTGCGAAGGTTTCTGGTTTTTGTCAATTCCTCTTAATTTCACAAAAGCAATCACAATTTTACCCATAATTAAAACAACGCCCATACACATATTAAAAACAACGCCCATATTTTACCAAGTGGATTCGAATTTTGTCAACTGCCCTAGATTTTGCAAAGTTTCCTCGGTTTTGTCATCTCGCCAGAATTTTACAGAAAAAAAAAAAATCCAAATTTTTACATCTCACCTGATTTTTGCAAATTCACTCTGAATTTTGCCAGCTCCTCCAAGATTTGCCAACTTTCTTAAATATTGCGAAGTTGCCTCAATTTTGCCAACACGCCATAATTGACCTGAAAAAAGAACAATTTTACATCTCACCAGAATTTTGTCAACTCTCCACGATTTTGCCAAGTCACTCCGAATTTTACCAACTGCCCCTAGATTTTGCCAACTCGCCATAACTTTACAGAAAAAGATCCAAATTTTTACATCTCACGTGAATTTTGCCAACTTTCCCTAGATTTTCCCAACTCCCTAAATTTTGCCAACTTGCCATAATTTTACAAAAAAATCCCAATTTTTACATCTCATCTGAATTTTGCCAACTCCCCACGATTTTGCCAAGTCACTCCGAATTTTGCCAACTCTTTAAGTTTTGCCAACTAGCCATAATTTTGCAGAAAATAATCCAAAATTTTACATCTCACCTGAATTTTGCCAACTGTCCCTAGATTTTACCAACTCCCTTAGTTTTGCCAACTTGCCATAATTTTACAGAAAAAAATCCAAATTTTACATCTAACCTGAATTTTGCCAACTCCACACAATTTTGCCAAGTCACTCCGAATTTTGCCAACTCCCCAAGTTTTGCTAAGTTGTCCCAATTTTGCCAACTCACCTGTATTTTACTAAGTGGCTTCGAATTTTGCCAACTGCTCTACATTTTGCCGTTTCTCCATTTTCCAAACTGCCCTTGATTTGCCAAGTTGCCTCGATTTTGACAACTCCCGATAATTTTGCAAAAAAAAAAGATTACAAATTTTTACAACTCATCTTGTTTTTACGAAGTCGCTTCGAATTTTGCCAACTCCGAGTTACTTTAGGGAAGAGCCCCACCATCCCCCCATGGCTACACCCCTGCATCTATCATCATTACAATGGGAGTAGAACTAACCACATTGTTTAGAACATCACTGTAATGCTCAGCCCACTTAGCCACAACAGAACCTCACCTTATATAAATTTACATTGTTTGTCCTACAATCCCTATGTAATGTCTGTTTTCTACCACACAAAGCATTAATTATCTGGTACAGCTCTCTGCTGTTGTGCTGTCTAACTACTTCCTCAGCTATGTCGGCGAAGCCATCAAGCCAAAGATTCTTATCAGCAGCTAACCGATCCGTTACACGTTTTACAAGCTCTCTGTAATGCTCTCTATTAGGACTAGTAGGATACTGATTAACCCTTTCAGCCCTGATTTTTTAATACGAAAAATATTTTTTTTTGATCATCAATATTTGAATGTAAGACATACAAGGACTCCCCTACTAAGTTTGAGCGGGTTTCCGCCATAGGTTTAGAAACTAGGAAATCGTGGCAAATGCCACCATCGGGTCTTAGAGATAAATATGGAAGCATATTTTTTATTCCTTTTAAATAATGTTTTTATACAAAGATCTTAACAAATTATTTCGTGTGAGAAATTTTTAAAACAATATTTAGAATTCGATTTTAGATCGGTATTTACCAAATATGGTGCTCAGGTTATCAGCATTCATCTTGAATAGCTGAACAATACGGGTCACTCAGATATGTAAACCCTCAATTCTTGTTGAACCATGTCATGAAATGTGATTCACATACTTTGTAGAGATGACATCTAGTGCTTTATGCTGAAACTGGATACTCAGCCAGTAGCTAGAACTCTTTATATATTAAGGTGGCAAATGCTACCGGCAGGGCCGAAAGGGTTAAGGGCATTCCTACAGTTCTTTTCTTTTTTTCAAATAAACTCAAGTGCCTTATAACTTAAATAATTCTGCCTTCTATGCTCCTTTGTTTTCCTAAAAGAGTACTGTTAGTTTCCAAAAAAGCCTGTTCGAAACGGTCAACTTCAGTAGTAAGCAAACCATGACTGTCATAATAACTTAATAATCTATCATGGTAAGCTTTAGCTATAACTGGATCTTTCAGACCTTAAGCATTAAAGACCTAAAAAAGTGCTAAACGTTATTCGTGTGCTAATAACTGTTCAATTTATTGTCAGAATGAGAATCTGATGGTTTGTTTCTATCAAGGCGTGATATAGAATGACATTCTATGCTTAAAAACATTTTCACTGTACAGAATTTTCAAAAAAATCGATTTATATGTGAAAATATATATTTAGCGCCATTTTCCTCGCAAAAACAGGTAAAACTACGTGGTGTGAAATGATTTTTGAATTTACAGTCAGCTTAACAACCTAATGCTTTATATTCATCAACTAGTATTATATAATGAGATTCTATGGGTAAAGTATCCATTAAGTGGATAGAATTTCGAAAATATCGAATTATTCACGAAAATATCAGTTTCAACGCTGTTTTAAACCTTTAAAACAGAGCTACAAGCTATTCCTGTGCTAACAACTTTTGAATTTACAGTCTGAATAACAATCTTATGGTTAATTTCATCCAGGCGTAATACAAAATAATATTCTATGCCTTATGAATATTTCCACAGCATAGAATTTTAAAAAAAATCGATTTATATGTGAAGCATCCTTCCGTAGAACATCGGTAAAAGCTATATGGTGTGTAATGATTTTTGAATTTACAGTCAGATTCACAAGTAATGCTTTATCAACTTGTATTATATAATGAGATTCTATGGCTAAAGTATAGTTTTGGTGCATAGAATTTCGAAAATATCGAATTATTCAACAAAATATCAGTTTCAACGCTGTTTTTAACCCCCTGAAACGGAGATAAAAGTTATTCCTGTGCTAATAACTTTTAAATATACAGTTTGAGTGACATTTACAGTTTGATGGTTTATTTCCATCCAGGCGTAATGTAAATTAATATTCTACGGCTTAAAAATATTTTCACAGCATAGGATTTTGAAAAAAATTGAATTATGTATCAAAATAGCTATTTTAGCGCTGTTTTCCGCGCATAAAATATAGGAAAAAGATATGTGGTGTGTAATCACTTTTGAATTTACAGTCAGATTCACAACCTAATGCTTTATATTCATCAACTAGTATTATATAATGAGATTCTATGGGTAAAGAATATTTTAGGTACACAGAATTTCAAAAATATCGAATAATATCGAATAATATCGAATATTTTCAAAAATATCGAATAATTTCAAAAATATCGAAGCGATTGGTACAGATGAAACTATTTATATGGACTTTGCTGCAATCAATCTCGATCGACATGGTGGAGCAAGAACCCCGGGTCCGCGCAGGAGACCTATAGCTGACCTGAGTGCATACAACTTATCTAAAAGGACTATCATCAGTGTTCGCAACGAGGATGATTTAGGAAGAAGTATTGTAATCGTAAGAGCACATTCGCTTAAAAAACAATTAAAGCTTGATCTTAAATCGTATGACAGTATACGCAAACTGCAATCTCCCTTACAAAAGACTCAAGCTGAAGAATTACATAGAAATGCAAACGTACTGCAAGGGGGAGGGCATATCTGAATTGAATGTATTCCAACGATATCTCTACCCAGATTATCGCATTATTGTGTTTTCAGCATCGGACGACTTTCAAATCATCTTTTGTGGAAAAGAAGAAGCTCCGAACACTCTATATTTACTCTCTCATAACAATCATTATGATGTCATCACGAATCCTGCTGGCTATTTTCGAGCTCACAAATTTTGTAATACCTGCTTAAAACCAATCTATCACCTTCCTCACTTTTGTTTCAATATGTGTCGAGTATGCAATCCTGCAGTAAACGTGGATCAAATATTTTTTGCGATTTATGCAGAAAGTACTGCAGAGCATCTTCCTGCTTTAGTGCTCATCTGCTGTCAGGAGCTTGCTCATCATCACATAGATGTCTAGAATGTGGAGATGTTTACCCTACCAATAAACCCCACGAGTGTACTAAAACTGAATTAGGTTGTGTTAAGATCATTAATGAAGAAGATGTATGTTTACACCGCATGTACTTTGACCTAGACACTGTTGAAATGTCTGACGGACTTTTAATTCCTATACTCTGTATAGTTCAGAAGGTCAGTGGGAATATGAGAAGTTTGATACAGTGCCACTTTTTATGGAATGGTAAGCAAAAATTTAAAAATGTTACTTTGTTAGCACATAATTCTAGAGTATTCGATTCGTACCCTATCTTAAATTTTCTTTATTCAAAGTATTAAAACCTGAAATCATATTTAATGGTAACAAAATTTTATTGCTAAATTTGCCATAGCTGAAAATTAGATTTATTGATTCCCTTAGTTTCATTCCTACAGCACTTAGGAATTTTCCTAAAACTTTTGGAATTACTGAGGTTAAAAAAGGATTTTTCCCTCATGCATTCTGCAAACTGGATAATCTGAATTATCAAGGAGCTATACCAGAAAAAAATATTTTCATGCAGAACATGTCTCCTTCTGAATCCTTAGACTTCCACCAATGGTATGAAAGTGTGCTTCATTCTCATTGGGATTTAAAATCCGAGATGGAAGCATACTGTCGTTCTGACGTACACGTTTTACGAGTAGGATGCGAAAAATTTAGAGATTGTTCCGACAAATGAAAAGGGAAACGTTGTAATTGCCTCGTTCATTACCGCTCAGGCCAGATTAATTTTGTATGACTTCATATCCAAACTGGGGAAACGAGTTTTATATATGGATACAGATAGCGCAATATTTAAAACGTCTCCTAACGATAACTATGAGCCAAAAAGCGGAAACTATTTAGGAGAATTTAAGGATGAAATTCTAGATTAGTGGGGACCTAATGTAATCATAAAAAGCTTTATTTCGCTAGCTCCTAAAAATTATATTCTATATTTAACAAATAATCATGTGATTTCAAAAGGATTGACTGAGCGTGAAAAATAGAGAGAAGTATAACTCGGATCTACTAAAAAGCTTAATTAGTGTTGGTCCTCCTGCAACATTCGATATACCTTTCAATGTAAAATTAAACAAGTACGATGCTACCATTAGAAATTGTCCTATAAGGAAAAAATTAACTTTTAATTTTAATAAACATGTGTTTAAACAAGGTGAAAGTATCACTTATCCGTATGGATTTAAAGAGTGAATATTATCTCTGAAAGTACCACAAATGATTGTAAATATCCGTCTATTGTACAAATGATATAACATACCTCGAACAAAATGATATTATCTCAAATGACGTAACTTAGCTCATACAAGAAAGATATGATTGTAAATATCTTATCATCATCATCATCCTCATCCTCAAGCAGCCATGGGCTATGGAGGTCCAACCAGACGCGTGCAATTTAGTTCTCAAAGCAAGTCTATCCTGAGCTACATCTACTGCATCTGGCCACTGCACACCAATTCTAACAAGGTCCTGTTTGACATTGTCTGCCCACCGCATCCCAGGTCTCCCCTTCTTTCTGAGGCCTTTAGGCACACTGTTCATAACCCTATTCGCCAATCTATAATTATCCATACGGGCAACATGGCCAAACCAGCGGAGCCTCTCTCTGCACAATATGCTGCTTAAAGGAGGATGCAGACTCCTTTGCCTAACCTCATCATTAGTAACAAAGTTAAACCACCTAATACCCAAGATACTGCGTAAGCATCTGGAATCAAAAGCATCTAGTTTCCTGTTATCTTGTTTACAAAGTGTCCAAGTTTCACTACCATAACTAACCCTAGAAAGAACCAAACTATTATATAGTCTAATTTTAGTATTTAGGTGCATACGCCTATTTCTCCACACTCTCCATAGATTCTTAAAAGTCCCGGCAGCAATCCCTATTCGTCTGTTAATCTCATGCCGCACATCACCATTATCGGTTACATAGCTCCCAAGATAATTAAACTGTGACACCTGCTCAAGACTGCAACCATTCAGATTAACTGAATCACAGCCTGCCTGACCAATTTTCATCACTTCAGTTTTCTCTCTGTTTATAACCAAATCTACTCTAGTATCAGTCTCATCAACAGCTCGAATGAAAGAGTTCATCTCATCAACATCATTTTCCAAAAGGGCTAAATCATCAGCATAATCTAAATCAGAAATTTTCGTATCTCCAGCCCATTTAAGGCCAAAATCTTTCCCTTTAAGTGAATTTCGCATAACATAATCAATAACCAAGCTAAAGAGAAAAGGAGACAAAATGCACCCTTGTCGAACACCAGAAGTAAGTGTTATTATAGAAAGCTTTCATTAAGTTAACTAACTTGTCTGGTATACCATATGATCTCACAATCAACCACAAATTATGACGATCAACAGAGTCGAAAGTATTTTTGAAATCAACAAAGCTAGCAACCAAAGGTTTCTGAAACTCTAAACATTTCTCAAGAATCTGCCTAAGTGAAAATATCTGATCCACACATCCCCTACCACTTCTGAATCCACATTGCTCATCACGCAATTGACTGTCAACCAGATTCTTAATTCTATTAAGCACAATCATGGAAAGAACTTTACCTGGAACAGAGAGTAGGCTAATACCTCTATAGTTATCACAAGAACTGTGATCACCTTTTTTGAAAATAGGGATAACAATAGCTCTGGTAAAATCCTTAGGAACCATGCCTTTATCATAAAAGAAAAAAATGAAATATCTGAAATATCTTATGCAGATTGTAAAAAAAAAATTTTTAAAGACTATGGAGTGATGAATTCGCAAAACATACATAAATCTTATCAATATAAAATCCACAAACTTTGATCCTCATTAATGATCTCCTTCGTTTCGGCGAGAGAACTCGAATTGGTTACCATTTCGGCGGGGAAGGTGCTCGGATGTCATCTAGGAGGAGAATACGGACTTCTTGGCGAAAATATTCGAGTTGTAGTCTGAGAATCCCATGGAGAGCAGGCTACAGGATTACCACGCCGACATCATGTTGCTAACTGATAAAACTTTCATTTTGAGCAAGAGAAAACGGCTTCTAAAAGCTGATTGTTTGTTTCAAGATAATGAGAATCTTTACATTGCACGTTAGCACCTTAGACATGTATATTGATGTTTCCTGCCAGGTGTTTTCGTAAACCCCTCAGGCATGTTATCTCTAGCAGATGTTCTGTTAACGTCTTAAAAAGTGTTCTTTGTCTGTAGCAGATTTAAAAAACTAAAAGCATGCAGTTCTATTAAAATAGTTTTTATTTTATATATCTGATTACATAATGAGAAGGATTACATAACCAATTCAGCTGAGTTTTAAATTCTTGGGATCCGGGAAGATTCTTCTTTTTTCTTTTAACGCTATCCAATAATAAATCAACAATATGACTCTGTCCTACGGGTCTATTTTCATGAATCAGACGGAAGGAATGAATCAGACGAAGGGAAGGTCTTTCAGTTTTTCACGAACCTTTTATTGATAATATTTAGGAATCATATCGAGGACATCGTGTTCAGACAATGTCTTTTTAAATATAAATTCATCTGGTCCTTCATTCTGTCGACCAAATTCCAAATATTTTCGTAAGGCTGACAAATTATCGCCAGCTTTTTTTTCTGTATTCTCGTCGGATTCCAAAATTTTTTTCATTTCACTATCGAGAGATGATAGTTTATGCTTAATAGAAGCCTTTTCAACTGGTCTTACAGCAAATGTCATTTTGAAAATATGCTTGTTAACAGAGGGAGGGCCGCGGCTAACAGGGGGAACAAAAAACCTGACCCCTTTCGACGAATTAATTTCTTCTTACTTCTCACACTGATTTCTTTCGAAGCTAATTTTCGTATCATACATCTATGTTTTGATAACCGTCGCAACGTTTCAGCTTTCAAAGGTATATTATTCTTCAAAAGATTATGACAGAGTTCACAGATGGCTAATATCTCTTTCTGCGTAGCACTTTTGAGCAAATCTGCTCTTTTCTTCGGTGATACAGAACGCAGATAATGTAAGAATGAGCCGTGATGTTTAATTCTCATCTCTTATAAATAATATTTCTGTCGCTTCAAATGGCAATATTCTTGATCGCAATCTTTCACTATCGTTTGTTGTCACCCTACAGTCTAAGAACAAATAGTCACGTGGATCGAAAGTTGCTAGCTTATATGCATCTAGTAAAACTTTGGTTTCTCCCGGATACATCTGTCTGCTAAATAAGATAATGGACCCTTGTCTCTAGGATTCTTGAAGAGTACGATATATTGCGAGTTGAGAGATATATTTCTTGAATACTTGCCTTGAAAAAATAAGTTCTGAGTGATTAAAACCACTGTTACATTCAAATGATGCGAACCTCTTGTAAACAGATCTGCGACTCTGATCATTCGCTGATTCTGCTATGAGGTCATCCAGAATAAGAAGTGTATGTTTTTCTGGACTAAATTGGAGAGATGGGAAACCATTGATGAAATTCACTCTGTGGTTGAAGGGTTCAAACGCATCTTTGTCATAGAGAATAACAGTATATTATTTTAGAGGGTACAGGGTTGAATATTTTGTTTGTATGACGTATCAAGTTCAAAACAAATGTAGATTTCCCACACTGTGTCGGTTCTGCCACAATAACAGTACATGAAGATTCCATTTTGCAAAAGACTATTTAATACTTGAGGGTCTGATTAAATAGTAATATCAAGGATTCGTTCAAGTCCAGATTACACGAAAAATAATCTGCTAATAGGCTGGATAGAGTCACACCTCTAGCCCTTTGACATAAAAAATACAGACAGTGAAGTCCGCAGGTGTTAGCTTTAGGATCTTGTACATAATAAGAAGGATATATAACCCGTTTCATTCCATTTTCAATATAATAAGGTTCCATATTTGTAGGAGAATGTCCTAGAGGGTCAAAATGTTCCACACTATAGTTATTCATGTAAACGGCGATCCTGTGTATTCCTGATGAAGTAGAAACATCTGTGTTGTGTATAAACATACACGGTTTCTTAGCAATACGAGGTAATTGATCTCTTGCGAACACGCCTAGGAAAAAGGGAGATGTATAGGGATCCCTTTTGAATACTCTGTTTAGCTGTAATGCATCCATCATGCGGAATAATCAAATAACACTTTTCTGTCTTGGGTAATTTCAAGAAGATTTTCAAACTCAGCATAGAAGATCACACTCACTGCATGAGGTAAAGCGGCTCCGAATTTGAGCTCTAATCTACAATTTCCAGATTTTATCACATTAAAATAATCAAAACACTCTTTTCCTTCTGGAGATAACTCAAATCCATACAATGTGAATCCTTTGGAATAAGAAGCACGTCCAAATGGAAGACTCTTATCAGCTTTCCATATATCTAAACTTTCGAGAAGTGTTTCATAAGATCGTAGGTAGTGATTGTTTCCAAAATCTGGTGTTAAAGGCTGCGACGGGAACGAATCGGAATTCACATAGAGTGTTAAAAAGTTTAAGTTGTAATGCTTGAAGTTGTAAGGATTTTTAGCAAAATTTCCATTCAGAGCAGCCGATTCAACAAGTCCTACCACGCATCGTTTAGGTAGTTGTTCAGAAAATAAATTATCTTTTGTTATTGCAGTAATGCCTGGGGATAATGCATAACTTCGTATCCCTATTCTTCGTAATGGATATTTCGCCGAAGTAGTCTGTAACATTTGAGCATGAGCAATGAGTACAGAATTGTTCACCTTGACTTTTCGAACGTAAAATGCTGCTTCTTCAATTTTCACCTTAAATTCGGCTCTGTCCACACTTGTCATGAGACAAAACTCGGGTTTTGCTCTTGTCATTCTGATCCTAAGGTCAACATGATTCAACAAATATTTGTCTTGAGTAAAGATGTCTCCATGTATCCACGAGATTAATTCAACAGCGTTGGATCTTGCCATTGACTTTCGTGTTTGCCATCCTGAGTTGGCATTAGTATTAGTCTCAAAATGTCCTGCTGTATCTGGACACCATAGCGCACAAGATAAGTGACTCTTCGAGGCTTCTGTTCCATAATTCAAAAGAGTCTCAAAATAACTTCTGTAAGGATACAAGGTATGACTCCCAGAAACCAAACGTTCGTTTAGGTAAATATCCGTCTGACTAAAAAGACTATGTATGAAATTATTAGAAGGGGCGACCAGATCAGCATCCGTGATTGATGCTCCTGCAGCATTTGCAATTCTGACTTTCAATCGAAGATAGCATCTTGCAAGGTCTATGTATTCGTCACTTCCCACTATGCTAAATTTCAGAGGAGCATTACCATCTAAAGAGGCTAAGGGTAGGTAGGATACATAATTGCTTCTTTCTGCCTGTGAACTTGTTGGAGGTACCGAAAATAAATCTAGTCCAGATAGAGCACACTCTTGTGACGCAGAATGAATTTTCTCACTCATTTTGTAAAGATGTCCTGTCTTCTACACGTCTTCTTAGCAACTCTGACAATTCGGTTGTTTCCTTCGTTTTATACCGCTCCCTCTCAAAGAATGGCTTGCCTCTTCTAATAAATTAGTTGCTCCTTCACGCAACTTAGATTTTGCTGCTTCCTTTACGTCACGTCCTGCCGCAACATCCGAAGCAAACTTGATACCACTTTTAGCTGCTTGTTTACCTAATGAGAACAACGCTGGTCTAATTATGGGTGATATAAATCGTCCAATACTTTTAAAAAATGCTCCGAGCCCTTCGCCACGTTGATATCTTGGTCCTCTGAAAACTCCACCACCCGCTTGCGATTTATAATACGCAAGATATGTGGAAGGATTAGGTTCCGTGTACTTCACTCTCATGTCCGCGTCTGAAATGAAGTTTCACAAGCACTTTACCATATTTAAATGATAGTTCATCGCCACTATCTGTTCTCATGAAAATGCGTACGCTTTCGAAAACATTACGGGCTAGTGGATAATAGTCTGGTCTCTCGTAAATATTCACGATACTTTCCTCATTTCTAGTATGCACAGAAGGATTGATCACTCCTAAGAGTTCACCGTGAGCATCACCCACTAGTTGGGGTATGATGAGGTCGGAATAAATGTACAGTCCGTCTATACCTCTTTTTAAATCCATAGCATAACGGGATGTAGATTCTTCAAACCATGTCTCCATATGATCAAATCCTAACATCTCTCCTAATCCAAGATGTCTCTTAGGAAACGTGATACGCCCTGATCCTCTTCCCAACACGTAAGTCTTCCCATTCGGAAGTAAAAGGAATCGAAAAAAGTGTCTCACATCATTAGGTATCGCTAATCTCATTTCTTCAAAAAGACTCACTGCATTATCATAGCGTCCATGATGTATGTGTATTAGAGACGTGGGTGTCTCTACAACATCCACCGTCTCTGTATATTCTTCAGTCGGAGTAGGACGTAGTACATACAAACTGTAGGTGTCATCAGTCACTTGTATGCGAGGTCCTGAGGACGTTAGAGGTACAGGTATTTCAGAAGTAAAACTACCAAACAGATTACGACCTATATAAGTTTTTGACTCTTTTGGAAATCGTATCCCATAATTATTGGCTAACATTACAGTAATAATTTTCTCATTCTCATATTTAAATTGGACATTTTCTTTGGCTTCTGCAGGTAAGTTGTCTCTCAATGCTCGATATATGTAACGACCATTATAGACTCGTTTAGGTAAGGTAACTTTCACATCGTCCAAAGGAGCTAATTCTCTCACTCTCGTTCTTTCTTCTTTTCTGGTTGTGTCATATTTAATTGCAAAAGTGTCGTTAGATGAATCTATATTATACCAACTGACAGGTATGTGAACCTCTGCCAATCCGACTTCCCACTGTCCTTGGAGTTCAACAGACTGTGCAAGTTGTGTAGTATAATCCGATTGTCTGTTGTCTGGATAAATGTTAACACTGGCTGTAGAAGGTAACGTCAAATAGAAAGCCATTTTTCAGGGATCCACGAAGGGGTGCTGTAATCTGCCCACTTTACCAACACTCTCTTTTTTTCGGTCTTTAGCCAAAATGTTTTCCACAGCGTAAAGTTCTGGAGATTTAACTTTCTGTAATTCTTCGTTGTAGAAAGTCCCTTTTATCTTCTGTCCGTCACTGACGATCACGTCATGTACAGGAGGATTTCTATGTATTACTCTACGTACTTGGAATATTTCTCTAGTCCAATGTTGAGATGCACCCTTCTTGAATGGATGCTTGAGACTGCTTAAACGTACATGATCTCCAACTTTAAAAAGAGGACTTATCTTTTTCTCAGGACTTCTGTAGAGTCGATTCCAAACCATACTTTCGTTATGAATATTCACATCTTTGGGAGCCATTCCGTGAGCTCTATGCTTAGACGCATTATAACTTTCCATTATACGCGGCAAATCATTGATGAAGTTGAAATGTTTATGTTTTGTGAAATATCTCCATAATTTTTCTCTCTATGTACAATTCAAACGTTCTGCTAAGGCAGCTTTCTTGTCCCCATAAGAAACAAAGAAATGAATGTTTTTATCCTTCAAATATTTTTGAAAGATTCGATTCATGAATTCTGTGCCTTGATCTGTATTAAGAACCATGGGAATTCTGTCTTGGGAAATAATTTTTTCGAATGCATCTTTCATTGCTTTTCCTGTTTTGGTCTTCAAAATGTCAATAGCTACTAATATGTAGCTGTAACCTTCATTAAATCGTGAGATATTTTTCACAATCATTAAATCTGCTTGCCATTGCTGGTCTAGCCCTGTCACGAACGTCTTGTTTCTTCGGAATTTTGTTCTCGACGGCTTGTGGAGAGTGTAAGTCTCCTCCCCCGACAACCATTCTTTGACTCTCTTTTGGGGCAGTCCAGTACTCTGGGATAATCGTGTTACTCCCCCATAACTCCCAGGGTTCTCTGGTTGGTAGTATACGTTCTCCAACTTTGAATTCATCGACTAGTAGAAGTTTTCCTTCTTTAACCCAGAGCTCGAGTGATAACGAATCGGGAACGTCAATGGAAAGTCGCTCTGCCGCTTCTTCACACAGTTTTCTCGATGTGTAAATGATGGGGTGCTCGTAGTAAAGATCTTTTGTCTTTGTGTTCACTAGAAAAAACCGATAGCTCAGAGCCCACAACATGCTTTCGAACCCAATGACTATAAGAAACTAGTTTCTTCCACTGTTCATAAGTCAGACTAATTCCTTTCACAGTAGGTTTCAGACGTAAAAATAATCATATATCCACTGTTTTATTGCAGACACTTAAATAAATATTCTTCCCAAATGGCGGGATTCGCCACAACTAGTGATTAAATAGTCTTGAGAAAATGCCATAGTAGGTCGAAGGTTGGGCGACGGAAGTAGCTCCACGGTCCACTGCACACGGTGGCGTCCTTGTGTGAATAAATTATCTCCATTGCACACGGTAGTGACGTCGGGGGTTTAATTTTTGAGGGGGGCTTAACTTTTGAGAGGGGTTTAATTTTTGTGGGGGATGTCAACCGGAAGTGGCGTCCCCCCTCGCAGGTGTGCGGGATGGGGAGGGCTTAAATTTTGGGGGGTTCTTAATTTTTTGCTTCCCACGCTGGGGAGGGTTTAATTTTTGGTTTCCCACGTTGGGGAGGGGCCCGACCGGTAGTGTCGACCCCCACACGTGTGTGCTACCCTAGCAGTTGTTGGTTAATTTTCTACCGGAAGTGTTGGAGAGGTCTTTGACCCCTTAGGTGAGCAACGGTCGGTATCACTGGGAGGGCTTCTGATTTTGTTACCCTGCTGATTGGACATTCACCCCTTCTGCCCACAATTTTTAATAGGGTGACCTCATTTTTCTGTATTTTGGTTGGGTCTCATTGGTGGAGGTTTCGAACGAAAAGGTGCTGCAGGGTTTCGGGAGGCACAGTCATGACGTTGTTTTGTGCAGAAGTATGGATATCCTGTGCTTGATGGGATCGAGACTGACGACCTGGTAGAAACAGTGAACCCAGGTATGATAGACATTAATTGTTCTACAGATCCGTGTGAAATCTGTTGTGTGCTCGATTTAGACGGCTTCACCGTGAAAGGCGAATTCCTGACCCGTGAACTGGGTTATTCGAACTGCAGGGGCCTGACCGGTGTCTACAGATTCGACCTTTCCTTCGTGACGTACATTACGCAGAAGGACTGGAGGTGCATCCGTCACGTGTCGAAACACGTCACTGGGCTTCCCTTTTATCCCCGTACCGTACCGGTGAAGTGGTGTGGGAGTACGACTGTCTGGACGATATAGTTCGTCACATCCACGAAAAGTGCCGTAGACCCTTTTCTTCTGTCGTCGGTTACAACGGTGGAACCCACGAGAAGCAGTTATTGGGCAGGCTCGGTATACCCTCGTTCGATCAAGAGAAAATCGGCTGCCCCTGCTTCAAAGACCTTCCAAAAATTCCTGGAACGGAGTGTGGTTACCACGAGGGACCTGACGTGCACTGTGCCCAAGCCGAGACAGCCGCATTCAGCACATGGATGAACACGTATATCGAGAATACGAAATGGACCGCTCGTTAATCGGACAGCCCCACGGACAATTAGAGGCTTTTCCTCTGTGGGACTTGTTCGACTATTTTTCCGAGGATGTAGAACCTGTTGAAGAGGTACCTCGTTTTAAACTGCCGTACGTTCCTGTGACACCGCCACCAAGCCCAGTTCCGTTGTGTCCCCCGCCTCTCAAGCCCAAACCTAGGCGTAAAATGACCTGGAAGCCTATACCTCCCAAGTACGTGGATACGCCGCTAGAGGCGCAACCATCTCCACCTAGAGGGGAAAAACGTGTCGACACCCCCTCACAGCAGAGATTTAAACGCCTGAAAACTCTGTAGGACAGTTTTCGCCATGCAGCCTGTGAGTGCACACACCTACCCTCTCGGAGATGAGATTTTCGTCGTGCCTTGCCTGTACCGTGAGCGGCTCCTGATCCACGTGCGCCGTTACCGTCGCTACTGTGAAGGAGGACTACTTTACCCGACGAAGGAAGGGGTCACTCTATCCCTTCCAGAGTGGCAGGAATTATTAGTGTTGTCGGACAGAATCGATATCGTTAATACCACCGAAAGAGAGACTTGGTTCGTGACGACCAACCTGCAATTGTGCGGATACTGCCATAGTGACGGGAGTCGACGCCTCGACATCATCAAATCGCAACCTGGTGCGACATCTTGCGGGGTGAACCTTTCCGTGGACCAGTGGGATGAAATGCGTAACTGCCGCGACGACATGAAGAACAGTCTGGATCACCATCGCAGGTCAGATGTTAATTTTCACCTACGTCACTCCATCGCCGAGCAGAGAGACCTTCTACTAGCGTTCCTTCTGACACCCCCTGCGGAGGGGAAAGGACATTTGATGCAGTTATTGACGGACATTGTGATGCACGAACTCATTCAATCCTTGTTACCCGGTTCTAGGATTATAGAACCCGAGGATAAAGAACTTTGCCTGAACACTTATTTGAGTGATGCAGTGCGGTCATTGAACATTGACTCTATTGCTAATGCCTTTGTTGACACGGCGTGGGCCCGAGGCCTACTCTGATTATTTTTAACGCGGTGGAAGAAAAAATACTGTGGGCGCCGAGTTACCGATTCTGTCTGGTGGAGGGGGGAACAAAAGCGCTGTACTACGACCATCCGGTCATTTACACGTCGAGAGAGTTGTGTGAAGAGGCTGCAGACCGTACATCTATAGACGTCCCCGACTCCCTGCCTATCGAAGTCTGGATTAAAGAGGGAAAGCTACTGCTGGTCGATGAGCGCCGCGTTGGAAAAAGCTCATTACGATCCCGAGAACCCTGGCAGCTTTGGAGGGGTGAATCGATTATCCCAGAGTATTGGACAGGATCCAAAGACAGTCAAAGAATGGTTATCGGGTCAGGAGACGTACACCCTCCACAGACCGGCCAAGAGCAAATACCGGAGGAACAAAACATACGTGACAGGGTTGGATCAACAATGGCAGGCGGATTTAATGTTCGTGAAAAACATCGCACGGTTTAATGATGGCTACGGATACATATTAGTCGTCATCGATATTTTATCTCGCTGTGCATGGGCGGTTCCGGTGAAAAAGAAAACGGGAACGGCTGTGAAAGAAGCATTCGAAAAAATTTTGGCGCAGGGACGTGAACCCTTGACTCTGAACACCGATCAGGGGACAGAATTCACGAATCGTGTATTCCAAAAATTCCTAAAAGAAAAAAACATTCACTTCTTCGTGTCTTATAGCGACAAGAAAGCTGCTCTGGTAGAAAGACTGAATCGAACCCTGAGAGAAAAATTATGGCGTTATTTTAGATTTTATTAATTTTAGATTCTTGCACGTACTGGATGCCCTAGTGAAGGGGTATAATGCTTCCAAGCACCGAGCTCACGGCTTTGCGCCCAAAGACGTTGATCTCTTTAACGAGAGCATCGTCTGGGAGAGATTATACGGAGCTCCAAAACAGTCAGAAACTGTTCGTTTTAAAGAGGGAGATCCCGTGAGGCTCAGCAGTCTGAAACTTCCGTTCAAGAAAGGAGCATCACAGCAGTGGACTCGAGAGATATTCCGTGTGAGTAGAATCGTACCTAGAACACCCCCTGTTTACGAAGTGTCAGCTAGTGACGGTAACAAGATACGTGGAACTTTCTATAGCAGGGAACTACAGAAAATAAACCTTCCGGAACTGTACGCCGTGGAAAAAATCTTGGATAGCGACCGGAAAAAAGGCGTCTTAGTGAAGTGGCAATATTACCCCACTCCTAGTTGGATACCTAAAAAATGGCTTTCTACCTAACCCTCCCTTCTACAGCCAGCAGGGATATTTATCCTCATAACACACAGAGGGATTACACGACGCAGCTGGCACAACCTGTGACCCTAAAGGGGGAGTGGGAAGTCGCTCTATCCGAGATCCACATTCCAACGAGCTGGTATAATATCAACGAGTCGAATAATAACTTCACCACCCAATTCAGATGGTTCCCACGCATCCCTCAAAACGCTATTAAGGTTGCCCTAAATCCGCAATACAACGGTCAGAAAACGAAGAGAGGCGAGATTGTGAAAGCCATCCAGAGTCAGATACCTACCGATATCCAAGTGGAGGAACAGGATGGTTTGTGGGTGTTCCATATAGGCACCCGCGATTATGGGTACGTGTTTAAAACGGAAGCCACGAGCTTCAACTCTTTCTTCAACATCGCTGACGTGTACATGGAGATGCCTCATTATGGAGGTTTTGCGTGGGACTCTCTAACGCTCCAAACAATGTAGAATACTTAAAGTTTTATGCTCCGGATAGCTTTGACGGGCGCCAGGCAATCATTAACAAATTGCCAAAAATGTAGAATAAGTTGATTTAGGGTTCCAGTGCCAGTGAGCGTTCATAAGTGAGAGTCAAAATTATTCTTAACAAATACGAGTGAATGTAAAAAAGGTTCTAAATCAGCGTTGCTCAAGATAAAAACTACAGACTCAAAAGTTTGTAACATAACAAAATAGATTTATTTCCAAAAATGAGTAACTCACCAAGACATCAATGAAGAAACTAAAATCTGTGCTACTCGCACGGTGCTACGCACCTTACTACATCTCTCTGCTCTCAAATGACAAATCCTTCAAGTGCCTCGCAGGGCACGGTTTTGACAATTGGGCCGGCGCATGCCGGGAGGGGCATTTGCATACAATGACGGACGCAAGCTATGACGCAAGAGGGGGCGTGTCCTTGGCACACGCTTTAACGGTTAAGGTCGGAAGTTCGGAGTTGCGCGTACGCAACTCCTAGAAACTTGAAAACGAGTGCTGTGATGCCGAAAAGGAAATAAAAATCCCCAAAATGATAAATATAACGTAAATTAAACAAAACTGGTTAAGGTAAAGCAAATGTGAACGATGGGGCATCACAACTCCCCCTTCCAAAGGGAGTCAAAATGATTGACCTAACAAATTTTGACGAGCAAATTTTAAATAAAGGACACATCTTACGTCATTTACACATGGCTAAACATAAATAAGTAGAAGTATGCTAGCGCAAATTTGGATATGATGAACTATTCTTACTTTGACACAATTTTCCAGCACAACCAAAGGTATCTCCTCCCTTTTCCTCCTAACAAAAATATGTGTTTAACAGCTACCCTAGTGTACTTACGTACCAGTGGCTGTGACAGTTAACTGTATACTAGCATCATCGGTCTAACTAGTATCACATTCTGATACAAACTCGAAATTGGCATATCTTGAACTGTACAGAAAATAAGGTTAATGAACTCCTAGTCTAATAAATGTTAAAAAGATGAAAAGAAAAAGTGATTCATTACATTTGTTGTTAGCGGGGTAATAACTTCCGCTTTTCCCCTAACCACAATAACAAATTCGTGAAAGCTAAATCTTCTCCTAAATCACATAAAAAAAACGGGTATTCGAACACCGTTATCTCCTCCTAATTACATTCAAATACGCAAAGCTAAGAAAATTCAAAATTTACAAACAAGCGGGATTGTAATCATCCGCTAATTCTTTTCCTATTCACAGAAATCGCGATCTAGCTGAAATAAAAAATCATTAGTTACCTCCCCCTTCAGAGCTAACGTCCCCCTCCCAAAGGAGTTATGCTGATAACAACTCTGTTATCAGACTAGGCCATTTGGGGACAGCTCCAAAAAGGTACACAAAAAAAACAAAATTCTGCAATCATCATCATGGTCATCATCTATATATATACCAATAAATACTGTCAATGTCATCCACAAAAATTACGTATCATTGACACATAAATATCACTGATGACACTGAACAGATTTAAACACATATACATAAATCGTATCAAAGAAAAAAGAGTGTAAATAATTTATAATATACGATGATAACATTTCATCCAATAACTTTTACATGAATCTCCTTTTTTTTTTTACATAAATTCACTTTGGAATGCACGTTATTTTACAATACAAATTCTTAAATCACTAATTCTCTTTCACTCTTCTCATTCATATCCAGAAACATTTTACAATTTCTAAACTTTCCAATATCGACTTACAAAATTTTCAGCTATCAGTCAGCTGAAAAAAAAAATCTACAAAAATACATTTTAACTCACGTAAATACAATAACTAGAACCTCGATGAACAAGAATGCAAAAAAAAATTCAATTCACACAGTATAAACTCGAACTACACAAATTTCACTTTTCAAAAAATAAATATCGAACTCTAAAGTTTCAACAAGAAATTAAACATCGCTAACTATATAATTCACAATAAGGCTTCTTCTTGGTCTTCATCTATTCCAGAAAAAAGCATTTTATAACTCAATCAAGTGCCAAGTGAAAGAAAAATATACTTAAATTTCATTGTTTGGCACTCCGTGGCGATAAATCATCTAGTCCGTTTCCGATAACATCTTTCCGTCGTCGTTGGGTGGCTTCACGTAAAGTTGTTACTGAAGATCTCGTTCAAGTCAAGTCGTCGCTGTAGAGCTCTCTCGTGACGTCATCTTCCCGATGTTCGCTGCTTCGCTGCCGGTTGTCGCTCTGCAGGCTCTGGTCGTTTCGTCGGCTTTCCGTTGCTCCGTGCGGATTTTTGAAGAACCTTTTCTCGTACTTTCTAGGCTTATTGGTGTCCGCCTCCAAATGACGCTTTAATAGTTGATGACCTCCAGACTTGTCAGGAATACTTGCGGTCGGCACAACTTCTTGGTTGGTTTTTTCTTCACTTAAATCAGACTCAAAATTATTTTCATTATTATTACTTTCTTTTAAAACTTCTACTTTAAAAACCTTTTCAAAAACGGCTTCCTCATACGATTCTTCTACTTCACAAACTTCGTTATTTAAACACTCATTATTTGCACTAACGGGACATTTTATAGGTGCTTCTGAAATAATCTGTTCTGGACCACAAGGTAAGTCAAAAAGTCCACTGGACCGCGGCTGCACTGTCAATTGACATTCGTCATTATTATCGTCGCAAACTTGTTCCTTAGCAAACTGAAGATCGACTTCTGTATCGTTTTGATCTGTTACTTTAGTTACTTCGTGGCAATCAGTAACAAAAGGTAAAAGCCATAGTGGCAAGGCATAACTCTTGAGAGGGCTTTTCTTGAGGAACTTTGGCCTCTCGCTTCAAAGATCCCGATGAAAGTTTCCCGAATTTTCATTCCTTCGGTAGCAAAAATTTTCAGTATGTCCCAGTCGGCCGCAAAAGTTACAAGTGAAAGATTGAGGTTGTTTAACCAAAGTTTTAGGTGTAGTGTTATGGTTTGAAGCTTGACGTGGCAAAAAGTCTCTACTTCGTTCATATTCTATAGTTCTTGGCGCGTTCGACGCAAATTGTTGGGACCGTGTAAATTGCGGTCGTGCGGGAGTCATTCTACGCGACTCAACCTGATATCGCTGCTTTGGCGGGAATGGCATCCATTGTTGGGTATGTGTATTTGCTGCAGATTCTCTTCTTGCAGTGTATTGCCGAGCCAATTTGACTAAATTGGACACGGAATTCACGTTTCGTATTTCTAGGAATTCTCGGATGGGCAAAAGTAATTGAGATAATATGCAATTTACAATATCAATTTCAGCGGCATCAGCATCGTACAGCTGGTATAGTTCTACTGTACCCCATATAAATTTTTCTATGTCATCTCTTTCCCTTTGTCTTCGTGAAAACAACTCTGTAGCTAGTTCTGTAAAATCATTATAAGCCGGATATATGTCCATGATTTCGTTTTTAAATTCTTCCCAAAGTTCTATGCCATGACGACATCCTACGTTATTCCACCATTGCTTAGCGCATCCAATTAGGCAAGATACTGCTAAAACAACTTTTTTGTTGCTTGGCACTTCATGTAAACGGAAGTGCTCCTCCATGGACTTGACAAATGTCCACGATGACGGACGTTTCGAACCGTCGAACCTTATCTCAGGTAAAGGCCAATTAACATAAGGACTATAGTTAATGGATGGGTTGGCAAATTGTCGTTGTGGCGGTTGAAAATACTCTGTTCTATCGCTTGCTTCTGGCGGAACAGAAAATGGAACCTTACGTTCAAAGTTTCTTCGTTGGTGAACTGACGTAGCATTGTCAGCAAATTTAGGGGTTGTTGTCGTTCCCCTTTTCTCCCGATTATCATCAAGCAGATTCATTAGCACTTCTGCTTCCATCATTACCTCTTGCAATCTACCCTTTACTCTTTCTATGTCGGGAGTCATTATGGCGGAATCGGCCATATTATTAGCAGACATGTTTAGCGGTCTGCTGAAATTTGGAATTTTGGAAATTTTTTTTATCTTGAGCAGCGCTCAAAGGTACTGCTATACAACAATAATAAAGCTATAACTAAGCTTTACAAAAATATAAATTTGCTTGTAAAAAAAATTTCTTATCGTCCTACGTACTTGTGTGTCCGGACACTTCTAATCATTACATACAACAATCTTAAATATTCAGCAATATCAAAGCTGAAACTTCAGTACCTTTGAATAAATACACAAAAATGTTAAGCTACTTGCTCAACAAAAATTTTCGGCTTAAGCTGCCGTTAAATCTACAACTAGTATATACCACTATTGAGCTCAAAAAAATTACTATCTTTAAATACTGGCGAGTCCCTGTTCGGGCGCCACTTCTTTTATGTGACTCTGTAACGCTCCAAACAATGTAGAATACTTAAAGTTTTATGCTCCGGATAGCTTTGACGGGCGCCAGGCAATCATTAACAAATTGCCAAAAATGTAGAATAAGTTGATTTAGGGTTCCAGTGCCAGTGAGCGTTCATAAGTGAGAGTCAAAATTATTCTTAACAAATACGAGTGAATGTAAAAAAGGTTCTAAATCAGCGTTGCTCAAGATAAAAACTACAGACTCAAAAGTTTGTAACATAACAAAATAGATTTATTTCCAAAAATGAGTAACTCACCAAGACATCAATGAAGAAACTAAAATCTGTGCTACTCGCACGGTGCTACGCACCTTACTACATCTCTCTGCTCTCAAATGACAAATCCTTCAAGTGCCTCGCAGGGCACGGTTTTGACAATTGGGCCGGCGCATGCCAGGAAAGGCATTTGCATACAATGACGGACGCAAGCTATGACGCAAGAGGGGGCGTGTCCTTGGCACGCGCTTTAACGGTTACGGTCGGAAGTTCGGAGTTGCGCGTACGCAACTCCTAGAAACTTGAAAACGAGTGCTGTGATGCCGAAAAGGAAATAAAAATCCCCAAAATGATAAATATAACGTAAATTAAACAAAACTGGTTAAGGTAAAGCAAAAGTGAACGATGGGGCATCACAACAGTGGGAGAGAGAGGGAGACAGAGGGAGATGACTTTTTTATCCCTGATGCGTCCACATTTTATTTTTATTTGGTACAACACCCCATCGTACGAGGTCAAGAACATCACATTCCCACAGGGCGTTACGAAAATGCAGAAGCGATATTTTCTGTCATGTTGCAAGCTATACCTACCGAGGATAGAATAAATTACGTCTTCAAGAAGCAGGCTAATAACCACGTGAAAATCGCAAACCAGGAGGGTCATTATCTGATGTTCCCACCTCATTCGAAAGGTTTGGGAGAATTGCTAGGCTTTGATAAATTTGGTCAGTTGTACAGTAACGACGTGTCCAGATATGCCATTGATATTAATGCTGGTATATCGGGTATTTATGTATACACCGACCTGGTCGCACCTCATTTACTAGGTGACACTTATGCAGAGCTGTTACGTGTGATTAACCCCTCCACGGCGAATAACGAAACCATAGTAAAAATTTTTACGAGTCCCGATTATTATCCTCTGGCTAGGAACATGTTCGAGAGCGTGAGGATATTTCTACGTACGGGGGGGAACCCCTATCTTTTAAGTATGGAAAAGTATTAGTCAAGTTACACTTTCGCCATGCGGATCAAATTCACAGAGCCTAGCACAGCCAGCTTATCTGAGTTATTACAAGGCTCAGTCGGGTGCAGGGGTGTTCAGAGGACCCCGATATCAAAGCGGCGGCGGTCTCGGATCGTTTTCCAGGAGTATGGGACGCTTCATATCCCCGATTCTGAAACCTTTAGCGTTCTCACTCGGTAAACAAGCAGCCAGGTCGGGAATGAAATTGGCATCCGAAGTCGCGAGTGGGCGTGACCCAAGAGAAGCCCTTAAATCGAACTTGAAGGATGGCGCCGCGAGTCTGCTGGAAGAAGCAGGACAACATTTACGAGGCAGAGGTATAAAACGCAAGAAGCAAACCCGAATCGCCAGATTGTCAAAGAGACGTTGTAGAGTACAGGACGTTTTTGTAAAATGAGCGAAAGGAACCACAGCATGTCCGGCGACTGCGCCCTGTCGGAACTCGACTGTTTGCCGTACCTCCTACTAATTCACAGACCGAAAGAGCCACGTACGTGGCCTACCAACCTCTCGCATCGTTAGAAGGAAATACCCCTCTTGAATTTAACGTCGTGGGCGGCGACGAATATATCGATTTATCCAGATGTCATTTACGGATCAGAGCAAGAATAGCAGATACGGCGGGGAAGCCTATCACTGACGCAGCGATGTTTGCCCCGACGAATAATTTCCTGCACTCTTTGTTTAGCAGGTCGACGTGTATTTGAACGAGCAGTTAGTGAGTGGAAGCCACAGTCTTTATCCCTACAGAAGTTACCTGGAAACATTACTGAATTACAGTAATGACGCCGTGAAAAGTCATTTAACGTGCGGCCTGTGGCATCTGGATGCCGCAAGCAAAATGGATGAATGTGGCGATGCTAACCTCGGCTGGAAGACGCGTAGAAATTTGTCGGGATCCCGTGGTGTCGAATTAATTAGCTGGATACACAATGATTTATTTCTTCAAGACAGATATCTACTGAACCATGTCGATCTCCGGATACGCTTGACGAGGTCAAAACCCGAATTCTACCTGATGACTGCTGAAGAAGACCCTGGTTACAGAGTGAGATTTGAGGAAGCAGCTTTCTACGTTAGAAAAGTCAAGCTCGGTAGCAGTACGTTGCTCGCGCATGCGCAGATGCTACACACGACCCCGGCAAAGTATCCCCTAAGGCGCGTGGAAGTACGGTCATTCACACTGAGCCCCGGAATCACCTCTAGCACGAGAGATAATTTATTCAGCTCCCAGATGCCCCGAAGATGCATCATAGGACTGGTGGACTCTGCTGCAGCCAACGGTGATTTCGCTAGAAACCCTTACAACTTCAAACATTTTAATCTGAATTACATGGCCTTGCACGCCGATTCAGAACAAATTCCGTCTCAACCGTTGATTCCCGACTTCCCTAATAATCAATATATACGGTCCTACCAGTCGCTGTTGGAGTCACTAGACGTGTGGAAAGATAATAAAGGGGTTCAATTCGGTCGTTCCGCCTATCCGAAAGGGTACACCCTGTTCGGGTTTGAATTGGGTTCCGATGGAAAGCAATGTGAAGGCTACTTTAACCCCATCAAGACTGCAAACTGCGGTTTAGAGATAAAATTCGGTACACCTCTAACCGAAGCCGTGAGCGTGTTTCTGTATACAGAATTCGACAACTTGCTCGAAATTGACCACCAACGTAAAATCCTATTCGATTTCTCCGCCCGATGGACGCGTTACAGCTGACGCAAGTACTCCGCAATGACCCCTTCACGAACCCTCTGTTCTTAGGGGTGTATGCCAGAGACCAGTTACCGAAAATCAAGAAGAAACCCTGTCTCTTCATTTTTAATACGGACGTTTCCACTTCAAGTGGAGAGCACTGGATAGCCGTTTACGTGAACAAGAGAACTGTAGAACATTTCGACCCTTTAGGATTCGAACCCTCCGTAGAAGAATATTACAGCTCTATAGGGGCGAACCGTGTACTGTACCCCACGTTACCGCTGCAGGCTCCGACCTCCACAACCTGCGGAATTCACTGTCTGTATTTTCTCTTTCTGAGATCACGAGAAATGTCCATGAAAAGATTCCTGAAGGAACGTTATTCGTGCGACCTTGGATTTAATGAACTACTGATGGCGTTATTTAACCAACTGCTGGAGTATTAAACCGCCTTTAACGATCATGCAGTCCCCGAGTTCAATTCTTGTTTGCGGCCCAAGTCAGTGTGGGAAAACAACGTTTGTCTTGGACCTCATTCGTCACGCAGAAATGTATTCACCCCCAGCCCCACCAGGATCATTTACTGCTACTCGTTATGGCAGCCAGCCTTTGAACCTTTCAAGCGGAAAGTGGAATTTGTGGAGGGCTTCCCCGACCTACAACTGAATGCGAAACAGCACTAATAGCGAAACAGCTATTAGTGCTGAATGATATGTTCGTGCAAGCCGCCAGTGATACGAGAGTGTCTGATTTATTCACGAAAGGCTCCCATCACCTCAATGCGACCGTCATTCTCATCACACAGAATTTATTTTTCCAAGGTAAATGTGCGAGGAATATCAGTCTCAACTCCCATTATTTATTTCTGTTCAAGTGTCCCAGGGACATGTCGCAAATCGGGTATCTGGCTAGACAGATGTTCCCGGGGGAGTCTAAAATATTATTGGATGCATTTAAACTAGCGACACGGAGACCCCACGGTTATTTGCTGTTAGACTGCACGGTGAACACGTCAGACGATCAGCGACTAAGGAGCAGGATCCTCCCCAACGAATATCCAGAAATTATTTACATGAGGAATGAAGATTAAACAGCAGGGTCCCTTTCTTCGCTACCTGTTGAGCGCCAGTGACAGCGAACTCCTCGCTCTGTGTGAGATCTGTTTTAATTTAGTGAGAGCCAATCTTCCCATCTCGGGCTCCGTGCTTAAAAAATTAGCGAAACATAAGTGCGTCATCAGAAGACTCGCGTCGAAAAAGATTAGCTTGAAGTCTAAACGAAGCTACCTGAATCAGAAAGGGTCGGGATTTTTATTACCTCTACTGGCTTCAGTCGTGCCGCTCATCGCAAATTTATTCGAACAATGAGCCTCACAGTGAAAGTGGTAGAAAAACGTCATCTGAAGACGAAGACAGAGCAATTAGACACCGACATGCAACGAATATTGAATACTCCCGGTAATGCTGACGATAAAGCCTCTGCTTATCTCGCCGTTTTGAGGAAAAATTTACAATACGCTCGAAAAGTCGAAAATCCGGACGAAATAATATTGACGCCAGGACTGTCGCAAAAGGATATCATTGATATGGCTCCTAAGGGGTTCAAACGTAAAGTTCAAGAGAGGATAAAGACTCTACCGGAAGCAGTGCGATGGGATTCCAGAGGTCGATTGTTACATCAGGGGAGTCCTGTGTTAGGATCTCACATGACCGACTTACTGATGGAACCGTTCAAGAAACAACAAAAATCTGATGTCCCCGGCCAGGAACATTTTCGTCAAATGCTCGACTGGGAAATATTTTAATGTGTACGGTTAAATAAAAATGTGTGAACGTTGATAACGTCTCGTTTTTTTTTTCATAAGCAACTACACCCTACCTTTCAATAAAATCATAAGTAACTATTAAAAAGTAACATGGATCGAATATGCGTTCCCACACTGGGACCGGATGTCTGGACATCTGCTAGGGGCCCAGTTCGGGTTCGAACCGTGGTCTGGAATATACGCGTTCCCACACTTGTACCGGATATCTGGACATCTGTTAGGGGTCCATTACGGGTTCGCCAGCGGTTTTTGAATACACTTGGAAGCGTTTTCGCGCTCATTCACCATGCAGTACACTGTTGAGGCAAGACGTCTGACGCTCCATTTCCCAGAGGGTTCTCTAACAGCTGGTCCATGTGACTGTAGCTGCCACCGTTAGCCACGACCCCGTACCCCCGACGGTGTCAGGGTCGGTGTGAGGCAGCCGTCCCCGATCCCTGAATATGAAGTGATGGTGCGATGGGATTTTCGTCGGCGTCAGTGTACGTTGACTTTCGGCGCCGACGCTCTAGCGACTCTGCGCGGGGGCACGCAATGCCAGTGCTCCTGCCATCGCGTTCGTTCTCAGCCATCCCCTCATCATCCGCAACCATGCATCCAGGGACAGAGTGCCGCTGGAGTTAATTTACCTGTGCCGGACGATGCCGTAACGCCGCCTGCGCTACGCAGGCGGTTGTGCTAAGCGTTGGAGATCTCGTGAGGTCTTCGCCGCATGTGGTGTTTCTGTCTTCAACCCCTCTAGTCTTGCTTTTCTTTCCCACTGCCGCCATCGCCTTCCTTCTTTAAAAAGGCCTTTTTAAAGGCCACCTAATTTTGACAAAGGGAGCCCTAACGTACAAATTATTTTACGAGGTAGGAACGTTCAGTTTTTTATATCTCTTTAAAAAGTTTTATTCATTACTAAAAGCTTTCGTAGTAAAATGGATTATGTGAATACATGTACAGCTTTATAATTGTCTAGAGCAAAAAGAACGTCCCATTGCGTTTCACTTTAAGAATTTATATTTGGGTATTAAGAACTTTTATATATTTACGTTTGATATATTATGCTTTCATATATTATTCTGGTAATAATCATTTTTATACTTGTGTATTAAGCACTTTTATATATATTTACGTTTGATATATTATGCTTTCAGATATTTCCCCCCTTTTCAGGTATTAAGCATTTTTTATATATATTTACGTTTGATATATTAAGCATTTTTATACTTGAGTGTTATTAAGTTTTTTTCAGCTTGATTATTAAGAATATTTATGTCTTCAGATATTATACAGACGGATTATCCCACAGGTGCCACCACGTGAGTCTTCAAAAGTAAGTGAATTTTTCTTTTTAGGAGAAACTCATAGATCACTGGGGTTTAAACACATTTATTTCAGATTAATAACAAACAGCGTATAACAATCATTCGTGAACAATATTCCACATCATAGTATGTTGAATAATAGCAGAAGTATGACATATTTAAAATGCGTCCCGTAATACTATTTGCAAAAACGAAGCATTATTTACAATAGGTGAACCTGAGCCTGTCCATAAACCCACATCTGCAAGGCATGACTTAATTGTATGTTTAACAAAAACCTTATTTAAAATATGTGCCTGCCCACATTTAAAATATATACACAATTTAAAAATATGTGCCTGTCCACATTTAAAATAATAACAAAACCCTTATTTAAAATAATTACCTGCCCACATTTAAAATAATTACCTGACCACATTTAAAATATATACACAATTTAAAAATATGTACCTGATCACATTTAAAATATATACACAATTTAAAAATATGTGCCTGACCACATTTAAAATAATTGCACAATTTAAAAATATGCACCTGACCACATTTAAAATATTTACACAATTTAAAAATATGTACCTGACCACATTTAAAATATATACACAATTTAAAAATATGTGCCTGACCACATTTAAAATAATTGCATGATTTAAAATAATTACCTGGCCACATTTAAAATATATACACAATTTAAAAATATGTGCAGAAAAGTCTGAAAGTGGCTAAAGAATATGAAACATGAACTGGTGACTAGCTGTCGGTAACGGTTAACAGGAATTTAGACTTTTGTAACCGAAAGGGAATGTGGCACTTTGCCCAGGTTTAAAGATTCTCTTGTTAAAATTAAAAGAGAGTTTTTTATGGAAAGGGCGGTTGGTGAGGGTGGCCTTGTGTTTGTCAATTTGGACATTGAAGGGGACGGGAAAAGTGGTTGGGGGGCCTCCTAGAATTAAATCGTGGAGAAGCTCCGAGGTGTAGCATTCCCTGTTATGCACACTCAATTTAAAGCCTTTCGCACTGGTGATAGTTTCCCCATTCGAAAGTTCCAGGATGTAATTTTTCGGGGCTATGGAGATGTACCGTTCTATAGTGGTGTTTGGACCATACTGATCGGTAATCTCTTTTTAATGAAATAAAATATAAAATCGGAGGACTCTGGAATGAATATGTCGCCGGGTGAAGTTTTAAATATGCACGAATCCGTGTCGGCATAGAGGGCTCGCTGTTTTAATTTGGAAAGCATGTCTAATAGAACGAGCCTCGCCTGGGAAGTGACAAAAGAGGCTACGATGACACTTCCTTTAGGGTTGGTGGGGGTGAATTCTTTTGCGGGTCTGTAGGTCACTAGGATATGATCCGAATTGACTGCATGAAGGTCGGTGAGAATTTTGGAGCGATCGTTCGCTAAATCCAATAATTTTATGGGATCGGCGATGATCTGGGACACTGATCTAGAAAGATCTTCCGATACTTTGCCCCACAAGCTGTTCAATGATGTCTTCCCTAAACTTCTTTTGGTACCGTTATACTCAACTTCCTGTGGGTTAATTCTCACCCCTTCTGCCTGAAAGAAATCTTCACAGAATTTTGCTTTTTCTTCGTCTGTGTTAACGTTTGAAGGGAAACCTGAATATTTTTGTTTGGCTTCTAAAAACGTGTTGATGTATTTGCCAAATAAACCGGGGTCCTGGGCGGTGTAAGTAATAGTTTCCGAATAGTGCCAAACATCGTGAATTTTGAGAATTTTGTAGCCTTCACGGACTGCTTTGTATAATTCCAGCAACACATAAGAGGCGGTGAGAGCTCTCTGTGCTTCGGTGTGAGTACAGGGGTCTACCTGTGCTAATTCTGCACAAGTGCTGCACAGAGGGAACAACAGTTTGTTACGACAGGTAGGGGAGTACGGGGATATAAAGATCGGTAGGAGGAAGCACCGTGCAGTGGATGATGCCGAAATATGCGTCAGGGGCGTAATCAAAATTTTCGGTGATCCTCCTGGGGTGTTTGACAGGGAAGACCCCCCCCCCTCTTGCAAATTGAGGGGTAAAGGGAGTTCACATCGAAGTACTTCACGTCACAATTTTCGACCTTCGTGTGGCAAAACAAGGAGAATGTCTCCGTTCTCCCACCGTATAGGAAGGAGCGCCCGCTAATTCTCCTTACCTCTTCTGTCTGCTGATAAATGCGTGCAGCGGTGGAATCTGTCTTGAGTAGCCGGTCGAAATCGTGTTCCCAGCACACTCTGTACCTGTAATCAGGTAAAAGTTGACAAAAAGTGACTCCAGGGTTCTTAAATAATTTAGAACCATGGGCTGTCCTGTGAGAGGGTGAGTAATGCCGGGGCTGAAGCATTCGGGACAGGAGTGAAAATAACATCCCGCAAAATCCAGAGCCTGCTTGGCCTCCCTACACAGACCGTCCAAAAAATAAGGACCAACTTTGGCTTCACCCTCTGCAGAGCGCGCTGTCTGCAGGGTGAGATTCTCGGTCTCTTCTATGTAGGCTAACCATGCAAGGCCTTTCCTACTCTGTCGGTCGCCCGAGGAATAACCGTTGGAGGGGTAAACGCCAATCACTCCTTCGGGCATGAATTTCTGTCTGTAGACCTGCAGACAAGCCGAAGAGAGAGTGATTTTAGAAAAAGGGTCTACCCCGGTCATCCCTAGAAATTCCGTTCGGAACCTCGCATTAAAGTGTGCACGTCAGATTTACAGTACGCAATAATTTCAGATTTGAAATCCCATTGAGTCCCCTTGCACTGTTCCGTACCACTTGTGGAACGCTGAAGCTTCTCCTGGGGTCATGTACTGTGGTTCAAAATAATGGGCTTCGGGGGTGGGGCCTGAATAATTAAAGTTTTGCCGTGTGCAAAAAGCGTGGGGGAAGAAACCTTTTTTTACCTCGGTGATGCCGAAAGTTTTAGGGAAAGAGCGAAGAGGAGCCAGAATGAAAGAAAGAGAATCGATAAACCTGATTTTGAGGCCGGGTAAACTAAGCAGAAGAATTTTGTTGCCATTAAAAATCAATTCCGCCCTCAGGCACTTACGATAGAGGTAATTTAGAATCGGAATAAAATCGAATCCTCTACCGTTATGTGCGAGCAAAGTGATATCTTTAAATTTAGGCTTACCGTTGACGATAGCCAGCAACCAGTCCATGAAGTCGTCGGTGTGGGGGAACTCTTCATATTTCCATACACCGTCATCTTCTTCATAGGTGACGATGCACAGAATAGGTGTCAACACCCCGTCTGCTTCTTCCACCGTTTCTATGTCGAAATAGAAACGGCGGCCTGTGACTTCACATTCTTTAGCCACTTTCACACACTCTAATGCTTTCTGCACACACTGATGGGGAGGATCGTCGGAGGTCGCGTAGGGCTCCCCACAGTCGAGGCACCGGTGCTGTTTTGCACAGGTGCCATTTAAAAAATGTGTGGTCAGACACTGTTGACCTCTGAAGTAGTTACAACACAGATCACAATAAATAGCCGCCCCCCTTTTCCCACAGTCGGTCTTCAGGCATGAACGGCAGACACCTTTGCAGATGTGGGGTTTGTGGTACACGGGCTTCAGGCAAGGGACGGAGAATTCCCAGGCCCAAAAGTATCCCGCCGGGCTGGTGACGATGGAGAAGTGACCGTCGTCGTGCAGGAGGTAGATAGTGCTAGGTGCCTCCTGCTTCCCGGCGAAGATGACTTGGAAATCATCCTGTGCCCCGAACACGATGATCCTGTATTTGGGGTACAGGAACAGTTGAAATTCTTTGATGTGGGGCAACCCGCACTTGCCCTCTGGGACCCCGGCCTCACGATGAAGAACCTGTGCCTTGTCACGTTGACGTGGGTGTCTAGGGTCACAGATGTGCTTGTAGGCGCCCTGTGTCATCAAACCTTTCTTCTTCATACACAGGGCCCTACCGACGACGAGGCTCCGGGTGAGGCACAGGTTGTCTTCGTTGTTGATGGTGACCACACTCCTTTTGCTGTTGTTAAACGCAGCTAGGTCCACCAGGGGTCTGCGGCATGGGCCTGGTGTATTACGTGCGCCTCCGGAACGTTCCAAATCAGCGGCGGGTTGGGTTGGGTTGGGTTGGGTTGTTTTACCTCTGAGCGGCACTTTTTTGCACACCATGGGCTAAATGGCCAGGTCACATGGACCCCGAAGGCTCAGAGAAGGTTGGGGGAGGGGACCCACTGGAACAGCTGTTGGGAGACAGATGGTAGCCTCCCGTCAAGGCCATCCAGCGTGTTCTTTAACGTGCACAGGGTATGGCTCTCCCGCACACGGGACCACGGCTTAACATCCCATCCGACGGACGGCGGCCTTTCCAAACCCATCGGTGTCCCCTACTGACCGTGGGCACGGCGGGGAATTTTGCGGAGATAAATCTCAACGCTGACCCAGCTGGGACTCGAACCTGGGAACTACAGATTACGAGCCTGGCGCGCTACCGACTGAGCCACCCCCGCCCCTCAGCGGCGGCAAAGTCGAAGAATAAATCTTCGTCAGTGCCCACCACTTCATTGGAATTTAGCACCCTTTCGATGCTGTCCATGAATTTTTCTGCCGTGACCTCGTTACGTGTGGTCAACGGCAGGTTGATAGGGTTCCGGAGGCACTTGGAGCGCACGCAGACCCTCACGTTAGTGTACTCTTCTTGGGGAAGCAGTTCCTCAAAAATATTCTGATGCACAGTCAGAAGGGCGTCCATAAATTCAAGAGGGCCCACACGGTCGAAGTTGGTCATTCGAACCGTGTGGGACGTAAATATGGCTTTGTATTTGGCGGACCTGAAACTGCTGGAGCACGTCACTACATAGCTGGGAGCCGCACTTGCCTGCGCGATGTAGGGTGCAGGCGCAGAAGATGCTGCAGCAGTGGGGACGCCGGCTCTCACGGTCCTCTGCTGCTTGGCGTCGGGGCCTTCTCCCCGCATCTGGCGACGCCTCTTTAGGCTGAGGCGCCACGTATGGGGCTGGACAGTGGTGTGTGGTAGGTCGGAGGGCCGTGGCTGTCCGGTGACACTTGACTGGCCGGAGATATCTCTCGGCTGGGTGGAGGTGCTCGGACGTCCGCAACCTTCTCCACACATCTGGCGACGCCTCTTTAGGCTCAGGTGTTCGGACGGCCGGAGGCATCTCTCGGCTGTCCAAGGGTGGGGCTCGAGGTATGCATAGCTGATTCCAACTCGATTCGACGAAGGATATCCTCGAGCTCTCCCTGAATGCTGGTGAGTGCCGCAATTTTCTCGTTGTATGACATCTCCATGACGGAATGATGCTTGCCGGACTGTGCGGGAGATTATAAACCCCTACAATGCGCATGCTCGGGTACTCCCACCAATGACATTCATTTTTTTAAAATTTCGTTCCCGCCTGCGTGGCCAGTTTCCACCAACGGTCATTTTCAGTAAGAATCTGAAAATGGGTTTCCCACGTGACCTCCCATGGCGTCCTTTTTTTAACATCCCGCCTGCGTGGTGCATGCTGATACGCGTGGGGGTAAGAAATGGGGGGCGTCATTTTTTAAATTTCGTTTCTACCTGCGTGCTCGCCAACGGCCATTTTCAGCAAGAATCTGGAAATGTGTTTCCCACGTGAACTCCCGTGGCGTCCTTTTTTTAACATCCGTCTGCGTGGTGCGTGCTGATACGCATGGGTTGTCATTACAAGAATCCCACAGTCAGCCTGACGCCAGGAAAAGCATACGGGCGGCAGCCCTAGACCGGCACGGCCGTTGCGCGCCTAAGGGGGGTCAAAGACCTCTCCAACACTTCCGGTAGAATATTGACCAACAACTGCTAGGGTAGCACACACGTGTGGGGGTCGACACTTCCGAACGGGCCCCTCTCCAACGTGGGAAACCAAAAATTAAACCCTACCCAGCGTGGGAAGCAAAAAATTAAACCCCCCTCAAAAATTAAACCCCCGACGTCACTACGGTGTGCAATGGAGATAATTTATTCACACAAGGACGCCACCGTGTGCAGTGGACCGTAGAGCTACTTCCGTCGCCCAACCTTCGACGACACTACTTGCCATTCCCAACAATACAGCTCCCCCTATAGTCAAACATGCTATTATTATTATACCTAGTACTAGCTTACGTGACCACATCATGTGAAATGAGAACATAAGTCATTATAAAGTAGGTAATATCAAACTTTTATTTATGAAACCACGAGTTTGAAATATACAGATTTTCCTTCACACTCTCTAACAAATCCGTATAGGAGAGAGATGCGAGGAAGATGTCATCCATATAACAGAGTAATCCACGGGTCCATACAGAATTCACAAAGGTAGAAGTTATATCATCAATGTTTAAGGCACAAACTGCATCGTTCAAGTAGAGATTTAAACATTGTTCTTTATCTTCAGGTTCCACAGTTCTCGTACTGGGGAGTAAGGGATGCAGCAGATCTTGATGAATAATGTCCGACAAGAACCCTATCAGTTGACCTTCTCGTAGAGCAGAAGGTGTGAGAAGGAATGCTAGTAACGCATCCCTCTGTTCGGCAATAGAATGACGTAGATGAAAATTCGCATCAGATCTACGATAGAAGTCCACACTCCACGATGGTTACAAAGTATGTCCCAGTCTGCAACTGTAAGGGTCACACCAGTTGCAACAGACGATTTCACCGTTTTGATGATATCCAAATGGCGGGAACCAGCACTATTGGAGTAGATACATAGTTGTAGATTGTGTGTGACGAACCAAGTTTCTCTCTCTGTCGATTGGGAAGGGATATAATCCTGTCAGAGACTGACAATAATTCTTGCCATTCGTGTACAGTTAGAGCGATCCCCTCTTTTGTCGGATAAAGCAAACCACCTTCAGTAAAGGAACGATAACGTCGTATATGAATCAACATTCTATCTCTGTAAAGTCCTGGCACGATGAAGAGAGAGTTCCCCAAAGGGTAAGTGTGGGCACAATCAGGCTGCATGATGCAGCCTGATTGTGCCCACACTAGGGCGTTTAATGCGACTTATATTAGGAGACGGTGAATGTTTTATCCTCGTCGACAGGAGCGATCCTGGTGGCAGATCTATGACGTCATCATCGATAGGAACACGTTTCCTTACGTTTTTACGTCTAATTATTGGACGAAAAGGAGTTCGATTTTCTGATATAGGATGTTTCACATGGTTATTCGGTAATGTTATTTCTTCACATACATCATCTATTGTTTCATCCTTCGGCGATGTTAGTTCTTCATCCTTCACTGATGTTATTTTCTCGTCGTGCCATTGTAGTATTTCCATTGTAGAATGATTCTATACCAATAAAATTGTTCAACCACGTGCTAAACGCCGCTGCCTCGGCTTGAGAACAATGAACGCCGTGTCCTCTATGATATCCACATTCAGCTCCTGAGATTTTAGGCAAGTCTTTAAATTTCGGACAACCTCGTTTCTCCAAATCAAGATTTTCTATTCCGAGCTTTTCAAGAAGCCGTTTCTCGTGTATTCCTCCTTTGTATGCGATAACATCTTGTAACCTGATCGACACGTTGCATGAATATGTCGCACAATATCGTTCAGACAGTTCAGTTCGTAAACGACTTCACCCCAACGAGGGTAAAAAGAGAGACTTGTGATGTGTTTTCTTACGTAGGCGATAGTCTTCCAATCAGATGGAGAAATATCGATGATAGAAGATAGATCGAATCTGTAGGCTCCTATCAGACCACCACAGTTTGAATATCCGAGTTCTCTAATTACAAATTTTCCTCCTACAGTAAAACCGTCCAAATCGATAACACAGCACACACGATTCATTTTGCGTTTATTAATCACACATGATGGTTGCAGTCTTTGCCATCTCCACTAGATCGTCGAAATCGTTTTTCGAGTCCTTCTAATATCGGATAACCATACTTCTGGGCGACTATTGCGAACACCCACGCAACTTTTTCGAGACACGGTGAAGGCAGATGATGTAGGATGATGTGAACTAGCAACTCTTCTAATAATCCTGGATACACCGCTGCATACTCCTCTGGTTGAGCATTCCAATGAAAGGTAACTGCATCGTAAATTGCCTTGGAGAGATCCATTGCTACTGATCAAGTTTCAATGTTGAGACTTTATAGGAATGATTCCACCCCCATTCATAAAGAAGGGGAAATATTATAGTCCAATCATAGTGAAGATACAATCAGTAAACCTTTTTTATTCGTTGAAATAAAGTAGCGAGGGTGAACTCCGCTTGCTAGAGAGGTCAACTGCTGTTTTTCAAATCAATAAGTCCGCATTATCTGCTAGAACTTCAATACGTAGGAGGAAATCATTAGCAACATCCACTAGGGGAGGGCTTCGACTCATAATTTTTTATACCTCTTCACAATGGTTTCAATAAGTCGGACATCCAGAGCGTGGGAGGAAACAGGTGTTCTTCACACGTATTGGTTTTTTTAGTCAGACATCCAGAGCGTGGGAGGAAAATCATCCCCATCTATGGTAAATCACAAAAGGGTTATAACAGCTGGGAAACATCTGCATCGGAAACAGTTGCTCTGGAAACAGCTGCACCGGAAACAGCTGCTCTGGAAACACCTGTCCTTGGCCGCCATCTTTCCTGTAGCGCTTCTTCCACTACTACTTACATTCGTCTACCCCTGACAGCATTCAACCATTCGGGCGTCACGTCCCTCAAAAATGGGAACCCAGCTTCTGACAACCTAATGGTATGTCCTTTTTCAAATCCCATAAGTGGTACGTAATTGTGTCTTAAACCATTCTGCGTTGGCCAAACCATCAAAATTTACTGACTGAACACGTAACATAACTGCTGAAGGGTATTACCGGTATTAGGAATTTGTTAAATTCAAATCACCCCCAGAAACATACCACCAAAGACATACATTTAACGTCTACTTGGCAAGGTAAGATGATAGCACTGTACACATATCTAGATGGTGTTTTCACCTCTCAATAATCCTCTTTGGTGTTTATATCAACAAAAAAGTTTATTTGAGAAGATAACATTTTCTGGCAATCGAAACGTCGTACAGTAGCAAAACTCTTACCAAGCATTCTAAACTTTTGATAAGTAAATATCTCACTGCGCAATAAGAAGTCGCGCAAAACGAGGACGTCCCTCAAAAATGGGAACCCAGCTTCTGACAACCTAATGGTATGTCCTTTTTCAAATCCCATCAGCGGTACGTAATTGTGTCTTAAAACATTCTGCGTTGGCCAAACCATCAAAATTTACTGACTGAACACGTAACATAACTGCTGAAAGGTATTACCGGTATTAGAAATTTGTTAAATTCAAATCACCCCCAGAAACATACCACCAAAGACATACATTTAACGTCTACTTGGCAAGGTAAGATGATAGCACTGTACACATATCTAGATGGTGTTTTCCCCTCTCAATAATCCTCTTTGGTGTTTATATCAGCAAAAAAGTTTATTTGAGAAGATAACAATTTCTGGCAATCGAAACGTCGTACAGTAGCAAAACTCTTACCAAGCATTCTAAACTTTTGATAAGTAAATATCTCACTGCGCAATAAGAAGTCGCGCAAAACGAGGACGTCCCTCAAAAATGGGAACCCAGCTTCTGACAACCTAATGGTATGTCCTTTTTCAAATCCCATCAGTGGTACGTAATTGTGTCTTAAAACATTCTGCGTTGGCCAAACCATCAAAATTTACTGACTGAACACGTAACATAACTGCTGAAGGGTATTACCAGTATTAGGAATTTGTTAAATTCAAATCACCCCCAGAAACATACCACCAAAGACATACATTTAACGTCTACTTGGCAAGGTAAGATGATAGCACTGTACACATATCTAGATGGTGTTTTCACCTCTCAATAATCCTCTTTGGTGTTTATATCAACAAAAAAGTTTATTTGAGAAGATAACATTTTCTGGCAATCGAAACGTCGTACAGTAGCAAAACTCTTACCAAGCATTCTAAACTTTTGATAAGTAAATATCTCACTGCGCAATAAGAAGTCGCGCAAAACGAGGACGTCCCTCAAAAATGGGAACCCAGCTTCTGACAACCTAATGGTATGTCCTTTTTCAAATCCCATCAGCGGTACGTAATTGTGTCTTAAAACATTCTGCGTTGGCCAAACCATCAAAATTTACTGACTGAACACGTAACATAACTGCTGAAGGGTATTACCGGTATTAGGAATTTGTTAAATTCAAATCACCCCCAGAAACATACCACCAAAGACATATATTTAACGTCTACTTGGCAAGGTAAGATGATAGCACTGTACACATATCTAGATGGTGTTTTCCCCTCCCAATAATCCTCTTTGGTGTTTATATCAGCAAAAAAGTTTATTTGAGAAGATAACATTTTCTGGCAATCGAAACGTCGTACAGTAGCAAAACTCTTACCAAGCATTCTAAACTTTTGATAAGTAAATATCTCACTGCGCAATAAGAAGTCGCGCAAAACGAGGAATTACTATATTCATTTTCTCAAACATGAAAAAAAGAAATATTTTAATCGAAATTGATGCGGGAATTCTCATAAGTAAAGCCGCGTTGTTACCAAATAGGTAAAAGTTGGGGATGGGGATTGCTTTTAATCTGTAATTCCCAGGTTCGAGTCCTACAAGGACCGAAAAGTAAGGAAACAATACCCTTGAATAAGAAACAAAATAGCATAAAAAGTCATTTCACATACAAAAATAAGTTTTTTCCTTAAATCATTTTGGTCTCACTGTCGTATAATCGTTGAGCAATTGCATCGTTTTATGATGCAATTGCATTTTGATGCAATGTTATTTTCTCTACCATCGTTTTCCGATGGTAGAGAGTTAATTGCACTAGCATTCTATCAAATATTAAAACAAATTATTCTTCAGAAAACAAGAATTTTGCATTGTTTTCTTAGCAGTGAAATAGTGCTAATATGTTGAAATTAATCTGGTAACAATACCCGCAGAGTGGGTTAAAACACGAAGAATATCAGAGAAATTATCCTGTTAAAATATTGTTATACTGATTTTTATATATGTGATATACTATGTTACTCAGTTTATGTAACATTCAGCACTTATATAAAAATATAAGAATTAAAAATGTGAAATTTAATCTTTTCCTCCCAGGACCAAATAACATATATTGAAATTGAGAAATATTGTAGTTCATCTCATAACAAAGGTAAGTGAAAAAAAAAATCCTTTGTCCTCCAGTGTATGTTTATAAAATGAATGGTTTCAGCTGCGAATTTATTTTTTTTTCTTTAGAAACGAAACTTTTGAATCCGTTTCTAATGCTTTCTCCATTCAACTGGAAGTGAACCTTAACTGTGTACTTAGCATTCCAGAATAAGACCTATAAATCTTCCATTGAGATGTGGCGGACTTTGCGCAATCTATCCCTGAAGAGATCTATCTATCATCGTATAATTGATAGATAGATCTCTCAGGATATCTATCTGTAGAATAGATCTCCTTAAGATTTATCCTATAGAGAGATCTTCAGGAGAGGCAATTTTTCCAATTGTTTCTAATGATTTAGGTATTAATGAGGAGGTCAATCACGCTTAAGCATTTAATATTAAAAACCCATCCATAATAAATACACAGATTACCTGTAGAAATAGACATAAAAATTATTAAACATCTGAAAATAATTCTTTGTGACGCGGCGGAAATCGAACCCTCAAATTTCTACATACATGCCAGGTCCACCACATCTCAGTGAAAGATTTATGTGTCTTATTCTGGAAGATTTTAATAACTGATGCCTGTTAAAATGGTAGAGCGCTCTGGCATTTATCTAGAGAATTGTGTGTACTATTCCTGCCACGTAAGCGATAATTTTTTTCAGATGTTTTTGATAAATGTTGAAGTCTATTTCAATAATTTAAAAAAAAGGGAGAATATTACAGAAATCTCATTTTGCAATGCATGATTTTTAAGAAAATGTTACGCTTAAGCGTTACTAAACAGATATCATTCAGGATGATATTACAGAGAAAAACATCTTTAATAGCAAAAAAGTTAAAATAATTTTTAAAATATAACTTAAAATTCAAACGGTAATAACTAGGTAATCTATGTATTTATTATGAAAGTCTGTATTTCATTCTTATTTCTCCAATGTAAATACTAATAGTTGCACTCAATTTCAATTTCCCGTTACGAGAATGTTTGTAAACTATATAAATGTCAAAACTGTTTCAACCTGAAATCTCTAAATTGTCCTATTTAACACTGGTATATAAATTGATTTGTATATTCTACATCAGCCGCCAAACAGGACGAGTGCCAATGTTGTCAGTGAAAAACTGGAAAGCGCGACTGCAGTGGCCTCAGGAGCATCGCGTTGGAACATTGAGGACTGGAAAAAGGCATCCTCGTCGGAAGAAACAAAGTTCCTTTTGCATCATACTGATGCAAGGATCAGAAATTGGGGCAAGCAGCATTAGGCCATGTAGTCATCTCGTCTGGTGGCAACAATGCAGGCCAGTGGTGGTGGTATGATGGTGTGGAGAATGTTTTCCTGGCACCCATTGGGACCCTTGACACTTATCAAATGACAGTTGAACGCACATAGTATTTCAACATCATTGCTGACAAATTTCGTCTCTTCATGATCTTTATCTTCGCACAAATGGATACTTTCAGCATGATAATGCATCTGCTCACAAGGCACGTATCATCACCACAATGTTACAGGAACATGCCGACGAGTTTTCCTTGCTTCATTAACCTGCACATTCCCCATATCTAAAACTTATTCATAATATTTGTGATGAGGTTCTGATGGCTGTTTGTAGCGAGACTGTACAACCAATTTGCAGTAAGTGCCATGCCTCAAAGGAATAGGGATGTTATGAAAGACGAATTGTGGTAAGTAATCTAAATAATAATCTAAATACGTAAAGGACGCACAACACATTGCTTTCATCATTTAGTCCATTGTGTGCCAAATGCATGCCACTCACAGTAAAAATAACCCAACAGTGAAAATACTTTCATTATGTCCGTCGTTTTTCTCTCGATCTCATACTTCCTCCTAAAAATGTACTTCAATTATGTACAATAACTTTAATTTTTAATACGTATTAAGGAAGAAAACATTTAACATAGATACATGAATTTGTTATTACCGTTCATGATATAATATATTATATTAAAAATAACATTATTTTTCTAAAAAATCGTTATCCCTTTTGCTAAAATAAACTTTTTACTACCGTTCAAAACATATAACGTAAAGTATTATAAATATTATTATTTTTCTAAGATATCACTTTTTTAATTTCACCTTATTGTATTTCTGAATGGTTTCCATTTAGTAATGCGGAAGCCAAAATATTTCCTTTAAAATCATGTATTGCAAAACGAGACTGCTCTATTATCATTATATTTTATTCAATTTGAATATTGTCATTCTCGGTTCTGGCCCTGGAAAAATCTAAAACAAATCACTGACTGTCGAAAATGAAAAGCTAAGAAAGCTTGATCAATATATATTTTCAGATTTGTGTATTTACAAGGTAATTCCACATGCCATGTAAATAGGGGTCGGTGAACCACAGTGGTAGTAGCGCTTCAATCTTGTAATCTGCAATTTCCATGTTCGAGTCCTGATTGGATAGACTGGGTCTCATTGACCGAAAACTTCCTCTCCTGTTTTCGGTCAGTAGGGGAACACTAATGGTCTTTAAAAAAATCGCCGTCCGTCGGATGGGACGTTAAGCTGTGTGCTCGTCAGTGGGAGAGCCAAATTATGTGTACGTAAAGACTACACTGCATAGCATCGACTAGAGGATACCACCTGTCTACTAACAACTGTCTAATGGATTCTCTCCCCCAACCTCCTATGAGAAATTCGGGTGCTTCTGACCATGTCGAGTGCTAATAGTTTCAGGGAAAAACACGAAAGCGCGACTCCAGTAGGCTTAGCAGTACCGACAATGGAACGTTAAGGACTTGGAAAAGTCATCGTGGTCGGACGAACCAAGGTTCCTTTTACATCATGTTGATAAAATGATAGGAATTTGGCGCAAGCAATGTGAGGCCATGGAACCATCTTGTCTGGTGTCAGCAGTACAGGGCAGTGGTGGTGGTGTGATGATGCGCAGAATGTTTTACTGGTACCCATTGGGCCCCCTGATACATATTAGGGATATTTGAACGCCACATCGTATTTGAACATCGTTCCTGACAAATTTCGTCTCTTCATGACTATAATTATTTCCTATTCAGATAGACGCATTCAGCATGATAATGCACCTGCTTACATAAAGGTTCCAGGAAAATGTCGACGAGTTTTCCTTGCTTCATTGACCTGCACACTCCTCAGATCAAAACCCTAACTATCAACTTTAGGATGAGGTTCTAAGGGATGTTTGCATTGGAACTATACTGCCGTACAATTTGCAGCAACTGTGCGACACATTCATTTCCTCATGGTACAACATTTATGCACAACGCATCCAGCATCTGTAAGTTATATGCTTCAAAGAATTATGGATGATCTGAACACTTAATTCCAGTAACTAAACTAAATATGTAACCAAAATATCTTCTCTCCATCTTATTTGAACTTAAATTATATACAATAAGTTTTAATTTTTAATTATTTTTTTATTATATATTATATTTAATTTTTTTTAAATAAAAAGTATTATATATTGTACATAAACTTGTTACTACCGTTCGTAATATAATCTAATATTTTTAAAGTACATATTTTAGTGAAATATAAGGTTTTTAAGATCAACACTGAGGAAAGTAGTCTTATTCTCTTTAGTAGACGACCTGTTAAAACCGAAAACGTATAAACTTTTTAAACAAATTAATTGAATGGCAGAAGATTATAAAATATTTGGGGATGACCATACACCATAAATTCAAATGGAACCTTCATATACATGAAGTTTTCTCCAAAATAAACACAGCGAGATGTCAATCAGGACCTCTCCTTCGGAGAAATGCATTCTGTTGATTACGCACAAATTATTGTTATATAACATGGTCATTCGTTCCATAATAACTTAAGCTTCCCCAATATGAGCGAACACCACCTACAAGAATATATGTAAGATTCAAATCTTCCTAAACAAAACAATTGAAATCTGCTGTTGATACACCTTGATTTGTTACTAACAGATAACTTCATAAAGACTTGGTCATCGACCACATATCCAGTCACATTAAATCAATCTCAAATAGGTTTTTTGAGGCTGTTAACAATAATCCAAATGAGATTATTTCCTCATTATTAAATGGCTTTCTCTCAAGAGAGCTACTCGTTTTAGGTCTCTCGTGCATGATATATACTGCTTTAGTTTATGTTTTAATATCAGCCTCTAGGGACCCACCCACGGGTGGTTTAATTTTATTGTATTTCAACTTTTGCCAACTGGGCATGTTTTAAGATGAAGATGGTAATGGGTAGACCGTACATGATTTAATGATCTATGAAAAACGATTTCTTTCCATCTCGGATGGTTGCTGTTCATTTACGCAGAAGCCAAAATATGTTCTTAAAAACATGAAAAGAAGAATGTGACTTCTCTAATATCATTCTGTTTTCTTCAGTGTAAATACTCACAATCTTTAGTCTCTCCCTGGAAGGTGACTGACTAGGTGACTGACTAGCCAAAACCAGATGATAAAAATTAAGAGATACGCAAGTTTGCTGAACATATATTTTCAGATTTGTGAATTTACAAGAGGTTATTTATATATCATGTAAATAGGAGTAGGACTTCAGTCGGAAGGGCTTCAAAATTGTAATCTACAATTTCCAGGTTCGAGTCCTGCCTGGGTAGGCGTTGAGAGTTTATCTCCGAAAAACTCCTCGTCCTGTTTTCGGTCGGAAGGGAAACCCGATGGGCTTCAAAAGGCCGCCGTCCGTCGGATAGGAAGTTAATCCGTGGTTCAGTGAGCTTGTGCACGTCAAAGAAAAAGATGCATAGGATTGACTGTAGTCGACCATATGTCTCCTAACAGCTGTCTAGTAGTTTCCCTTTCCCCAATCTCCTACGAGAAATTGGGGTCATTGTAACCTGGTCGTTTATCCCATTGTGTTAAAAAATACCCCATTTAGAGGTAAACCAAACCAAATTGAGAGAGCATGAGGGTTGGCCTTGAGACCACCTGTGTAGCGTGCCACTGACCTACCCTGAGCCTTTGGGGTCATTTTTCATATTCCGACCATATCATATATTGAATTAACTGAAATTGAATTTCAATTTTGAAACTTGCAAATTTCTTTTTAGAGTTTTTTCTTCCAGAAACTTAACCTTTACAAATTGCTTTTATTTCTCATGGATTTTCGAATCATTATCACATATATGCGTATATGTGCAAACTATATAAATAATCAAAACTTTTATCAACCCAAATTTCTTTATTGTATTGACTCTTCTTCTATTAACAATGGGATATATCTGTATAACTTGAGTCTTCTCCTTTCGTTTATCAGATATATCCGTCTCCTTTAGATTTTCAGACCAATATGCAAATTTCATAAATTAATGCCTGAAATATTCAAATCGTAGCTAATATGCAATTAAAAAAAAAATAAAAAAAACGATCGGAGAAGTAAAGAAATAAAACCATGTGCTCAAAATATCAGAATATTTCTTCCAGAATTATTTCAAGCAAAATTATGAAATTTCACCCACAAATTTGTCTACGCATTTCAGTGAAATAGTTGCATTTTTAGACAGAAAATATTTGGTGATTTTTGTAACTTGGTTTGTAATATTTAGTACAAAGAGACAGTTGTTAATTGCGATATCGTTAACATTTCGATTGTCTATAGTAGATGAGTTCGGAGTCAATTTTCCGAACACTAACCACTTCGAGAATTGGCGATCCCCAAAGCTCCCCGAAATCCACTATGGGGAATCTCTGACGCATCATAAAGCATATATACAGAAATGCCTGCAGCTAATTTTTTATATTATCTCTGACGCATCATAAAGCATATATACAGAAATGCCTGCAGCTAATTCTTTATTTCATTCTTGTATTATTAATTATAATCATTTTGTGACATAAATCAAATGTTAATGTTATTTGGAAGGAAAAATATTGTAAATACTAATAGAGATAAAATCTAGTTGGTAATACAATTAGGAACGCAAAGAACCCTTCATTTATTAAGGACAAAGAAGAAGTAATAAAAATCGAAAGTTGCAATGTCATTAATTTTAATTACTAAAGACTGATCAAAAGATTAAAATTGTAACCAAGAAATATTTTATATTTTTTACTTAGTTTTTCAGAAATACGAGAAATACTTTAAATTAATATTATTCTGAATCCGAAATCGCCTGAACTGAAAGTCGGCTTTACTAATTTGAGCATGAAACTATCCGGGCAAGAGCCCAAACACATTTCTTTTATGCAAATTAGAGAATAAACTAGATGGCCTTCAAAACTAGCTTGCTTTACCTCTGAGTGACACTTATTCACTCACAATTCGGTGAATGACCAGGTCACAAGGATTTAGAAGTTTTGATCAGTCACAAGGGTTTAGAAACGGTTCGAGGACATTAGACAGCTGTAAGGAAACTGATGGCATCCTGCCATCAAAGCCACCCTGCGTCTCACTTTAAGTGCACATATATTACTTTCCCCAACGTAGGGCGTCCCTATCGACGGATGACGGCATTTCCAAGCCCATCAGTGTCCCCTTTTTAACCAAAGGGCTGGGTGTGATGTGGAACAAAATTTGTATATTCTGAAAGATAAGGGGAGGGGGTGACTCAGTCGGTAGCACGCCGAGATCTCAATCTGCAGTTCCCAGGTTCGAGTTCCAGCTGGGTGAGCGTTGAGATTTATCTCCGCAAAACTCCCCGTCCTACCCATGGTCAGTAGGGGACACCGATGGGCTTGGAAAGGCAGCCGTCCGTCGTAAGGGACGTTAAGCCGTGGCCCCGTGCATAGGGAGAGCCATACTCTGTGCACGTTAAAGAACACACTGGATGGCCTTGACGGGAGGCTACTATCTGTCTCCCAACAGCTGTTCCAGTGGGTCCCTTCCCTCAACGTTCTCTGAGCCTTCGAGGTCCTTGTGACCTGGCCATTTAGCCCATTGTGTGCAAAAAAAAGTGTCGCTCAGATGTGAAACAACCCAAAAAACTGAAAGATAAATTGACGCAATCCTGATTCGGAAGAAAAGTGAGCATTCGTTTTTAGCTGTATCGTTTCCATCATTAGAATTCGTGCGAATTAGCTGTTTTTAAACAAATTCTTTAAACGTGGAAAACGAGATTAAATGATGATGAATCATAACAGTCAGCTTCATTCGTTAAACACTGTCAATAAAAGAACACATTTAAATGAAATTATGTGTCCCCCCAAAAAAATAAACACAAAAGCATGCATGTTTCATATCTTTGTATGTATATGTATATTTTTTTCATAACTGATAGAAAATAATTTTGAATAAAAAAGTGAATTTAGACCAATGTTCGGAAACGCAACTACCGCTTTAAGTCGGGGATACAGGTAAATTCTTTAGAAAAATCAAAGAATATTGATTCAGCTAGAACTTTGTGCGAACAGTTTGATTTTGTGAAACCATTGTGTGCATGTGAACTTTAGCTTTAAGATTTAAATCAGTGATTCCCAACCTTTTCTGGACCATCGCCCCATTTAGAAGAGGACAAAAATTTCAACGCCCCCTAGTCCATAATAGTTAATTTTATATCAAATATTAAAATATTGTTGCATATTATCTGTACCTAATTTATCTGTTTATTTATCTATTAAAAATCATAAAGCAGAAATTAATAAAACTACAACCAAATGTACAATAAAATTGTTTATTAAAATTTTAAAAATAAACACAGAATCAATAAGAAATAAAAAATAATGAGATAAACACAAAATTAATAATAAATAAAAAAAACTAATGAGATGGTTGAGGCTGGTGGAGTGTTAACAATTTGTTAATGTCGGGTTCCAATTTCGTTAACATCAATCGCAGATCGCCACGTTCAGTGATATGTAGTCTGTTCCTCTGCTTTGACAGTAAATTAGCTACTGCACTGAATCCACGCTCAGCCATATAGGACGAAGGAATTGCGATTAAAAACTTCTGTACTATTGCCCACAATCCAGGGTAGAGAACTAGTATTGATTTTTGAAGACAGAACTCTTGGTATCCATGCTTGAATTTTACTTTGAGTCGTTCGTTAGTCGTGAGTTCTAAGAGTTCCTCTTCCAAATTTGATGATTCTTCAGTATCTGTGTTTGCGAAAGGATCTAAAACTCAACTTGGTATATTCATGTTTAAAATATCTTGGAAACGCTCGGCAAAATTAACATGAAGAACTTCCAAGTGTTGGCAGTAAGTAAGTAAATCTTCCGGTTGCTGCTGATAATGTGGGAAAGTGGTTGTATTCACCTCTACCAAGATTTCGTTTGAATAGAAGTTTTCTCGCAAAAGCAGCTATGACGTTTTTTGTTTTAATTAAATTCAACTCATCACCTTGCAATTGTAAATTAACTTGATTAAATATTTTAAACAGATCTGTCAAATAAGCGATGTCATTTTTTGACGCGCAATTTTTCGTCTCTGTCTTCAAGAAAGTCCAGTACTGAGTCAAATAGATTGAAAAAGCGATTCAGACAAACGTACTTCTGTTACAGAGCCAACGTACTTCTGAATTCAGCAAGTGAAATTCAGCAAATGATTGTAATCTTCATCATTTTCATTACAAAAAAACTTTTCGGCAAATTAAACACATAGGTAATAATTGGTTTGTAGGACAATAATTGTAGTACATAAGTCCATATTTTGTAATATATTCTAATAATTTGTAGTACATAAGTCCATATTTCAAATACTCAATACCGTACTGCCGGCATTTCTTTTTAGATGTAGATTCAGACATTTTCAAACACAAATTAACTTCTCAACAGATTTATAGATAGTTATAAAAATAATGTTTATAATGACTTCTGACACTTATCACTCACGACTATTTATCACGGCGAAGCACATTAAAATAATAAAACATTCCTAGAGCTATTGCTTTTATAGATTTGATTTTGTGCACGCATTAACTTGTATGTTTGCGATCGTTTCAAGCTCCCATATTCTTGTCGAAACATTTTAAATTGCATGAACCGCGTGTTTGCCTACCAACTTGCAAGGACTTGTCGCCGTCAATCTATTCTAAACTAAAACAAATTAGGTATAGGTATACCTAATGCTAATTAAAAAATGCTTATTAACGCGATAACAATAAGATAATTTACATAGCTAGATAAAATATTTATTCATGAAAACAGGTATTTTCAAAGGGTTTTATTACATAAAAAAATTATAAAAAAAATATTAAATAAAATAAATTTATTATTATTATATTATTATTGCAACAAAGTTGATTTTCCTATCAGGACGGAAACACATGTCCAACATATTAAGCCTGATATAGTAGTGCATGTTAAGGTATTGAATAAGATTACAATTATTGAAGTAGAAATAACATCTCAGAATAACCTGCAGACAGTAGAGATTGAAAAGAAGAGGAAATATGATCTGCTGGCTAATGAGTTCAGCCTAATTCACAAGTGTAATGTTAATATTATACCTTATGTTCTGACGTGGGATGGTACTGTAACTACGTACCATAAAGCATACTCAAAGCGACTTGGAGTGGGAAAATATATTGAAGCTTATATCCAATCTGTGATCTTGAAGAGAACATTTGAGAGCATCTCAGTCGACTTCAGACGTACCAGTACGCTAGTAGGCGGTAGCAGGGAACTTATTGTCCAAGCTGCAGTTGAAAAGCTGTACATGACGGATGAGGTAGTGGATGACCAGAATCACCAGGAAGACACCACAGAATAGATGAGATAAAAAGGTTGTCACAGAAAATTCCATTGAATTTATTTATTTATTTGACCGCCCCTCTTGACTGCCTCAACGCCCCCCATTTGCCTCTGGATCCGCTACCGCCCCCATGGAAGGCTCCAGCGCCCACTGGGGGGCGGTATCGCCTCCGTTGGGAATCTATAATTTAAATCATTAATTGTAGATTAGATTTATTTTAATTCATTGGTATAACATAGTAAATGCCATTGAGTAATAGGTGATAATAGAATTTATTGTTCTATCAGCAGTCACAAAAATTTACACATTCAACATTAAAAGCAGAAAATAGCAACATTAAAAGCAGAACACGTACACATCATCATCATCATCATCATCATCATCATCATCATCAAGCAGCCATGGGCTACGGAGGTCCAACCAGACTGCGCAGTTTAATTCTCCAAGCATATCTTTCCTGAGCTACATCTGCTGCATCCTACCACTGAACACCAATTCTAACAAGGTCCTGTTTAAAATTGTCTGCCCACCGCATCCTAGGTCTCCCCCTCCCTCTGAGGCCTCTAGGCACACTGTTCATAACCCTATTCGCCAATCTATAATTATCCATACGGGCAACATGGCCAAACCAGCGGAGCCTCTCTCTGCACAATATGCTGCTTAAAGGAGGATGCAGACTCCTTTGCCTAACCTCATCATTAGTAACAAAGTTAAACCACCTAATACCCAAGATACTGCGTAAGCATCTAGTTTCCTGTTATCTTGTTTACACAGCGTCCAAGTTTCAGTATCATAACTAACACTAGAAAGAACCAAACTATTATACAGTCTAATTTTAGTCTTCAGATGTATACGCCTATTTCTCCACAATCTCCATAGATTCTTAAAAGTCCCGGCAGCAATACCTATTCGTCTGTTAATCTCATGCCGCACATCACCATTATCGGTTACATAGCTCCCAAGATAATTAAACTGTGACACCTGTTCAAGACTGCAACCATTCAGATTAACTGAATAACAGCCTGCCTGACCAATTTTCATCACTTTAGTTTCCTCTCTGTTTATAACCAAACTATATATAAAAAAACTATATATCTACTACCAGCCTTATCAACAGCTTGAACGAAAGAGTTCATCTCATCAACATCATTTGTCAAAAGGGCTAAACATCAGCATAATCTAAATCAGAAATTTTTGTATCTCCAGCCCATTTAAAGCCAAAATCTTTCCCTTGAAGTGGATTTCGCAAAACATAATCAACAACCAAACTAAAGAGAAAAGGAGACAAAATGCACCCTTGTCGAACACCAGACGTAATGCTAAACCAATTGCTACAAGCCTTATCAACTCTCACACACGACTCAGTGTTATTATACTGTAGAGAGCTTTCATTATGTTAACTAACTTGTCTGGTATACCATATGATGTCACAATCGCAATCAACCACAAATTATGACGATCAACAGGGTCGAAAGCCTTTTTGAAATCAACAAAGCTAGCAACCAAAGGTTTCTGAAACTCTAAACATTTCTCAAGAATCTGCATAAGTGAAAATATCTGATCCACACATCCCCTACCACTTCTGAATCCACATTGCTCATCACGCATTTCCCTATCAACCAGATTCTTAATTCTATTAAGCACAATCATGGAAAGAACTTGACCAGGAACAGAGAGTTGGCTGATACCCATATAGTTATCACAAGAACTGCGATCACCTTTTTTGAAAATAGGGATAATAATAGCTCTGGTAAAATCTTTAGGAACCATGTCTTTATCATAAAAGTTAACAAAATTTCAGTCATCCAAGTGGTAACTGAAACATTCCCATCTCTGAGCATTTCTGTAATAATTTCATCTACACCTGGGGATTTATGAAGTTTAAGTTTAGAAATAGCCAAAATAACTTCAGATTGTGTTATAGGGCCAACATTAAAGCTGCCAATGCATCTATCATCATTGCAAACAATGGGAGTAGAAATAACCATATTGCTTAGAACATCACTGAAATGCTCAGCCCACCTAGCCATGACAGAATCCTCACCTTTTATAACCTTACCTTGTTTATCCTTCAATCCCTGTATGCCTGTCCGTTTTCTACCACACAAAACATTAACTATCTGGTACAGCTCTCTGCTGTTGTGCTGTCTAACTGCTTCCTCGGCTTTGTCAGCCAAACCATCAAGCCAAAGATTCTTATCAGCAGCTAACTGATCGTTTACGCGTTTATTAAGCTCTCTGTAATGCTTTCTATTAGGACTAGTAGGGTGTTGATTAAGGACATTCCTGCAGTTCTTTCTTTCCGAAATAAGCTCAAGTGCCTTATCACTCAGATAATTCTGTCTCTTCTGCTCCTTTTTTCCTAAAAGAGTACTGTTAGTGTCCAAAAAAAGCCTGTTTAAAATGATCCCATTCTTCCTCAACTTCAGTATTAAGCAAACCATGACTGTCATATTGACTAAGTAACCTATCATGGTAAGCTTTAGATATAACTGGGTCTTTCAGAGCTTCAGTATTAAAGGTAAATTTTTTAACCCTAGCACAACATTTTTTAAGTTTAAGTTGCAAGACACTTTTAACAAGGTAATGGTCAGATCCAATTTCAGCTCCCCTATATGCCCTGTATTTCTAACAGAACTAGCCCATTTGCTGTTAATTAATATATAATCAATCATATTCCTATGCAGCCCATCAGGTGAAACCCATGTATATTTATGTATGTCGTGGTGTTTGTAATATGTGTTAGTTATTCTGAAACCATTGAGTTTACTTACCTGTAGGAGACGTTGCCCATTGCCATTGCAGCTACCAATACCAAAAGGGCCTATTACTCCTCCCCAAAGGTCAGAGTCGGTACCAACTTTGGCATTGAAGTCAGAATTCAAAATATCCTGAAGTTGTCCGTAAAACCTATCCTTCTCATCCTCATCAGCATCTTCAGTGGGGGCATAACAGCAGATAACATTCAAGTTTTTAATGCTCGTCTGAAATTTTGCTGTAAGAAACCTTTCATTAATGCACTCATCATCCTAGAAGAGCATCACTAGCATGTCTGCTGAGCAGCAGACCCACGCCTTGGTGATGCTTTCCATCCTCCCTCCCTGTAAAGAGAAATTTAAAATTATTTTTAAGTATCTCACCTTTACCTGTCCATCTGGGCTCTTGCAAGCCTAAAATATCTAGGTTATTGCGCTGGAATTCCTGCATGAGGACATAAAGAGAATAATCTCTATGTAATGTCTTCACGTTCCACGTTTCTGCAGAGAGAAAATGATTAGTAGGATTTTTAAAGAAATTAGGTTTATTGAGATTGGTAGGGCCAACAATATCAAACAGCCCCCTGATCGCAGGCATGGGGCAAAGACCTGTTCCTCCTCCGCTAAAGGCTGAAGTCACCGATGCTGGTAGGAACTTCAGGCACCACCTTTTCAAGTGGACTTTTTCAAGGCCTGTCTGAGACACATTACTCCAGTTTAGGCTTGACGATGCCCAACTAGCTAAGTAAGATTCAGGTACCTGCGATTGCCTCTGATTACGATTATCCATCAGCTAATATAAGGTATCCCATGCCTCTGTTCACTTACAACTGGCAACCCAAAAGCAAACAGAAAACACAGTGGCAGACTCTCCCTCAACAGAGGCCCACCAGTGCAGCAAGTCCAGGATCCATAATCAAGCTCAAATCCATAAACACGTCCAGTCTAGTAGGTATAAATGGTCAGCACCAGGACCCTGTGAAGTTGACCACTCCTCAGCAGGGTTGAAAAAAAAGAAAAAAGTGGCCATAGATGACCAGATCAGTAGGCCATACTGAACTGGCAGCCCTTCCCTTCCGTTCCCTTCCAAAAGAGAATATCTTTTTTGAAAGGTACTAAAGGCCTGCACCACGAGAAGGCGGGGTCGGACATTAGGTGCTAGGCCTGGCCGGTTCTGTGCATCATCACTAGGGATTGGTACACAGCTCTCCTTCCAGATTACACCTAGCTACGTACATATATGTATACATAATCCTCAAGCAGCCAGTAGCTACGGAACTCCAACCAAATTGTGCATTTTACTCCAAACATATGTATCCTGAGCCAAGTGAAACTTTAACCCGGTTAATTAAAAATTTGTACATCATATAAAATGATCCCATTCTTCCTCAACTTCAGTAGTAAGAAAACCATGACTGTCATAATGACTAAGTAACCTATCATGGTAAGCTTTGGCTGTAACTGGATCTTTCAGAGCTTCAGTATTAAAAGTAAATTTTTTAACCCTAGCACAACACTTTTTAAGTTTAAGTTGCAACACACTTTTAACAAGGTAATCGTCCGATCCAATTTCAGCTCCCCTATATGCCCTGGTATTCCTAACAGAACTAGTCCATTTGCTGTTAATTAATATGTAATCAATCATATTCTCATGCAGCCCATCAGGTGAAACCCATGTGTACTTATGTATGTCGCGGTGTTTGTAATAAGTGTTAGTTATTCTGAATCCATTGAGTTTACTTACCTGTAGGAGACGTTGCCCATTGCTATTGCAGCTACCAATACCAAAAGGGCCTATTACTCCTCCCCAAAGGTCAGAGTCAGTACCAACTTTGGCATTGAAGTCACCAAGAACAAGGGTAATATCTCCTTTCTTGACAGAATTCAAAATATCCTGAAGTTGTTCATAAAACCTATCCTTCTCATCCTCATCGGCATCCTCAGTGGGGGCATAACAGCAGATAACATTCAAGTCTTTAACGCTTGTCTGAAATTTTGCTATAAGAAACCTTTCATTAATGCACTCATATCCTAGAAGAGCATCACTAGCGTGTCTGCTGAGAAGCAGACCCACGCCTTGGTGATGTTTTTTGTCGTCCCTCCCTGAAAAGAGAAATTTAAGATTATTTTTAAGAATCTGACCTTTATCTGTCCATCTGGTCTCTTGCAAGCCGAGAATATCTAAATTATAACGGCGGAATTCTTGTGTGAGGACATCAAGAGAAAAAGCTCTGTGCAGAGTCCGCACATTCCAACTACCTATGGAGAGAAAATGGTTAGTGGGATGTTTAAAGAAACTATGTTTATTGAGAGAGGGAATGCCGACAATATCAAACAGCCCCCTAATCGCAGACATGGGGCAAAGACCCGTTCCCCCACTACTAAAGGCTGAAGCCATCTACACTGGAAGACTTCCTCCAATGTAGAATTTGACGATGCCAATAGAAGCAAAGAGTTCAGGTGCCTGCGATGACTTCTGCTCAGGATTATCCACCAGCTGATAAACATATCCTGTGGATCTATTCACTTGGGGCTGTCAACCCACAAACAAAAAGAAAACACAGCGGAAGATTTTCCCTCCACAGAAGCCCACCAGTGCAGCAAAATCAGGATCCATAATCAAGCTCAGAGCCATATATCTGTCCAGTCCAGTAGGTTTATATGGTCAGCACCAGGACCCTGTATGGTTGACCACTCCTCAGCAGGGTAGAAAAAAAAGAAAAGTAGCCATAGTTGTCCAGATCAGTAGGCCACACTAATCTGGCAGCCCTCCCCTTCCGTTCTCTTCCACAAGAGAGTATCTCTTTTGAAAGTTACTAACGGTCTGCACCACGAGAAGGCGGGGTTGGACATTAGGTGCTAGGCCTGGCCGGTTCTATGCATCATCACAGGGGATTGGTGCATAGCTCTCCTTCCAGTGACTACCTAGCTACCATTTACAGACCAGGTCTATTTTACCCGTTTAAAACAATGTTGAACCTGATTTTTTTGGTAAATAATTCGATATTTTCGAAATTCTATCTACCTAAATTATAATTTACCCAATAGAATCTCATTATATAATACTAGCTGATGAATATAAAGCATTGGGTTTTGATTCTGACATCATGCATTACACATCATGCAGCTTTTACGTGTCTTTTAAGCGAGGAAAATAACGCTAAAATTGGTATTTTCACATATTAATCGATTTTTTTCAAAATTGTATGCAGTGAAAATGTTTTCAAAACATAGAATGTCATTCTATATCACGCCTTGAGAAACGAACGTTCAGATTCAGACTCTGAAAGTATATTGAACAGTTGTTAGCACACGAATAATATTATATAATAGTAGTTGATAAATATGAAGCATTAGGTTGAGAGTCTTACTGTTATTTCAAAAGTTATTACACACCACATAGCTTTCACTTATGTTTCATGCGTGGAAAATAGCGCAAAAATAGTTATTTTGATACATACATCAGTTTTTTTCAAAATCCTATGCAGTGAAAATATTTTCAAGGCATAGAACATTTTATATTACACCTTTTTAATCATGAGATTGCCACTTAGACTGTAAATTGAAAAGTTGTTACCACAGGAATAGATTTTTAGCTCTCTTTTAGGCTTTTAAAACAGCGTATTTTCGAATTCTACGCACCTAAAGTATACTTTCTCCATAGAAACTCATTACATTACAATACTTGTTGAATATAAAGCATTAGTTTGTGTATCTGACTGTAAATTCAAAGTCTATACACACCACATATCTTTTACTTATGTTTTATGCGAGGAGAATAGCACTTAAAGAGGTATTTTCGAATATTAATCAAATATTTTGAAAATTCTATACAGTAAAAATTTTTAAGGCCTTAAAAACAAAACTTTTTTAAGGCATTTTAAATGTGCCTTAAAAACAGTCAGAGTGGAAATCTGATGGCTTTGTTAGAAACAAGCCATCAGATTTCCACTCTGACAGCACCGCACGAATATCTTTTAGCAGTGATTTAGGCGTTCAAAACAATATTGAATCTCATATTTTGATGAATTATTCGATATTTTCGAAATTCTATGCACCTAAACTGTAGTTTAGCCGTAGAATCTCATTATGTAATAATAGTTGATGAATACAAAGCATTAGGTTGCGAATCTTACTCTAAATTCAAATATATCACATACCACATAACGTTTTCCTAAGTTTTATGCGCGGAAAACAGCGATAATATAGCTTACACACCACATAGCTTTTATCTAAGTTTTATGCGAGGAAAATAACGCTAAAATATGTACTTTTCCATATAAATCGGTGTTTTTGAAAATTCTATACAGTGAAAATGTTTTTAAGGCATAAATGTCACTCTATATCAAGCCTTGATGGAAACAAGAATCTCATTATATAATAACAGTTGATGAATACAAAGAATTAGTTTGTGAATACAGCTGTAAATTAAAAAGTTATTACAAACCATATATCTTTTACCTGTGTTTCATGCGTGTGGAAAACAGCGCTAAAATATCTATTTTGATAGATAAATACATTTTTTTGAAAATCCTATGTAGTGAAGCTAGTTTTAAGTTATTGAATACTTTATATTACACCTTGATGGAAATTAACCATCAGATTGTCACTCAGACTGTAAATTGAAAAATTGTTAGCACAGGAATAACTTTTAATTCTGTTTTAGGGGATGAAAACAGGGTTGAAACTGATATTTTTGTGAACAATTCCAATTTTTCGAAATTCTATCCACCTGAGCAAACTTTAACCATGGAATCTTATTATATAATAGTAGTTGATGAATATTAAAGCATTAAGTTGCGAATCTGACTGTACATTCAAAAGTCATTGCACACTGTATAGCTTTTACCAAATTTTTATGCGTAGAAAATAGCGCTATAATAGGTATTTTTACATATAAATCGTTTTTTTTCGGAAAATTTTATGCAGTGAAAATGTTTTTAACGCATAAAATATCATTCTATATCACCACATATTCTCACTCTGACTGTAAATTTAACAGTTTTTAGCAGACGAATAGGTTTAAGCACTGTTTTAGGTGTTTAAAACAGCATAGAAACTCATATTTTGATGAATTATTCGATATTTTCGAAATTTTATGCACCACAACTATACTTTAGACATAGAATCTCATTATATAATACTGGTTCATGAATATAAAGCATTAAATTGTGATTCTGACTGTATATTCAAAAGCTCTTTCACACACATAGCTTTTTCCTGTTTTATGCGCGGAAAAAGCGGAAATATAGGTATTTTGATACATAAATCGATTTTTTTTCGAATTTCTATGCTGTGAAATTCTATAGAGTGAAAATAAGTTTAAGGCATAAAATATCATTCTATATCAAACCTTGATGGCAAAAATCCATGAGATTTTCACTCTGACATTAAATTGAACAGTTGTTAGCATACGAATAGCGTTTAGCACTGATTTAGGCGTTTAAAACAGCATTGAAACTCATATTTTGGTCGAAATATATTTTCGAAATTCTATCCACTTAAAGTATACTTTACCCATAGAATCTCATTATATAGTACTAGTAGATGAATATAAAGATTTAGATTGTGAATCTGACTGTAAATTCAAAAGTTATTACACACCACATAGCTTTTAACTGTTTTATGCGAATGAAATAGCGCTGAAATAGCTATTTTCACATATAAATCGATATTTTTCAAAATTCTATAGAATGAAAATAAGTTTAAGGCATAGAATATCATTCTATATGAAATATTCATGGCAAAAATCCATCAGATTTTCATTCTGACATCAAATTGAACAGTAGTTAGCACAGGAATAGCTTTTAACTCTGTATTAGGCGTTTAAAACAGCACTGAAACTCATGTTTTGGTGAATTATTCGATATTTTCCAAATTCTATGCACCTATAATATACTACACTATAACCATAGAATCTCGTTATATAATATAGTTGACGAGTATAAAACATTATGTTGTGAATCTTCAAATTAAATTCAAAAGTTTACATAGCTGTTTCCTGTTTTATGCACGAAAAACAACTCAGAAATAGCTATTTGGTTACATAAATCGATTTTTTTTCAAATTTCTATGCTCTGAAAATTTTTTTAAGGCATAGAATATTATTTTATATTTCTGGTGGATGGAAATAAACCATCAGATTGTCACTCGAACTGTAAATTGAACACTTGTTAGCATTGTTGAATATTGTTTTAGGCGTTTAAAACAGCATTGAAATTCATATTTTGATGAATATTTCGATATTTTCGAAATGCCTAAACTATACTTTAGCCATAGAATCTCACTATATAACACTAGTCGATGAATATAAAGCATTTGGTTTTGAATCACTGTAAATTCAAAAGTTTCTACCACCACATATCTTTCGCCTGTGTTTTATAAGCGGAAAACAGCGCTAATTTTTGGTAATAATTTTACCTTTGAGTATGAAATTCTCTGCAGTTATAAATTATATGTTTCAATGATTGGGGTTCATTGCAGAAAGTACAATTTGAGAATTTATTTTTTTCAATTTAAACAAAGTATTGTTTGTCAGAGCTAAGTTAATTTTAATTTTCAAAATAATATTAATTTCCTTTTTTCCTTCTAGCCATAATCCATAAATTTAGCCATTTTTTGTGAAATATTTAATCTGTGTGTGTGCGTGGCGTTAAGGCTGTACCAATTTGGTAGTTCTTCTGCTATATTTATTTTATTTCGCTTTTTATGTAAATGTAAAAAGAAAGGGGGTGAAATTAAGGTGTCTAGGTCTTTTGCTTGTTTTCCCAGGGAATCCACTATATCGTTTTCTTTAAGATTGATATGTGAAGGTATCCATTGTAATTGAATGTGATTGTTATGTTGTATGTGTTGTTGTGTGGTTGCTTAGCGCGCTTGGCTACTGATCTACGGGACTTGGGTTCGAGCCCCGGGTAAGGCATGGATGTTCATGTTGTTTTCTGCTGAGGTCCTGCCATCCTCTCAGATCTTCTACTGTGGCATATAAACTGACAGGCTCCTGTGAGACCTCTGTGGCAAGCAGCTGCTTCAGGGGGTATTTTTATTTTATGTGTTGTTGTGTGGTTGCGAGAATGTCATTAATGTCGATATCAAAGTTACTTTTGAATGGATTGTTGTAAATAATATCTAAAGATGTTTTACTGTCTGTAAGGATAACAATTTTACTATCATAGAATTTAAAAACCCAGAAAATGACATAAATTATGGCAGTAATTTTTTCGATCACCACAAGAACAGGTCTGTTAAATTGAAATTGAAATTGATGTCTGTGTGAATTACAAATGAATGCCCCTGATGCAATGGTTCTCTCTGAGTTCAGAGACCCATCAGTAAAAATTTTAATGAAATCCTTGTATGTGTTGTCAATATATGTTTCAATTAGTATTTTAAAATTAATTTTATCTAGTATTTTGTTGAATGAATTCCAGGAATTTCATTATTCATACTTGGAAATAGTGATATCCATTAAAGGTAATGTGTGATGATATCTCCACTCATTTTATTATCTATAATATTTATAAAAAGTTTTTTTTTCAGATAGTTGAGACAGTGTTATGTCTGTAAATTAGTTTTAATTTTGTCAATTATTGGGTACTGTGAGTTTTTGGTTATAATTCTAAAAACAAGGTTTGATAGTTGATATTTTTTTTAGATCCAATGGTGGAAATGCAATTTCAGCATATATATTAATGTTTGCTGTGGATTGTAAGAGTCCCAGACAGTATTTTAAGATACTTGTTTGTATTCTTTTTGAAATATTATTGATCAGTTCTAATCCATATGTAAATTTGGATAAAATTATGGCACTATAAATGAGTAATAAGTTTTTTGATATACATCCCCAATTTGAATTACCTAAATATCTTAAATATTGATACAATTTATAAGATTTATCCTGAGCATTTTGTATAAATGAATTCCAAAGCAGTTTTGAATCTAGATGGAGTCCCAGAAATTTTAAATTGTTTAAAATTTTTATATTTTTGTCTTTATATTTTAATGATACATTCATTTGGTAAATTTTTTGTTCTATGAAAATAGAAAATGTTTGTTTTTTCGATATTTAATTGTAAATTCCATTTTTCACAAAATTTATTTACATTGTTTAAAGTGTTTTGAATTCTTTTCTGTATATATTTATGTCTGGATGAATTGTCCAAAAAATCAAGTCATCCGCGTATGTCCAACATCTTACTTTCACAATATAATTCCAAATTTTAACAAATCGCCTATATTTTACCAAGTGGTTGTAATTTTGCCTCGAGTTCTCGGCTTTAGAACCTCTCCTTAATTTCACAAGCAATCCAAATTTTTACATCTCTCCTGAATTTGTCAAATCATTTTCAAATTTTTCAAACTCCACAAAATTTTCCCAATTTTTCTCGATTTTGTCAATTCCTCTTAATTTCACAAAAACAATCACAATTTTCACAACTCGCCCATATTTTACCAAGTGGATTCGAATTTTGTCAACTGCCCTAGATTTTGCCAAGTTTCCTCAGTTTTGTCATGTCGCCAGAATTTTACAGAAAAAAAAAATCCAAATTTTTACATCTCACCTGATTTTTGCAAATTCACTCTGAATTTTGCCAGCTCCCCCAATTTGCCAACTTTCTTAAATATTGCAAAGTTGCCTCAATTTTGCCAACACGCCATAACTGACCTGAAAAAAGATTGGAAATTTACATCTCACCAGTATTTTGTGAACTCTCCACGATTTTGCCAAGTCACTCCGAATTTTACCAACTGCCGCTAGATTTTGCCAAGTCACTCCGAATTTTACCAACTGCCGCTAGATTTTGCCAAGTCACTCCGAATTTTACCAACTGCCGCTAGATTTTGCCAACTCGCCATAACTTTACAGAAAAAGATCCAAATTTTTACATCTCACCTGAATTTTGCCAACTCCCCACGATTTTGCCAAGTCACTCCGAATTTTGCCAACTGCCCCTAGATATTGCCAACTCTCTAAGTTTTGCCAACTAGCCATAATTTTACAGAAAAAAGTCCAAAATTTTACATCTCACCTGAATTTTGCCAACTGTCCCTAGATTTTACCAACTCCCTTAGTTTTGCCAACTTGCCATAATTTTACAGAAAATAATCCAAATTTTACATCTAACCTCAATTTTGCCAACTCCCCACAATTTTGCCAAGTCACTCCGAATTTTGCCAATTCCCCAAGATTTTGCTAAGTTGTCCCAATTTTGCCAACTCACCTGTATTTTACTACGTGGCTTCGAATTTTGCCAACTGCTCTAAATTTTGCCGTCTCCATTTTCCAAACTGCCCTTGATTTGCCAAGTTGCCTCGATTTTGACAACTCCCAATAATTTTGCAAACAAAAAGATTACAAATTTTTACAACTCATCTAGTTTTTACGAAGTCGCTTCGAATTTTGCCAACTCCGAGTTACTTTAGGGAAGAGGCCCACCATCCCCCCCCATGGCTACACCCCTGCATCTATCATCATTACAATGGGAGTAGAACTAACCACATTGTTTAGAACACCACAGTAACGCTCAGCCCACTTAGCCACAACAGAACATCACCTTATATAAATTTACCTTGTTTGTCCTACAATCCCTGTATAATGTCTGTTTTCTACCACACAAAGCATTAATTATCTGGTACACTCTCTGCTGTTGTGCTGTCTAACTACTTCCTCAGCTATGTCGGCGAAGCCAATCAAGCCAAAGATTCTTATCAGCAGCTAACCGATCCGTTACACGTTTTACAAGCTCTCTGTAATTCTCTCTGTTAGGACTAATAGGACACTGATTAACCCTTTGAGCCCTGTTTTTTAATACGAAAAATATTTTTTTTTATCATCAATATTTGAATGTAAGACATACAAGGACTCCCCTACTAAGTTTGTGCGGGTTTCAGCCATAGGTTAGGAAATATTAGCAAATGCCACCATCAGGTCTTAGAGATAAATATGGAAGCATATTTTTTATTCCTTTTTAAATAATGTTTTTATACAAAGATCTAAACAAATTATTTCGTGTGAAAAATTTTCAAACAATATTTAGAATTCGATTTTAGATCGGTATATATGGTGTTCAGGTTATCAGCATTCATCTTGAATAGCTGAACAATACTGGTCACTCAGATATGTAAACACTAAATTCTTGTTGAACCATGTCATGAAATGTGATTCACATACTTTGTAGAGATGACATCTAGTGCTTTGTGCTGAAACTGGATACTCAGCCAGTAGCTAGAACTCTTTATATATTAAGGTGGCAAATGCTACCGGCAGGGCCGAAAGGGTTAAGGGCATTCCTACAGTTCCTTTCTTTTTTTGAAATAAGCTCAACTGCCTTATAACTTAAATAAATCTGCCTTCTATGCTCCTTTTTTTTCCTAAAAGAGTACTGTTAGTTTCCAAAACAGCCTGGTCGAAACTGTTTCATTCTTTCTCAACTTCAGTACTAAGCAAACCATGACTGTCATTCTATGCTTAAAAACATTTTCACTGTGTAGAACTTTAAAAAAAATCGATTCATATGTGAAAATATATATTTAGCGCCATTTTCCTCGCGAAAACAGGTAAAAGCTACGTGGTGTGAAATGACTTTTGAATTTACAGTCAGATTCACAACTTAATGCTTTATATTAATCAACTAATATTATATAACTAGATTCTATGGGTAAAGTATCCTTTAAGTGGATAGAATTTCGAAAATATCGAATTATTCACGAAAACGTCAGTTTCAATGCTGTTTTAAACCCCTAAAACAAAGCTACAAGCTGTTCCTGTGCTAATAACTTTTGAATTTACAGTCTGAGTAACAATCTTATGGTTAATTTCATCCAGGCGTAATAGAAAATAATATTCTATGCCTTATGAATATTTTCACAGCATAGAATTTTGAAAAAAATCGATTTATATGTGAAAATACCAATATTAGCGCTATTTTCCTTCCATAGAACATCGGTAAAAGCTATATGGCGTGTAATGACTTTTGAATTTACAGTGAGATTCACAACCTAATGCTTTATATTCATCAACTTGTATTATATAATGAGATTCTATGGCTAAAGTATAGTTTTGGTGCATAGAATTTCGAAAATAGCGAATTATTCAACAAAATATCAGTTTCAACGCTGTTTTTATACTCCTGAAAGGGAGATAAAAGTTATTCCTGTGCTGAGAACTTTTAAACTTACAGTTTGAGTGACAATCTGATAGTTTATTTCCGGCCAGGCGTAATGTAAAAGAAATATTCTGTGGCTTCAAAATATTTTCACAGCATAGGATTTTGAAAAAATTGAATTATGTATCAAAATAGCTATTTTAGCGCTGTTTTCCGCGCATAAAATATAGGAAGAACATAGGTGGTGTGTAATCACTTTTGAATTTACAGTCAGATTCACCACCTAATGCTTTATATTCATCAACTAGTGTTATATAATGAGATTCTATGGGTAAAGTATATTTTAGGTGCACAGAATTTCAAAAATATGGAATAATTCACGAAAATATGAGTTTCAATGCTCTTTTAAACGCCTAACACAGTGCTAAAAGCTATTCGTGTGGTAACAACTGTTCAATATACTGTCAGAGTGAGAATCTGTTAGTTTATTTCCATTGAGACGTAACTTAAAAGGATATTCTATGCCTGAAAATTATTTTCACTGTATAGGTTTTTGAAAAAAATAGATTTATGTATCAAAATAGCTGTTTTCCGCGTATACAGCCTAAAACCCTGCTAAACGCTATTCGTGTGCTAACAACTGTTGAATTTACTGTCACAATCAATATCTCATGTTTTGTTTCAATCAAGGCGTGATAACGAATGACATTCTATGTTTCAAAAACATTTTCGCTGCATAGAATATTCAAAAAAAATCGATTTTGTATGTGAAAATACTAATTTTAGCGCTATTTTCTTGTCATTAAACGTAAGTAAAAGCTATATGGTTTATAATGACTTTTGAATTTACAGAGTCACAATAATGCTTTATATTCATCAACTGGTATTATATAATGAGATTCTATAGCTAAAGTATACTTTAGGTTTATAGAATATCGAAAATATGGAATTATTCACCAAAATATCACCTTTCAACACTGTTTTAAACCTCTGAAACAGTGCTAAAAGCTATTCGTGTGCTACCCACTGTTCAATCTACTGTCAGAATGAGAATCTGATGGTTTGTTTCCATCAAGGCATGATATAGAATCACATTCTATACCTTAAAAACATTTTCACTGCATAGAAGTTTAAAAAAATCGATTTATATGTGAAAATACCAATTTTAGCGCTATTTTCCTCGGATAAAACATTGGTAAAAGCTATATGGTGTGTAATGACTTTTGAATTTAATATTCATCAACTGGTATTATATAATGATATTCTATAGGGTAAAGTACATTGTAGGTGGATAGAATTAAAATATCATCTTTCAACGCTGTATTAAACCCCTAAAACAGAGCTAAGAGCTATTCCTGTGCTAAAAACTTTTGAATTCACAGTTTGAGTGAGAATCTGATGGTTTATTTCCATCCACAAGTAATATAAAATAATATTCTATGCCGGAAAAATATTTTCACAGCATAGAATTTTGAAAAAAAAATCGATTTATGTATCAAAATAGCTATATTTGTGCTTTTTCCGCGCATGAAACAGGAATATACAGTCCGATTCACAACTATCGCTTTATATTCATGAACCAGTATTATATAATGACATTCTGCGGCTGAAGTATTGTTTTGGTGCATAGAATTTCAAAAAAATTGAATAATTGATCAAAATATGAGTTTCTATGCTGTTTTTATACGCCTTAAACAGTGCTAAAAGCTATTAGTCTGCTAACAACTGTTCAATTTACTGTCAAAGAATATGATGGTGTGTTTCCATCATGGTGTGATAGAGAATGATATTCTATGCGTTAAAAACATTTTCACTGCATAGAATTTTTAAAAAAAACGATTTATATGTAAAAACACCTATTTCAGCGCTATTAAATTATTATTATTTTTTTTTATAATTTATCAAATGGTTCAATACCTCTCAAGTAGTTATTTAATCAATCAGTAGTATATAGAATTTCACTTTTTCGGAATTTTTGGGTGGTTCTAAGATGGCAGTGAAATTAAATTGAGTTACATTGCATTTTTACAATTTTTTCGTAATAATTTTACCTTTGAGTATGAAATTCTCTGCAGTTATAAATTATATGTTTCAATGCTTGGGGTTCATTGCAGAAAGTACAATTTGACGATCTATTTTTTTTTCAATTTAAACAAAGTATTGTTTGCCAGAGCTAACTTTAATTCTCAAAATAATATTAATTTCCTTTTTTTTTTTCTTGCCATAATCCATACATTTAGCCACTTTTTGTGAAATATTGAATCTGTGTATGTGCGTGGCGTTAAGGCTATACCAATTTGGTAGTTCTTCTGCTATTTTTATTTTATTTTCTTTTTTATGCAAATGTAACAAGAAAGGGGGTGAAATTAAGGTGTCTAGGTCTTTTGCTTGTTTTGCCAGGGAATCCACTATGTCGTTTTCTTTAATATTGATATGTGAAGGTATCCATTGTAATTGAATGTGATTGTTATGTTGTACGTTGTGTGGTTGCGAGAATGTCATTAATGTAGTTACTTTTGAACTTACAAAAGTTACAATGTTACTTTTGAATGGATTGTTGTAAATAATATCTAAAGATGTTTTACTGTCTCTAAGGATAACAATTTTACTATCATAGAATTTAAAAGCCCAGAAAATGACATAAATTATGGCAGTAATTTCTGCAATCACCACAAGAACAAGTCTGTTAAATTGAAATTGAAATTGATGTCTGTGTGAATTACAAATGAATGCCCCTGATCCAAAGGTTCTCTCTGAGTTCAGAGACTTATCAGTAAAAATTTTAATGAAATCCTTATATATGTTGTCAATATATGTTTCAATTAGTATTTTAAAATTAATTTTATCTAGTATCTTTTTTGAATGAATTCCAGGAATTTCATTATTCATACTTGGAGAATGGTGATATCCAGTAAGGGTAATGTGTGATGATATCTCCACTCATTTCGTTATCTATAATAGTTATAAAAAGATTTTTTTCAGATAGTTGAGACAGTGTTATGTCTGTAAAATTAGTTTTAATTTTGTCAATTATTGTGTATTCTGAGTTTTTGGTTATAATTCTAAAAACAACTTTTGATAGTTCATATTTTTTTTTAGATCCAATGGTGGAAATGCAGTTTCAGCATATATATATTGTTTGCTGGGGATTGTAAGAGTCCCAGACAGTATTTTAAGATACTTGTTTGTATTCTTTTTGGAATATTATTGATCAGTTCTAATTCATATGTAAATTTGGATAAAATTATTGCATTATAAATGAGTAATAAGTTTTTTGATATACATCCCCAATTTGAATTACCTAAATATCTTAAATATTGATACAATTTATAAGATTTATCCTGAGCATTTTGAATAAATGAATTCCAAAGCAGTTTTGAATCTAGATGGAGTCCCAGAAATTTTAAATTGTTTAAAATTTTTATATTTTTGTCTTTTACTTTTATGATAAATTCATTTGGTAAATTTTTTGTTCTATGAAAATAGATAATATTTGTTTTTTCGATATTTAATTGTAAATTCCATTTTTCACAATATTTATTTACATTGTTTAAAGTGTTTTGAATTCTTTTCTTTATATATTATGTCTGGATGAATTGTCCAAAAAATCAAGTCATCCGCGTATGTCCAACATCTTAATTTCACAATATAAATCCAAATTTTCACAAATCGCCTATAATTCCAACCAATTGGTTGGAATTTTGCCTCGAGTTCTCGGTTTTAGAACCTCTCCTTAATTTCACAAAACAATCCAAATTTTTACATCTCTCCTGAATTTGTCAAATCACTTTAAATTTTTCAAACTCCCCAAAATTTTACCAAGTTTTCTCGATTTTATCAATTCCTCTTAATTTTAGAAAAACAATCACAATTTTCACAACTCGGCAATATTTTACCAAGTGGATTCGAATTTTGTCAACTGCCCTAGATTTTGCCAAGTTTCCTCGGTTTTGTCATCTCGCCAGAATTTTACAGAAAAAAAAAATCCAAATTTTTACATCTCACCTGTTTTTTGCAAAGTCACTATGAATTTTGATTGAATGAAATTCACTTGAATTTATCAAATTTACTTTTAATACTAAACCACTGAAAGATCCAGTTATAGCCAAAGCTTACCATGATAGGTTACTTAATCATTATGACAGTCATGGTTTGCTTACTACTGAAGCTGAGGAAGAATGGGATCATTTTAAACAGGCTTTTTTGGATACTAACAGTACTCTTTTAGGAAAAAAGGAGCAGAAGAGACAGAATTATCTGAGTGATAAGGCACTTGAGCTTATTTCGGAAAGAAAGCACTGCAGGAATGTCTTTAATCAATATCCTACTGGTCCTAATAGAAAGCATTATAGAGAAATTAATAAACGTGTAAAAGATCAGTTAGCTGCTGAAAGAATCTTTGGCTTGATGGTTTGGCTGACAAAGCCGAGGAAGCAGTTAGACAGCACAACAGCAGAGAGCTGTACCAGATAGTTAATGTTTTGTGTGGTAGAAAACGGACAGGCATACAAGGATTGAAGGATAAACAAGGTAAGGTTATAGAAGGGGACGATTCTGTCATGGCTAGGTGGACTGAGCATTTCAGTGATGTTCTAAACAATGTAGTTAGTTCTACTCCCATTGTTTGCAATGATGATAGATGCATTGGTGTCTTTAATGTTGGCCCTATAACACAATCTGAAGTTATTTTGGCTGTTTCTAAACTTAAACTACATAAATCCCCAGGGGTAGATGAAATTACTACCGAAACTATCTTTTATGATAAAAGCTTGGTTCCTAAGGATTTTACCAGAGCTATTGTTATCCCTATTTTCAAAAAAGGTGATCGCAGTTCTTGTGATAACTATAGGGGTATCAGCCTACTCTCTGTTCCAGATAAAGTTCTTTCCATGATTGTGCTTAATAGAATGAAGAATCTGGTTGACAGTCAACTGCGTGATGAGCAATGTGGATTCAGAAGTGGTAGGGGATGTGTGGATCAAATATTTTCACTTAGGCAGATTCTTGAGAAATGTTTAGAGTTTCAGAAACCTTTGGTTGCTAGCTTTGTTGATTTCAAAAAGGCTTTCGACCCTGTTGATCGTCATAATTTGTGGTTGATTGTGTGATCATATGGTATACCAGACAAGTTAGTTAACATAATGAAAGCTCTCTATAATAACACTGAGTCGTGTGTGAGAGTTGATAAGGCTTGTAGCAATTGGTTTAGCATTACTTCTGGTGTTCGGCAAGGGTGCATTTTGTCTCCTTTTCTCTTCAGCTTGGTTATTGATTATGTTGTGCGAAATTCACTTCAAGGGAAAGATTTTGGCCTTAAATTAGCTGGAGATACGAAAATTTCTGATTTAGATTATGCTGATGATTTAGCCCTTCTGGCAAATGATGTTGATGAGATGAACTCTTTCATTCGAGCTGTTGATGAGACTGGTAGTAGAGTAGGCTTGGTTATAAACAGAGAGAAAACTAGAGTAATGAAAATTGGTCAGGCAGGCTGTGATTCAATTAATCTGAATGGTTGCAGTCTTGAGCAGGTGTCACAGTTTAATTATCTTGGGAGCTATGTAACAGATAATGGTGATGTGCGGCATGAGATTAACAGACGAATTGGGATTGCTGCCGGGACTTTTAAGAATCTATGGAGAGTGTGGAGAAATAGGCGTATACACCTAAAGACTAAAATTAGACTGTATAATAGTTTGGTTTTTTCTAGGGTTAGTTATGGTAGTGAAACTTGGACGCTTTGTAAACAAGATAACAGGAAACTAGATGCTTTTGATTCCAGATGCTTACGCAGTATCTTGGGCATTAGGTGGTTCAACTTTGTAACTAATGATGAGGTTAGGCAAAGGAGTTTGCAACCTCCTTTAAGCAGCATATTGTGCAGAGAGAGACTCCGTTGGTTTGGCCATGTTGCCCGTATGAATAATTATAGATTGGCGAATAGGGTTATGAACAGTGTGCCTAAAGGCCTCAGAAAGAAGGGGAGACCTAGGATGCGGTGGGCAGACAATGTCAAACAGGACCTTGTTAAAATTGGTGTGCAGTGGCCAGATGCAGTAGATGTAGCTCAGGATAGACTTGCTTGGAGAACTAAATTGCACGGTCTGATTGGACCTCCGTAGCCCATGGCTGCTTGAGGTTGATGATGATGATGATAATGTAATAAAAAACGAATGAGGAGTCCAAGTCCATCAACTAAACAACAGGATCAGGGAAACAGAAATTAGTGTCTTGCGGGTCAAAGGCTGGCTGTTGATTGGTTGGCCCCAGGGGAAGTCACCCACGGTTCAACATGATAACATGTGATAATAATGGATTAGTAGCTGATGGAGCCGTAAATGGAATACCTTGCCGTATGATAGTCGACACTGGTGCAAATGTAACTTTACTCAGAATGGATATAATAAAGAAAATAATACCTCACCCAAACTTGAATACTACACAGTCTCAAATAAGCCTACAAACAGCCACTGGAGATCGTGCAAAAGTCCATGGAAAAATAGAACTTAACATCCGAGTTGGTAGCTGTCTGGTACACCATCCTGTTTACATCGCTGACATCTACGATGAATGCATATTAGGCCTTGATTTCCTTAAGAAACATGGATTCAACATTAGACCCAGTGATAACCTACTCATCTATGAGACAGAAGAGATTCCTCTGCTTAGCCGTAAGTCTGATTCTTTATCAAGCGTAACTTCAATATTAGTGACGGAAGACACAGAGATCCCAGCCCAAAGTGAAGTCATAGTCCGTGGACATCGGGCGGAGATTTCTGGGGCCTTCCGATTGGCAGTTACCGATGTCTCTGGTAAAGGAGCTTTGGCTCATAATATCCTGGTTGCAAGGACTTTAGTCAGAATAGATAAAGAACCGATCCCTATCAGAGTAATGAACTGTAACAAATCCAATAGAATGTTAAAAAAAGGTGAAGAATTAGCAATATGTGAAGCTGTTACCTGTGTAACAAGTATGAATAAAATAGAAGTTACTGATTCAAATCAAAGTCATACAGACATCCCATCTCATCTTACTGAATTATGGAGAGAAACAAGACGAATATTAACTGAAAACCAAGCTGTTAAAGCCGAGAACCTATTAAAAGAATTTTCTGACATTTTTTCTGCCACATCAAATGATTATGGCCGTACAAACCTGACAGAACATAAAATCAACACTGGTGATTCTCCTCCAGTCCATCTGCCGGCAAGAAGGCTTCCATTGGCAAAAAGAGAGGAGACGGAACAACTCACAAAGGACATGGAAGCCCAGGGCATTATAGAACCATCACAGAGTCCCTTGGACATCACCAGTAGTTCTTGTCAAGAAAAAGGATGGATTTACACGATTTTGTGTAGATTATCGCAGATTAAATGACGTAATAAAGACTCCTTTCCTTTACCCAGGATTGATGATACACTAGACACTTTATCTGGGTCAGAATGGTGCTCAACATTAGACTTAAAGAGCGGCTATTGGCAAGTTGGTATACGTCCTGAAGACCGTGAGAAAACAGCTTTCACTACAGGGAATGGACTTTGGCAGTTTAAGGTGATGCCATTTGGACTTTGTAACGCACCTGCTACATTTGAACGACTAATGGAGTCGGTGCTCAAAGGTTTGTCTTTGGAGGTCTGTCTGGTTTACTTGGACGACATCATAGTTCTTGGAAGAACTTTCGAAGAACATTTGAGAAATCTTCGTCAAGTATTTGAAAAACTTAAAGCAGCCAAGTTAAAATTGGGACCGACAAAGTGTAAACTGTTCCAGCAAGAAGTTCATTACCTTGGTCATGTGATCACTACATCAGGGATTAAGACTGATTCTAGTAAGATAGAAGCTGTAAGAGACTGGCCTCCACCATAAGATGTTCATCAACTTTGTAGTTTTATTGGACTTTGCACCTATTATAGAAGATTTCTCAAAGGTTTCTCCAACATCGCAAGGCCATTACACCGACTGACAGAAGAGGGCCAGCGGTTTATGTGGACCACCGAATACGATATAGCCTTTCAACAGCTAAAGAAACTCTTTCCACAGCACCAGTGCTAGCTTACCCACAAACTGGAAAGCAATTCGTATTAGATACTGACGCAAGTAACACAGGAGTTGGTGTTGTACTTTCACAAGAACAAGACGGACAAGAGAAAGTTATTTCATACTTTAGTTAAACTTTATCCAAACCAGAGCGGAATTATTGTGTAACACGCAAAGAACTGTTAGCAATAGTAAAAGCAATAGAACATTTTCATCATTATCTCTATGGCCAGAAATTCCTTATACGTACTGATCATGCTGCACTTAGATGGTTATTAAACTTCAAAAACCCTGAAGGACAGATCGCTAGGTGGATACAACGGTTACAAGAATACGATTTCTCCATTGAACATCGAAGTGGTAAAATGCATAAGAATGCAGATGCTCTTTCCAGGCGCCCATGTATTGACAACTGTGAACATTGCCATAATGCAGAACTGAAATTTGGAACCAAAGAAATAATGCCCATAAGACAAATAGTATCGACACAAACAAACAGTGATACCCTTAACATCTGGAATCCAATTGAAATCAGGAAGGCTCAACTAGATGATGAAGACATAAAACCAATATTAGAATTGATTGAAAAATCTGATGTAAGACCTAATTGGGAGCAAATCTTGAGGTATAGTCCAACTACTAAAAGTTACTGGGCACAGTGAGACTCCTTAAAACTGAAAGACGGAGATGGGAGAATCCCACTGGACGGCTGATCCATTGGCAGATAATCCTTCCTCGCTCCCAAGTGGAACTTGTGATGAAAGATGTACATGATAGTGCCACTGGAGGACACTTCGGTGTTAATAAGACATTAGCCAAAGCTAGGGAACGATTTCATTGGTTGAAAAGTAGGGCAGACGTTGAAAGATGGTGTAGGCAATGTGAAGCCTGTGCAGCAAAGAAAGGCCCTAAGTCGGGGTAAGCTGCAGACGTATAACGTTGGTGCCCCTTTTGAAAGAATAGCCATTGATGTAATGGGTCCGTTTCCTAGAACTGATGATGGAAATCGATATTTATTAGTGGTAATGGATTATTTCACAAAGTGGCCTGAGGTATATCCCATCCAAGACCAGGAAGCAACAACAGTGGCGGAGATGATAGTTAGTAACTTCATTAGTGTAGGTATGGAGTACCTTTACAACTCCATTCTGATCAAAGACGGAATTTTGAATCCAATGTGTTTAAAGGCATCTGTCAACTATTAGGCTTAGGCATTCAGAAAACCAGAACAACTCCCTTACACCCTCAGTCGGATGGTATGGTTCAAAGATTCAATAGATCAATTGCTCAGCATTTAGCAATATTTGTGAACGACCACCAACGTGACTGGGATCGCCATGTACCACTCCTTTTGCTGGCATATAGGACGGCAGTGCATGAGACAACTGGACAGACAATTTCCATGATGCTTTTTGGAAGAGAGTTACGTTTTCCCTGTGACCTTTTACATGGTCGGCCCGAAGCAATGCCTGTGTCCACTGCACAATACGTACAAGAATTACAACAAAGACTAGAAGAAATCCATCACTCCGTAGACATAACCTCGACATAGCAAGTGACAGAACCAAAACAAGATATGACAGTAAAATAAATGGAACTGTTTTCAATCAAGGAGATCTTGTCTGGCTATACATTTCACATAGAAAGAAAGGACTATCTCCAAAACTTCAGAAACCTTTTGAAGGTCCATATACAATAGTTAACAGGATTAATGACGTGGTGTATCGCATTTGTCGACGACCAGCTACAAAGTGCAAGGTAGTTCACGTGGATCGTTTGGCCCCGTTTCATCGAAGAACTGAAGAAGCTTTGGAATCCACAATTGTTCGGGACGAACAAGACGTAGGAAGGGGGTAGTGTTACGACAGAAGGAATCTGGCAACCGAAAGCAAAAAGTTTCAGTCAACGAATAAGAACTTTGGGAGAATTTGAAGAAGAACAGTGGAGCGTGTAACGGTCGTGTTTCCAACGGTCTAGAGTTCGAAAATGGACGGTTTGCTGTTCTGAGATTCGCGTTAAGTGTAAAGAATTATCTTTATGTGTTGTGTACGCGGAAGTATAAAAGTGGGATCTTTTATGTGATGTGTACGCGGATGTTCAAGCGACATGGTAATCGAGTAAAAAGGTACTATTTAGTGGAATAGACAGAGCTGATGTTGTGTACTCTGTGCAGGAAGGTTGATGACTTGTATATGTTAGTAGTTGATTTGTGTATAAGATACTTCGTCCATATTTTCTTTGTAACAATTTGCCTTGTATTTAATTTGGTTTCAAAATATAGTTTTTAATACTCACGCTCAGTGGCAATCCATTTTTGTAATCCGCAACAATATATAAAATATATAAAAATAATATAACTATAACTATCTTTTATTAAACCAAGCCTGAAGCGACAATTTCTTAAAACCTGGCCTTATATAGTATTTTCAAAAAGCAAAATATTAATCTACTTAAATTTCAATTAATTTTATCATTAGATTAATTTATCATTAGTATTCATTTTTATCATCAATATTAATTATTATCATTAGTATTAATTGTAATATTTAATATTAATTATTTCATTAGTATTAATTATGATATTTAGTATTAAATATTATCATTAGTATTAATTATTATCATATTAATTATTATCATTAGTATTAATTATTATAATTTTTTATAGTCTTAAGATGTAGTTCCTATTTTCTCATTAGTATATAAATTAATTATTAAACTATTAATTATATGAAAATAGATTTATTATAGATTTTACAGATAAAAGACAAATTAATCATAGTTGTGGCTAGAGTAATATATATATATAACATTAAGATTAATATATCATTACTCTTAATAGTTTCGAAAAGATTATATAGCTCTTTTAAAGAAACTATAGAAACATATATTTGAATTAAAATTTACCTTTTTACCTATGTTTTTCATTTTAGGTGATATTTCTTTTAGCCCTATTTTGAATAAAGGAGAATTATACTATAAAGAGCATAGAAACAAGTCTTTATAGATATCATAATTTATCATATCCTTAAAAATTTGAACTTAATTTCCCTAATAGTTACTCTTTCCTCAATGCTTATTTCAAATTCTTATAGTCCTTTCACCCTCTAACAATCCTTTAAAATATTCAAGTTGTTTTTCATAAATACACGTGTACCGTGAAAAAACCTCTTCAACGAAATAATATAAGGTGAGAGTAGATTTTTCTTCCAATGTTATATTTTACTAAAAGAATATATATATAAGAGTTGAATACTGCTCATACTGCTCATTTTTTATTTAGGATTAGTGAGACAAGAGTCAAGAATTAGCATAATGTCAATAACAGTAGATTTTATAAATGAAACTAAATTCTTAGTTATACAATTGGAAATCTTAATGGAGCAAATATAATATTTTATAATGGAGTTGGAAAAATTACTACAACGTAGTAACAGAATGCAAGAAGTGGAAATTTCCTTAGATTAAAAAGTATATATATTAAAGAGATTTACAGATTAAAAATGTCTAATTTTACTCTACGTTTGACTTTACTAGTAATTTCACTGGTAATTCTACTGAAGCAAATAAATATAATATATTTATAATTTTATTCATTGTGGGAATTATTTTCGTTATATGTCTGGGATTTTGGGAATTACTCAATAGCATATTACAGCAAATAGGAAACAGGAAAAATAACAAGAAATGACGTATAAAAGTCACGTGAAAAAGTACATATATATAAAGTGGAATTTGCCCTCGTTTTGTTTACAACTGTAAATAACCTAACTGTACTTGCTACTGTTGACTGCTGTTGATTGCTGCAACTGCTTTGCTATTGTGTAGTCTTTGAAATCTACAGAATCTATTGTTGATTGCTAGGACTAAGGCTAGAATTTGTGATTTAAAATCTTGCATACTCTTTCTACTACTGTTGATTGCAGCTATTTACTGTCACTGTTGACTGCTACGACTAAAATTTTGTGTTGCTACTGTTGTTTACTACAGCCCACTACTGTTGATTACTACTGTGGCCCGCTACTATTTATTACTACTGTGGCCCGCTACTATTGATTAGTACACTGGCCCGTTACTGTTGATTACTACTGTGGCCCACTACTGTTGACTGTGTTTGCTAGGACTGTGGATTTGCTTCATCTGCAGACTTTTTCTACTACTATGGCCTACTGCTGTGGCCCACTACTGTTGATTACTACTGTTGCCCACTGCTGTTGATTGCTACTATGTCCCGCTACTATTGATTTCTACTGTGGCCGGCTACTGTTGATTATTACCTGCTACTGTTGACTGTGTTTGCTAGGACTGTAGATTTGTTACATCTGAAGACTACTGCTTTTGTGCTACTCTGTCCTGCTACTGTGGATTTTACTGCATACTCTTCTACTACTGTTTAAAAACCAAGTCATTATCATGTTTGCAGTTAGAAAAGACGATGGTATTATTACCACTCTTTTTTTTACTGTAGTTTTTGTAAATCTCTTGTCAAAACCCATAAGTTTAAAACTTTAGTGGACCATTTAAATCATGGTTTAAAATGGTCCACAGCCATGCAAATTTTAGGTTTTTATGCTTGTAAATTTGGTAATTATGAAGATTTTGTTTACGTACTATATTATATTTATAACAAATATAATTGTAAAGAAAATAGTCCAAAATGCAATGAAACATGCAAATATTTATTTCAAAAATTTTAGAATTTAATATGGATAAAATTATGAAATATGAAATGTATTTTAATATAATACATTATTTCATTTTACATAAAAATAATTGTAAAATATACATGGACACTGAAGGTGTTGAAGATAACTCTAATTAATTTTGTAAATTTTTTAAAATGTGTGCCGCAAGGTGCCTACTGGTTTAAATGTGCAAAAAATTGGATCTGTTTATGCAAAATATCTACTGGATCTATTTTTAAAATGTATCCTGTATCTACTGGATCTGTTTTAATGTCAAGATTGGATCTATTTTAAAATATATCTCTATCTGTTTCAGTGTGCTGCAAAATATCTACTAGATCTGTTTTGGTGTGCTGCAAAATGTCTACTTGATCTGTAAATAAACCTCTTAAAACTATAAATTTGTCCTGGTAGTGAATGAAGGAATTCTCTGGCCGCTTTTGCTCATTGGGGGTTTTGTAATTCAAAAAAAGGGGCGGATTTTGAGAGTGAAATTAACACGTTGGAACCAGGATGGATAATTACTGCTCTAAGAGATGTGGAAACATCCACTACCCTTTACAGTAAGCTTATTGAGCAAAGTTTTTTTTTTTCAGTTGCTTTCAAAAATTATTCATCACCTTCTGTGGGTGCAAAATAAGAAAATGAGTTTAGCCTTTTGTTCCTCTTTCATTTGCATTTTTTTCCAAAGATGTATATGTATTTTCAAGCAGATAATATTATGGGTCTTTGTTTACATAGAAAATCTAATGGGTATCAATTTTTCAAAAACCGTTCCATCCATACCTCCTGCTACTACAATTCCACCAAGCGATCGGTAGTGACTATTAAATATTGATGGTTTTTATTGCATTATAACAGGCACCTTGTGCACATATTACATAGGTAAAAGCTATATGGCGTGAAATAACTTTTGAATTTACCTTCAGAATGAATAGCTTAGCTTCATCAACTCGTATTATATAATGAGTTTCTACCGCTATAGTATAGTTTAGGTGCATAAAATTTCGAAAATATCGAATAATTCCTCAAAATATCACTTTCAATGATGTGTTAAATGCCTAAAACAGAGCTGAAACAGACCCTTCAACTTGCAGTCGGAGTGACAATCTGATGGTTTGTATCCATCAAAGCGTGATATGGAATGGCATTCTATGCCTTAAAAATATTTTCGCAGCATAAATTTAAAAAAAAATCAATTTATGTTTCATAACAGCTGTTTTAGCGCTGTTTTCCTGGTATAAAACATAGGTAAAAGTTATATGGTGTGTAAAAACTTTTGAATTTACAGTCAGATTGTCAATCTGATGCTTTATATCATCAGTTCGTATTCCATAATGAGATTCTATTTCTAAAGTATGGTTTAAATGCATAGAATTTCGAAAATATCGAATTATTCACCAATATATCAGTTTCAATGCTGTTTTAAACGCTTAAAACAGAGCTTAAAGCTAGTCCTCTCACAACACTTTTCATTTTACAGTCAGAGTGACAATCTGATGGTTTAGTTCCTTCAAAGCGTGATATAAAATGATATTCTTTGCTTTAAAAACGTTTCCACTCTATTGAATTTTGATGAAAATCCGATTTATGTATCAAAATAGCTGTTTTAGCGCTGTATTCCGCGCATAAAACATAGGTAAAAGCTATATGGTGTGTAATAACTTTTGAATTTACATCATTACTTTTCGATTTACCTAATGCTTTAAATACATCAACTCGTATTATATCAAGATTCTATCGCTATAGCATAGTTCAGGTGCATAGAATTTCGAAAATATCGAATAATTCCCGAAAATATCAGTTTCAATGATAGGTTAAATGCCTAAAACAGAGCTAAAAGTTATTTCTGTTCTAACAGCCCTTCAATATGCAGTCAGAGTGACAATCTGATGGTTTGTTGCCATTAAGGCGTGATGTAGAAAGACATGCTATGCCTCAAACACATTTTCGCAGTATAGAATTTTTAAAGAATCATTTTATGTATCAAAATAGGTGTTTTAGCACTGTATTCCGGGCATGAACCAAAGGTAAAATATATGAGTGTAATAATTTTTGAATTTACAGTCAGATTGACAATCTGATGCTCTAAAGTCATCAACTCGTATTATGTAAATGAGATTCTATGGCTAAAGTATAGTTAATGTACATAGAATTTCGAAAATATCGAATTATAGACAAAAATATGAGTTTGACCGCTGTTTTAAACGCTTATGACAGAGCTATAAGGAACTCCTATGCCAACAACTTTTCAATTTACAGTCAGAGTGACAATCTCATGGTTTATTTCCATCAAGGCAAGATATTAAGCAATATTCTATGCTTTAAAAACATTTTCACTGCATTGAATTTTGAAAAAAAAAAATCGATTTATGTAACAAAATCTCTTTAAGCGCTATTTTTTACGCATATGACATAGGTAAAAGCTATATGGTGTGTAATAGCTTTTGAATTTCCCGTCATATTGACAACCTAATGCTTTAGCTTCATCAACTCGTATTATATAATGAGATTCTATCGCTATAGCATAGTTCAGGTGCATAGAATTTCGAAAATATCGAATAATTCCCGAAAATATCAGTTTCAATGATCTGTTAAATGCCTAAAACAGAGCTGAAAGCTATTCCTGTTCTACCAACCCTTCAATTTGCAGTCAGAGTGACAATCTGATGGTTTGTATCTACCAAAGCGTGATATGGAATTCATGCATTCTATGCCTTAAAAATATTTTCGCAGCATAAAATTAAAAAAAAATCAATTTATATATCATAACAGCTGTTTTAGCGCTGTTTTCCTGGCAGTTACCTATGTTTTAACATAGGTAATATTTTTAATAATTTTTTTATAATATTTTTAAGGCTTTTACCTATGTTTTAACATAGGTAAAAGCCTTAAAAATTTTTTACCTATGTTAACGTATTTAAAAATTTTTACCTATGTTTTAACATAGGTAAAACATAGTTTTAACATAGGTAAAAGTTATATGGTGTGTAAAAACTTTTGAATTTACAGTCAGATTGTCAATCTGGTGCTTTATAGTCATCAGCTCGTGTTATTTAGTGAGATTCTATGGCTAATGTATATATTCGGTGCATGGAACTTAGAACAGAGCTATTTCCATCAAGTCAAGTCAAAATGACATGAAATGACATTCTCTGCCTAAACAACAATTTCTTTGGGGGAAAAAAATCGATTTATGTATCAAAATAACTGTTTTTTATGCATATGACATACGTAAAAGCTATATGGTGTGCAATAACTTTTGATTTTATCGTCAGATTCACAACCTAGTGCTTTATTTACATCAACTCGTATTGTGTAATGAGACTCTATGGCGATAGTATAGTTTAGGTGCATAGAATTTCGAAAATATCGAATAATTCCCCAAAATATCAGTTTGAGCGCGGTTTTAAAAGCTTAGGACTCAGCTAAAAGCTATGCATGTTCTAACAAATCTTCAATTTACAGTCTGAGTGACACTCTGATGGTTCGTTTCCATCAAAGCGTCATATGGAATGGTATTCTATGCCATAAAACCTTTTCGCAGCAAAACATTTAAAAAAAAATCAATTTATATATGAAAATAGCTGCGCTGTATTTCTTGCATAAAACAGCTAAAAGCTGTATGGTGTGTAAAAACTGTGGAATTTAAAGTCATATTGACAATCTGATGCTTTATGGTCATCAGCTCGTATTATTAATGAGATTCCATGACTGGTGCATAAAATTTCGAAAATATCGATACCAATTTTAGGCACAGAATTATACAACAATACTAATTTGAACGCTGTTTTGGACGCTTAGAACAGACCTACAAGCTACTCCTGTGCTTTTGAAAACTTTTGAATTTACAGTCAGAGTGACAATCTGATGGTTTATTTCATCAAGACGTGATATTGACTTTCTTTCGCCTTAAAAACATTTTCACTGGATTCAATTTTAAAAAAATCGATTTATATAACAAACTATCTGTTTTAGCAATGTATTCCGCGCATAAAACGTAGGTAAAAACTATATGGTGTCTAATAACTTTTGAATTTGCAGTCAGATTCACAACGTAATGTTTTACACTCATCGACTCTTACTATGCAATTAAATTTTATAGCTAAAGAGTAGTTTTGGGCCATAAAATTTCGAAAATAACGAATAATTCACCAAAAAATCAGTTTTAATGGTGTGTGAAAAGAATGTGTCTGAAACAGAGATAAAACCTACTCGTTTTCTAAGAAATCTTCAATTTACAGTCAAAATGACAATCTGATGGTTTGTTTCCATCAAGGCGTGATATGGAATGATATTCTATACCTTTGAAATATATTTACGACATATAATTTTTTAAAAAATTCAATTTATGCATCAAACTTTCTGTTTCAGTGCTGTTTTCGTCACATAAAACATGGGTAAAACCTAAATAGTGTGTTATAACTTTTGAATATACAGTCAGATTGACAATATCATGCTTCATACTCATAAACTCGTATTATGTAATGAGATTCTATGGCTAAAGTATAGTAAAGGTGCATAGAATTTCGAAAATATCGAAATATTCAAGAAAATTTCAATTTGAACGCTGCTTTGAACGCCTAAAAGAGAGCTAAAAGCTACTCCTGTGCCAACAACTTTTCAATTTACAAGTCAGAGTGACAACGTCACGGTTTATTTCCATCAAGGCGTGATATTAAATAACATTCTGTGCCTTAAAAACATTTTCACTGCATTGAATTTTGAAAAAAAAATTGATTTATGTATCAAAATAGCTGTTATAACGCTGTATTCCGCCCATAAAACATAGGTAAAAGCTATGTGATGTGTAATAACTTTTGAATTTACACTCATATTGAAAATCTAATGCTCTATATTCATCAATTCGAATTATGTAATCAGATTCTATGGCTAAAGTATAATTTCGATGCATAGAATTTCGAAAATATCGAATTATTCACAAAAAGATCAGTTCCAATTTTGTTTTAAATGCCTAAAACAGAGAAAATCTATTCCTTTGCTAACAACTTTTTAATTTACAGTCAGAGTGACTATATTGTGAATCTGATATTTAATTTACAGTCAGAGTGACTATATTGTGATTCTTTGCAAACAGCTTTTCTATTGACAGTCAGAATGATAATCTGATAGTTTATTTCCATCTACGCGTGGTACAAAATGACATTCTTTTCCTTAAAAACATTTTCATTGCGTAGAATATTGAAAAAAATCGATTTATGTATCAAAATAGTAGTTTTAGCGCTATTTTCTACGCATAAAAAATAGATAAAAGCTATATGGTGAATAATAATTTTCGAATTTACAGTCAGATTCAAAGTATAGTGCATTATTTCATTAACTCGTACAATGTAATTAGGATTATATGGCTAAAGTATAGATTAGGTGCAAAGAATTTCGAAAATATAGAATTATTCACAAAAATATCAGTTTCAATGCTGTTCTAAACGCCGAAAACAGAATTAAAATCTATTTCTTTGCAAACAACTTTTACAGTCAGAATGAAAATCTGATAGTTTATTTCCATCTAGGCGTGGTACACAATGACATTCTATGCCTTAAAAACATTTTCGCTACGTAGAATTTTGAAAACTATCAATTTATATATCAAAATAGAAATATTTTGTGCGTGGAAAACAAATATCGCTATTTTTCACGCACAAACCATAGGAAAACGATATATGGTGTGTAATAATTTTTGAATTTACAGTCAGAAAGCTGTTTTTAACGCCTGAAACAGAGCTAAAGTCTACTGCTGGTGCCAACAACTTTTGAATTTAGATTCAGAGTGACAATGTGATGGTTTATCTCCATCAAGGCGAGATATAAAGTCAGAGTGTATGACTTAAAAAACATTTTCACTGTATAGAATTTTTAAAAAAAAATAGATTTAGATATGAAAACAGCAAGCATAAAAAAATAGGTAAAATCTATATGGTGCGTAAAAGCTTTCGAATTTATACTCAGATTCACAACTTAATGCTTTATATTCATCAACTCGTACTACGTAATGAGATCATATGGCTAAAATATAGATTAGGTGCATAGAATTTCAAAAATTTGTAATCATTCAGCAAAACATGTTTCAATGGTGTTTTAAACACCTAAAACAGGGCTAAAAGCTACTCCTGTGCCAACAACGTTTGAATTTACAGTCAGAGTGACGATCTGATAGTTTATTTCAATCATGGGTGATATCAATCATGATGACATTCTATGATTTAAAGATTTTCACTAAATAGAATTTTGAAAAAAATGGATTTAAATAACAAAATAGCGGTTTTAGCGCTGTTTTCCACACAAAAAACATAGGTAAAACATATATGGTGTGTAATAACTTTTGAATTTACAGTCAGAGTCACAACTTGATGCTTTATATTCATCAACTCGTACTATCTAATTAGATTATATGGGTAAGGTATAGATTAGGTTCATATAGTTTGGAAAATATCGAATTATTCACCAAAATATAAGTTTCAACGCCTAAGAGCTAGAAGCTATTCCTCTGCTAACAACTTTTCAATTTACACTCGGAGTGACAATCTGATGGTATATTTCCATCAAGGCGTAGTATAAAATGTCACTCTATGCCTTAAAAAACATTTTCAGTGCATAGAATTTTAAAAGAAATCGATTTATGTATCAAAATAGCTATTTCCGCGCATAAAACGTTGGAAAAAGCTAAGTGATGTGTAAAAACTTTTGAATTTACAGTCAGATTCATAATCTAATGCATTATATTCATCAACTATTATTCTATAATGATATTCTATGGCTAAAGTATAGTTCAGGTGCATAGGATTTGGAAAATATCGAATTATTCAACAAAATATGTTTCAAAGCTGTTATAAACGCCTAAAACAGAGCTAAAAGCTACTCCTGTGCAAACAACTTTTAAGTTTGCAGTCAAAGTGACAATCTGATAGTTCATTTCTATCTAAGCGTGAAACAAAAATAACATTAAATTTTGAAACAAATCCATTTATGTATCAAAATAACTGTATTACCGCTGTTTTAAACGCATAAAACATAGGTAACAACTATATGGAATGTAATAACTTTTGAATTAACAGTCAGATGCACAACGTAATGCTTTATATTCATCGACTCGTATTATGTAATGAGTTTCAATGGCGAAATTATAGTCCACGTGCATAGAATTTCGAAAATATCGAATTATTGACCAAAATATCAATTTCAACGCAAGGTATTCCTATGGTGACAACTTTTGAATTTTCTTTTTTTTCCACAATCTGATGGTTTATTCCCACCAAGGCGTGATATAATATCTTATTCTATCCTTAAAAAACATTTTCATTGCATAGAATTTGGAAAAAGAAAGTCGATTTATGTATCAAAATAGCAGTTTTAGCGCTGTTTTCAACGCAAAAACATACGTATAATAACTGCTTAATTACTGTTGAATTTGCAGTCAGATTCAAAACTTAATACTCTATATTCATCAGCTCGTATTATGTTATGAAATTCTATGGCTAAAAGTACAGTTTACATGCATGTAATATCGAATTATTCACGAAAATATCAGTTTCAACGCTTTATTTATCGCCTAAAACACAGCAAAAAGCTATTCCTATGCTAACAACTTTTCAAAATACAGTCGAAGTGACCATCTGATGTTTTATTTCCATCTAGGTATGATATAAAATGACATTCTACGACTTAAAAACATTTTCACAGCATAGAATTTTGAAAAAAATCGATTTATTTATCAAATTAGTTGTTTTAACGCTCTTTTCCATGCATAAAACATAGGTAAAAGCTATGTGAAGTATAATAACTTTTGAATTTACAGTCAGTTTCACAATATATTGCTTTATATTCGACAACTCGTACTATGTAATGATATTTTATGGCTAAAGAATATTTTAGGTGCATAGAATTTCAAAAATATCGAATTATTCATCAAAATATGAGTTTCAACGTTGTTTTAAACGCCAAAAACAGAGCTAAAAGCTACTGCTTTGCAAACAGCTTTTGAATTTAGAGTCAGCGTGACAATCTGATGCTTTAATTCCATCAAGGCATGATATAAAATATTCTGTCTTAAAAACATTTTCACTGCATAGAATTTTGAAAAAAATCGATTTATGTATCAAAATAGTAGTTTTAACGCTGTTTTACACGCATAAGTCAGAGGTAAAAGCTATGTATTTACACGCATAAGTCAGAGGTAAAACAACGTTGAAACTCATATTTTGATGAATAATTCGATATTTTTGAAATTCTATGCACCTAAAATATTCTTTAGCCATAAAATATCATTACATAGTACGAGTTGTCGAATATAAAGCAATATATTGTGAATCTGACTGTAAATTCAACTTTTGAATTTAAAGTCAGATTCACAACCTAATGCTTTATATTCATCATCTCGTGTTATGTAATGAGGTTCTATAGCTAAAGTATAGTTAAGGTGCATAGAATTTCGAAAATGTCGAAAAAACCTAAAACAGAACTAAAAGCTATTCTTTTGCTATCAACTTTTCAATTTACAGTCAGAGTGACAATCTGATGGTTTAATGGCCACGCCTAACACATTGGTGAAAGCGGTATGGTTTGTAATTACTTTTAAATTTATAAGCAGATGCAAAACCTAATGATTTGTGTTTATCAACTCGTAGTATGTAATGAAAATCTTAGACATATATTGAATATTATTTTATATTACGATCGATGGAAATAAACCATCAGATTGTCACTCAAACCCGTAAATTCAAAAGTTGTTAGTACAGGAATACCTTTTAGATCTATTTTACCCGTTTAGAACAGTGTTGAACCTGATTTTTTTGGTAAATAATTCGATATTTTCGAAATTCTATCTACCTAAATTATAATTTACCCAATATAATCTCATTATATAATACTAGTTGATGAATATAAAGCATTAGGTTGTGATTCTGACTGTAAATTCAAAAGTCATTACACATCATACAGCTTTTACCTATCTTTTATGTGAGGAAAATAGCGCTAAAATTGGCGTTTTCACATATTAATCGTTTTTTTTGAAAATTTTATGCAGTGAAAATGCTTTTAAAACATATCATGTCATTCTATATCACGCCTTGATCGAAACGAACCTTCAGATTTTCATTCTGAAAGCAAATTGAACAGTTGTTAGCACACGAAAACGTTTAGAACTGTTTTAGGCGTTTAAAATAGCATATAAATACATATTTTGATGAATAATTCGATATTTTTGAAATTCTACGTACCTAAAGTATACGTTAGCCATAGAATCTCATTATATAATAGTAGTTGATAAATATAAAGCATTAGGTTGAGAGTCTTACTGTTATTTCAAAAGTTATTACACACCACATAGCTTTTACTTATGTTTCATTGCGCGGAAAATAGCGCAAAAATAGCTATTTTGATACATAAATCGGTTTTTTTCAAAATCGTATGCAGTGAAAATATTTTTAAGGCGTAGAATATTTTATATTACACCTTTATGGAAATTAATCAAGAGATTGCCCCTCAGACTGTAAATTGAAAAGTTGTTACCACAGGAATAGATTTTTAGCTCTCTTTTAGGCGTTTAAAACAGCGTATTTTCGAAATTCTACGCACCTAAAGTATACTTTCCCCATATAATCATTACATAACACTAGTTGTTGAATATAAAGCATTAGTTTGTGTATCTGACTAAATTCAAAGTCATTACACACCACATATATTATACGAGGAGAATAGCGCTAAAAGAGTTATTTTCACATATTAATCAAATATTTTGAAAATTCTATACAGTGAAAATTTTTAAGGCATAGAATGTCATTCTATATCACGCGTTGTTAGAAACAAACCATCAGATTTCCACTCTGACAGTACATTGAACATTTGTTACCGCATGAATATCTTTAACAGTGATTTGGTCGTTTAAAACAATATTGAAACTCAAATTTTGATGAATTATTCGATATTTTCGAAATTCTAATAAAAAAAGCACCTAAACTGTAATTTAGCCGTAGAATCTCATTATTTAATAACAGTTGATGAATAAAAAGCATTAGTTTGTGAATACAGCTGTAAATTAAAAAGTTATTACAAACCATATATCTTTTACCTGTGTTTCATACGTGGAAAACAGCGCTAAAATATCTATTTTGATCGATAAATACAATTTTTTGAAAATCCTATGTAGTGAAGCTAGTTTTAAGTTATTCAATACTTTATGTTACACCTTGATAGAAATTAACCATCAGATTGTCACTCAGACTGTAAATTGAAAAATTGTTAGCACAGGAATAGCTTTTAGTTCTGTTCTAGAGGTTGAAAACAGAGTTGAAACTGATATATTGGTGAATAATTCGATTTTTTCGAAATTCTATCCACCTGAGTAAAACAATATCCCCATGGAGTCTTATTATATAATAGTAGTTGATGAATATAAAGCATTAAGTTGCGAATCTGACTGTACATTCAAAAGTCATTACACACCGTATAGCTTTTACCAATTTTTTATGCGTAGAAAATAGCGCTATAACAGGTATTTTTACATATAAATCGTTTTTTTTTTCAAAACTCTATGCAGTGAAAATGTTTCCAACACAGAGAATATCATTCTATATCACCACATATTCTCACTCTGACAGTAAATTGAACAGTTGTTAGCAGACGAATGGGTTTCAGCACTGTTTTAGGTGTTTAAAACAGCATAGAAACTCATATTTTGATGAATTATTCGATATTTTTGAAATTCTATGCACCACAACTATACTTTAGCAATAGAATCTCATTATATAATACTGCTTGATGAATATAAAGCATTAGATTGTGAATCTGACTGTATATTCAAAAGCTGTTTCACACACATAAGCTTTTTCCTCTTTTATGCGCGGAAAAATCGCAAAATATAGCTATTTTGATACATAAATAGATTTTTTTGAATTTCTATGCTGTGAAATTCTATGGAGTGAAAACAAGTTTAAGGCACTTAAAGTATACTTTACCCACAGAATCTCATTATATAATACTAGTAGATGAATATAAAGATTTAGGTTGTGAATCTGACTGTAAATTGAAAACGATTTTCAGTCAGATTAATAATCGTTTTTTTTTTCCAAATTCTATGCAGTGAAAATAATTTTAAGCCATAGAATATCCTTTTATATTACGCCTCAATGGAAATTCAAAACTCATTACATATCATATAGCTTTTAAATTGTTTTTATGCGTGAAAAATAGCGCTTCCACATATAAATTGTTTTTTTTGAAAATTCTATGAAGTGAAAACGTTTTTAAGGCATATAATATCATTCTATATCAGGCCTTGATAAAAACAAACCATCAGATTCTCACTCTGACAATATATTGAACAATTGTTCCCACACGAATAGCTTTTAGCACTGCTTTAGGCGTTTAATAGGCATTGAAACTCATATTTTGGTGAATTATTCGATATTTTCGAAATTCCATGCACCAAAACTATACTTTAGCCACAGAATCTCATTATGGAATACAAGTTGATGAATATAAAACATTAAGTTGTGAATCTGACTGTCAATTCAAAAGTGATTACACACCACATATGTTTTTCCTATATTTTATGCGCGGAAAACAGCGCTAAAATAGCTATTTTTGATACATAAATCTCTTTTTTCAAAATCCTATGCTGTGAAAATATTTTTAATTCAGAATATTATTGTACATTACATCTGGATGGAAATTTGGATTTCTCACACTGTAAATTCAAAAGTTGTTAGCCCAGGAATAGCTTGTAGCTCTATTTTAGGCGAGTAAAACAATTGAAATTCATATTTTGGTGAAATATTCGATATTTCGAAATTCTATGCACCGAAACTATGCTTTAGCCATCATTATATAATAATAGTTGATGAATATAAAGCATCAGGTTGTGAATCTGACTGCATATTCAAAAGTTATTACACAACACATAACTTTTACCTGTGTTTTACGCGAGGAAAACAGCCTAAAATAAGTATTTTCATATATAAATCGATTTTTTTGAAAAATCTATACAGCGAAAATGTTTTTAAGGAATAAAATGTCACTCTATATCACGCCTTGATGAAAACAAACTATCTGATTCTCACTCTGAGAGTAAATTGAAGAGTTGTTGGCAAACGAATTGTTTTTAGTACAGTTTTAGGCGTTTAAAACAGCACTGAAACTCATATTTTGATGAATTGTTCGATATTTTCGAATTTCTACACACCTAAAGTATACTTTAGCCGTAGAATCTCATTACGTAATACGTGTTGATGAATAGAAAATAATCAACTCGTAATAAACATAAAACATAGGTGAAAATTATGCATTGTGTAGCAACCTTCGATCGAATATCGATTTCGTAGCGATAAATCGATATTTTTCAAAATTCTATAGAGTGAAAATAAGTTTAAGGCATAGAATATCATTCTATACCAAACCTTGATGGCAAAAATCCATCAGATTTTCACTCTGACCTTAAATTGAGCCATTTTAAATTGAGCCCAAAATTTAAACCATTATTAGCACAGGAATAGCTTTTAGCTCTGTTTTAGGCTTTTAAAACAGCACTGAAACTCATGTTTTGGTGAATTACTCGATATTTTCGAAATTCTATGCACCTATACTATAACCATAGAATTTCATTATATAATACTAGTTGACGAGTATAAAACATTAGGTTTGTGAATCTGACTGTAAATTCAAAAGTCATTACACACCACATAACTTTTTCCTGTTTTATGCACGGAAAATAATGCAAAAATAGCTATTTTGTTACATAAATCGATTATTTTTCAAATTTCTACGCTGTGAAAATATTTTTAAGGCATAGACTATTATTTTATATTACTCGTGGATGGAAATAAACCATCTGATTGTCACTCAAACTCTAAATTTAAAAGTTGTTAGCTCTGTTTTAGAGGTTTAAAACACCGCTGAAACATATTTTGTTGAATAATTCGATATTTTCGAAATTCTATGCACCTAAGTTATACTCTACCCATAAAATCTCATTATATAATAATTGTTGATGAATATAAAGCATTAGATTGTGACTCTGACTAAATTCAAAAGTCATTACACATTGATGCCTTCATGTAAACAAACCATCATATTCTCATTCTGACAGTAAATTGAACAGTGTGTAGCACACGAATAGCTTTTAGCACTGTTCGACAACTTTTCGCACAACTCGTATTTCGATGACTTATTCCATATTTTGGAAATTCTATGCACCTAAACTACACTTTAGCCATAGACTCTGATGATACAATAGTAATTCATGAATATAAAGCATTAGGTTGTAAATCTCAATGTAAATTCAAAAGTAGTACACACCCCATAGCTGTTTCCTGTTTTATGCACGAAAAACAACTCAAAAATAGCTATTTGGTTACATAAATCGATTTTTTTTTCAAATTTCTATGCTCTGAAAATATTTTTAAGGCATAGAATATTATTTTATATTGCTCGTGGATGGAAATAAACCATCAGATTGTCACTCGAACTGTAAATTGAACAGTTGTTAGCACACGAATAGCGTTTCGTTTTGTTTTAGGCGTTTAAACGCCTAAAACAAAACGAAACGAATTTCACTCCGACAGCATTGAAATTCATATTTCGATGAATATTTCGATATTTTCGAAATTCTATGCACCTAAACTATACTTCAGCCATAGAATCTCATTATATAATACTAGTTGATGAATATGAAGCATTAGATTTTGAATCTGACTGTAAATTCATAAGTTGCTACCACTACATAGCTTTCACCTATGTTTTATGAGCGGAAAACAGCGCTAAAAATAAGTATTTTGATACATAAATTGATTTTATTCAAAATTGTATGCAGTGAAAATATATTTAAGGCCCAGAAAACCATGGAAACGAACCATCAGATTCTCCCTCTGAGTGTAAATTGAACAGTTGTTAGCAAAAGATTAGCTCTAAGCACTGTTTTAGGCATTGAAAGTGATATTGTTTGTGAATTTTTCGATATGATCGAAATTCTATGCACCTAAAGTATACTTTGCCCATAGAATATCATTATATAATACTAGTTGATGAATATAAAGCATGAGGTTATGAATCTGACTGTAAATTCAAAAGTCATTATACACCATATAGCTTTCACGTGTTTTATGCGAGGAAAATAGCGTTAAAACAGGTATTTGCAAATGTAACTCGATTTTTTTTGAAAGTTCTATACAATGAAAACGTTTCTAAGGCATAGAATGACACCCTGTATCACGCCTTGATGGAAACAAACCATCAGATTCTCACTCAAACTGTAAATTCCAAAGTTGTTAGCACAAGAATAGCTTTTAGCTTTGTTTCAAGGGTTTAAAACAGCGTTGAAAGGTGATATTTTGGTGAATAATTCGATATTTTCGAAATTGTATGCACCTAAAGTACACTTTACCCAGAGAATCGCATTATATAATACTTGTTGATGAATATATAGATTTTGACTCTGACTGTAAATTCAAATGTCATTAAACACCATATAGCTTTTACCAATGTTTTATGCAAGGAAAATAGCGCTAAAATTGGTATTTTCACATATCGATTTTTTTGAAAATTCTATACAGTGAAAATGTTTTTAAGGCATTGATTGTCATTCTATAATACGCCCTGACAACAACAAACCATCAGATTCTAACTCTGACAGCATATTGAACAGTTGTTACCACACGAATACACGTTTTAGGCGTTTAAAACAGCATTGAAACTCATATTTTGGTGAATTATTCGACATTTTCGAAATTATGTGCACCTAAAATATACTTTAGTCATAGAATCTCATTATATAATACTAGTTGATGAACATAAAACACTAGGTTGTGAATCTGACTGTAAATTCAAAAGTGATTACATACCACATATCTTTTTCCTATATTTTATGCGCGGAAAACAGCGCTAAAATAGCTATTTTGATACATAAATCTATTTTTTTCAAAATCCTATGCTGTGAAAATATTTTTAACTCATAGAATATTATTGTACATTACGTGTGGATGGAAATAAACCATTAGATTGTCACTCACACTGTAAATTCAAAAGTTGTTAACACAGGAATAGCTTGTAGCTCTGTTTTAGGCGATTAAAACAGCGTTGAAACTGATATTTTGGTGAATAATTCGATATTTTCGAAATTCTATCCACCTAAAATGTACTTTACCCAATAGAATCTCATTATATAATACCAGTTGATGAATATAAAACATTAAGTTGTGAATCTGACTGTAAATTCAAAAGTCATACATATAAAAAGTTCACATCATATAAATATTTTAATATGTTTTATTCCTTTAAAATAGCGCTAAAATAAGTAATTTCACATATAAATCGATTATTTTGAAAATTCTGTGAACTGAAAATGTTTTCAAGGCATAGAATGTCATTCTATATCAGGCCTTGATAGAAACAAACCATCAGAATGAGAATCTGACGGTGTGCTATAGGCGTGATATAGAATGGCAATCTATGCCTTAAAAACATTTTCACTGTATAAATAAAAATAAAATAAATATCCCCTCAAGCAGCTGCTTGCCACAGAGGTCTGACAGGAGCCTTTCAGTTTATATGCCACAGTAGGAGATCTGAGAGGATGGCACACACATCCATGCCTAATCGAACCCAAGTCCCTTAGATCAGTAGCCAAGCGTGCTAACCACTCGGCCACGGGACGGCTATCCTCACTGTATAGAATTTTAAAAAAAATCGATTTATATGTGAAAATACTTATTTTAGCGAATAGCTTTTAGCATTGTTTTAGGCATTTGAAACAGCATTGGAACTCATTCTTTTGTGAATTATTCGATATCTTCGAAATTCTATGAACCTATACTATACTTTAGCCATAGAATCTCATTATATCTAGTTGTTATAATCTAGTTGATGAATATAAACAATTAGGTTGTGAATCTGACTATAAATTCAAAAGTGATTACACACCACATGTGTTTTTCCTATATTTTATGCGCGGAAAACAGCGCTAAAATAACTATTTTGATATATAAATCAATTTTTTTCAAAATCCTATGCTGTGAAAATATTTTTAAGCCAAATTTCCTAATAGCATTTCATATAAGTTTTATTCCTGGAAAATAGCGCTAAAATAAGTATTTTCACATATAAATCGATTTTTTTTTAAAAATTCTATACAGTGAAAATGTTTTTAAGGCATTTATTATGACAGTCATGGTTTGCTTACTACTGAAGTTGAGAAAGAATGAAACCGTTTCGAACAGGCTTTTTTGGAAACTAACAGTACTCTTTTAAGAAAAAAAAAGGAGCATAGGAGGCAGAATTATTTGAGTTATAAGGCACTTGAGCTTATTTTAGAAAAACAAAAGAACTGTAGGTGGTATTTGCCACCTTAATATATAAAGAGCTCTAGCTGCTGGCTGAGTATCCACTAGATGTCACCTCTACAAAATATGTGAATTCATGACATGGTATGTATATTTCATGACATGGTTCAACTAGAATTGAGTGTTTACATATCTGAGTGACCCGTATTGTTCAGCTATTCAAGATGAATGCTGATAACCTGAACACCATATTTGGTAAATACCGATCTAAAATCATTCGATTTCTAAATATTGTTTCAAAATTTTTCACACGAAATAATTTGTTAAGATCTTTGTATAAAAACATTATTTAAAAGGAATAAAATATATGCTTCCAAATTTATCTCTAAGACCTGATTGATGATAAAAAAAATATTTTTCATATTAAAAAATCAGGGCTGAAAGGGTTAATCATTATCCTACTAGTCCTAATAGAGAGCATTACAGAGAGTTCGTAAAACGTGTAACGGATCGGTTAGCTGCTGATAAGAATCTTTGGCTTGATGACCTCGCCGACATAGCTGAGGAAGCAGTTAGACAGCACAACAGCAGAGAGCTGTACCAGATAATTAATGTTTTGTGACAGAACAGACATTATACAGGGATTGTAGGACTAAACAATGTGGTTAGTTCTACTCCCATTGTAATGAGGATAGATGCAGGGGTGTAGCCATGGGGGAATGGGGGGAGGGGGCTCCTCCATAAAGTAACTCGGAGTTTGCAAAATTCGAAGCGACTTCGTAAAAACTAGATGAGTTGTGAAAATTTGTTATCTTTTTTTTTGCAAAATTATGGAGAGTTGTCAAAATCGAGGCAACTTGGCAAATCAAGGGCAGTTTGGAAAATGGAGAGACGGCAAAATGTAGAGCAGTTGGCAAAATTCGAAGCCACTTAGTAAAATACAGGTGAGTTGGCAAAATTGGGACAACTTGGCAAAATCTTGGGGAGTTGGCAAAATTCGGAGTGACTTGGCAAAATCGTGGGGAGTTGGCAAAATTCAGGTTAGATGCAAAATTTGGATTTTTTTTCTGTAAAATTATGGCAAGTTTGCAAAACTTAGGGAGTTGGTAAAATTTAGGGGCAGTTGGCAAAATTCAGGTGAGATGTAAAATTTTGGATTTCTTTCTGTAAAATTATGGCTAGTTGGCAAAACTTAGAGAGTTGGCAAAATCTAGGGGCAGTTGGCAAAATTCGGAGTGACTTGGCAAAATCGTGGGGAGTTGGCAAAATTCAGATGAGACAGAAATTGGTTTTTTTTGTAAAAATATCGCAATTTGGCAAAATTTAAGGAGTTGGCAAAATCTAGGGAAAGTTGGCAAAATTCAGATGAGATGTAAAAATTTGTATCTTTTTCTGTAAAGTTATGGCGAGTTCGCAAAATCTAGGGACAGTTGGTAAAATTCGGAGTGACTTGGCAAAATCGTGGAGAATTGACAAAATTCTGGTGAGATGTAAAATTCCAATCTTTTTTCAGGTCAATTATGGCGTGTTGGCAAAATTGAGGCAACTTAGCAATATTTAAGAAAGTTGGCAAATCTTGGGGGAGGTGGAAAAATTCAGAGTGACTTTGCAAAAATCCGGTGAGATGTAAAAATTTTGATTTTTTTTTTCTGTAAAATTCTGGCGAGATGACAAAATCGAGGAAACTTGGCAAAATCTAGGGCAGTTGACAAAGTTCGAATCCACTTGGTAAAATATGGGCGATTTGTGAAAATTGTGATTGTTTTTGTGAAATTAAGGGGAATTGACAAAATCGAGAAAACGTGGCAAAATTTTGGGGAGTTTGAAAAATTTGAAGTGATTTGACAAATTCAGAAGAGATGTAAAAATTTGGATTTGTTTTCTAAAACCGAGAACTCGAGGCAAAATTCCAACCACTTGGTAAAATACAGGCGATTTGTGAAAATTTGGATTTATATTGTGAAATTAAGATGTTGGACATACGCGGATGACTTGATTTTTTGGACAATTCATCGAGACACAAATATATACAGAAAAGAATTCAAAACACTTTAAACAATGTAAATAAATATTGTGAAAAAATGGAATTTACAATTAAATATCGAAAAAACAAATATTATCTTTTTTCATAGAACAAAAAATTTACCAAATGAATTTATCATAAAAATAAAAGACAGAAATAATAAAATTTTAAACAATTTAAAATTTCTGGTACTCAATTTAGATTCAAAACTGCTTTGGAATTCATTTATTCAAAATGCTCAGGATAAATCTTATAAATTGTATCAATATTTAAGATATTTAGGTAATTCAAATTGGGGATGTATATCAAAAAACTTATTACTCATTTATAATGCAATAATTTTATCCAAATTTACATATGGATTAGAACTGATCAATAATATTTCTAAAACTAAAATGAAAACTCTGGAAAGAATACAAATAAGTATCTTAAAATACTGTCCGGGACTCTTATAATCCACAGCAAACATTAATATATATGCTGAAACTGCATTTCCACCATTGGATCTAAAAAAAAATATCAACTTTCAAAACTTGTTTTTAGAATTATAACCAAAAACTCACAATACCCAATAATTGACAAAATTAAAACTAATGTTACAGACATAACACTGTCTCAACTATCTGAAAAAAATCTTTTTATAAATATTATAGATAACAAAATGAGTGGAGATATCATCACACATTACTCTTACTGGATATCACCATTTCCAAGTATGAATAATGAAATTCCTGGAATTCATTCAAAAAAGATGCTAGATAAAATTAATTTTAAAATACTAATTGAAACATATATTGACAACACATACAAGGATTTCATTAAAATTTTTACTGATGGGTCTCTGAACTCAGAGAGAACCATTGCATCAGGGGCATTCATTTGTAATTCACACAGACATCAATTTCAATTTCAATTTAACAGACCTGTTCTTGTGGTGATCGAAAAAATTACTGCCATAATTTATGTCATTTTCTGGGTTTTTAAATTCTATGATAGTAAAATTGTTATCCTTACAGACAGTAAAACATCTTTAGATATTATTTACAACAATCCATTCAAAAGTAACTTTGATATCGACATTAATGACATTCTCGCAACCACACAACAACACATAAAATAAAAATACCCCCTGAAGCAGCTGCTTGCCACAGAGGTCTCACAGGAGCCTGTCAGTTTATATGCCACAGTAGAAGATCTGAGAGGATGGCAGGACCTCAGCAGAAAACAACATGAACATCCATGCCTTACCCGGGGCTCGAACCCAAGTCCCGTAGATCAGTAGCCAAGCGCGCTAAGCAACCACACAACAACACATACAACATAACAATCACATTCAATTACAATGGATACCTTCACATATCAATCTTAAAGAAAACGATATAGTGGATTCCCTGGGAAAACAAGAAAAAGACCTAGACACCTTAATTTCACCCCCTTTCTTTTTACATTTACATAAAAAGCAAAATAAAATAAAAATAGCAGAACTACCAAATTGGTATAGCCTTAACATACACACAGATTCAATATTTCACAAAAAGTGACTAAATTTATGGATTATGGCTAGAAAAAAAAAAGGAAATTAATCTTATTTTGAGAATTAAAGTTAACTTACCTCTGACAAACAATACTTTGTTTAAATTGAAAAAAATAAATTCTCAAATTGTACTTTCTGCAATGAACCCCAAGCATTGAAACATATAATTTATAACTGCAGAGAATTTCATACTCAAAGGAAAAATTATTACCAAAAATTGTAAAAATACCAATGTAACTCAATTTACTTAGAACCACCCAAAAATTCCCAAAAAGTGAACTTCTCTAAACTACTGATTGATTAAATAACTTTTTGATTTGATAAATTATAAAAAAAATAAAGAGGGAAAAAAAAGAGTGAGAAAAGAGAGAAAAGAAAAGAAAAAATATATATAAAGAAAAAAATTAAAAAAAGTAAAAATAAAAAAATTAAATTAATAATTTTTACTTATTCATTATGGCTGAATGAGTCTGTGATCAGACGATTGTCTTGATCACAGGAGTATTCATTTGGGGAGACGTATCAAGCAAGCAAATTTCATGAATGTCAGAATTTGACATTGCAAATGCTTAAAAGTTTTAACAATATTCAAACAAAAGCAGTTGTAAACAAATAAATAAGTATGAATAAGATAAAAAATAAAGGAAAGAGAACAAATTTACATAAAATGTATGCAAACTATTCTAAAATTTCAAATATCAAATTGATAGTAGAAACTCTAAAAGTTGAGAGTTGTAACTGTAATCCGGCTCAGACCGGATTTGAAAAGGACAGAATTACTGTAAAATAACAGTAATCTGTCCAAAAACAATATTAAAACTCAAAAATGAATATAAAATATCAGAATAAATGTAAAACTACAAATCTAATGAAAGATAAAAACAAAAACGTTACTTTTCCAGTAGCGACTAGAATCGAATAAAATACGAAAAACTTAGAGCTAGTATACCTCAACGGAGGATTTTTAAAGTCGAAATGCTTACTTGCATAGCATGTTTCCAAGCCAATAATTGCCAATCGATGAGTCGGCTATCACCACGTACTCTTCCAACGCCAATAACGGCCCACTTAATGTCGGCTATTGGCGCGTACTTTTCCTATGCTGATATCCTCTATCCCACCAATATCTGCGGTTTCGTCAGCTAAGATTAAAAATTCAATAGATTTATTTGCAGCAGATACAATGCTTTCTTATATTTCCTTTGCACAAAGTTCTATTAGTTGATGTTCAGTTTTTACAGAAGTGTACCGGGCATTTGCAGGAGCTTTTTTCATCAAATGATCTTTTAAAATTAAGTCTCCCGCTTCGATCTGAAATTGATCCGAATATTAAATTACATACACCTACCTTTTAAAAATTAATTTTTCTCATAGATCGGTACTTGGTTTATCGAGCACCAGATACAAAAGTACCCATAACCTCCTCCATCGAAGCTTGTGCCTAATTGGCGTCAGTATAAAACAATAGTAAAGTAAACCACCTTAGATATGGAAAGAAATCAAAAAACAACAAAGTGAAAGGATGCACAAGAGACCTAAAATAGATACAAGAGGATACATATAGATACAAGAGGCCTAAAATGATGGCTGAAAGCCATCATTTTATGCCTCTTGTATCTATTCAAGACTTCATGATTATAGTCTAAGAGGCAAGATATGATCTCATGCGGGTTGGATCGAACTGATTAGTCGAAAAAACCACGCGAGATAAACTTAATATATGAATAGATGTGGTCGATCCCAGGTCTTTGTGCAGCTATCTATTAGTTACAAACCATGGGGCATCGATCACACATCTCAAGATCTTATTTTGCAAGACTTGGATCTTGTGTATGTTGGTAGGAGTTGTATTCGCCCAAATCGGCGAAGCGTATGAGATGATGGGTCTAATGACCATGTGATAAAGCAATAGCTTATGGTCAATAGACAGAACAGAAGAGTCCAAGGAGAGGTCCTAGTTGACATCGGACAGTATTCACTTTGGTGATGATCCCATGTATGTCCCACATTAGCTTTTTGTGCAAGGTTACTCCTAAATATTTAACAGTATCTGCCATGTAAAAGGTTTATCCAAAAGTAATAAAGAATGAGAGTTATTATTTCTCTTGCCACTGAAAAGGATGGCGTTACTTTTTTCAGTGTTTAGTTTCACTTTCCATTTATCATACCAGGATTCCATTACATCTAGGCAATTCTGAAGTCTTTTGGTTGCAAGTATAGTCATAGAAGGGGAGATGAAAGCAATATCGTTCTATGACAATTTGTTTAAATGTTGGAATATCATAGAGATACAATGCGAAGAGAGTAGGGCCTAGGAGAGAGCCTTGCAGAACTACAGCGGCTATTTGATCTGAACTTGATAAGTTCGATTTGAAAGATATGATTGGAGAATACGGGTAAGACCCGCAGGAATCCCCATCTTGATTAGCTTGTAAATCAGGCAGTCCATCCATACACGGTCAAAAGCTTGGCCACGTCCAGAAAGACGGCAGCAACAATCTCTTTCCTGTTTAGTGCCACAGCAATAGTTTCGACGACTCTGAAGACTTGATGTTGGGTCGATCTCTTGCGTCTAAAATCAAATTGCGAATCTTGTGATACAGGATGAGTGGAAAGGAATTCATCCAATCTGTTAAGGATGATCCGCTGAAACAGTTTTCCCAAATAGGAAAGCAGACTGATGGGGAGATAACTGGTTGGGAAAGAAGGGTCCTTACCCGGTTAAGAATCAGCCTCACATGGACATTCTTCCAGAGCTCCGGAAAGATACGGTTCCGGAAGAGGAAATTAAAAATGTCACACAGATGGGTGATAACCTTTTTTGAAAGGTGCTTCAACATCCTATTACTGATGTTGTCTGGACCAGAAGCTTTATTGGGCTTCAATTTATTGATTGCCTGGATCATTTCCGAAGGAGATGTAAATGAAATTCTTGAACTTTCTTCCTGACAGAAACGGAAAAGAGTTTCTTCCACCTCATCACAGGTCTCATTGTCAGAAAGGACAGAATTCTCCCGAAATTGCATTCCAGGGCATCAGCGAAAGCATCAGATTTGTCGTCCTCGTTATAACACATACCAGCCTCTCCATGGATGGGGGAAGGCGGGTAGTTTATACGAGGATTTTTTTAAAGATTTCACCATCTTCCAGATGGAGTTGTCACTTGTAGAAAGTGAGGTCAGTTTTTTACTCCATGTAAAACCTTCGATGGTCTAGGAGTTTTTTTATCTAACTTCAGTTTTGAGTGAGTAATAAACATTCTTGTCTTGGGCATCTCTAGATCTCTGCCATTTGTGTCTGGCTTTGTTCTTGAATTTTACAAGATCAGAGAGATCTCTCGGAAGAATGTAAAAATCTTTACGTGGCTTTTGTATAATGCTGGCATCAACCCTTGATTGATTCAGCAAATCAGTAAAGGCAAGGATTGCATCATTGATCTTTCTAATAGAAAGGGAATTGCAAGATCCTGAGACTTTTCCATTAAGAGTCGATTTATAAAGCTCCCAGTTCACAACACTATAAGTGTCCGGGACAATAGTAACAGACAAGGGCAGTGTTAAACAAACTTCTAGGTGATCGGAGTTCATATCATTATGAACACTAAGTTCATATGTGGGTAAGAAATTCCCAAACATGACCAGATCTAAAAGATCTGGTCTATGCATGGGATTATATGGGTAAAAGGTAGGCTCACTAGGGGCATCCACAATAGTGCCATTAGATGTGGCATAATCTAATAGCAGGTTTCCTTTCTTGTTGCAAGATCTGGAATTCCAAGCAAAGTTTTTGGGGTTTAAGTCTCCTGCCAAAATTGTAGGAGTATTGGTGTCAAAGATGATTTTAAAATCATCCAGAAAAAGATCTGAATTGGTCGGTTTATATACCGCATAAATATTTAAGGTTCCAAAAGAGTCGTCGTTAACTACAATGGCAGTAACTTCCAAGGTGTAGAAGTTTACAGTTGGCAAAAGATTATGATTTATGGATCGCCTGATGATCAGAGCAGTACCTCCACCTCTGTTGTGCTGACGATCTGTTCTGTAAACCTCAAAGTTTGGAATCTTCAGTTTATCTGAAGCTGTGAGATGAGTCTCACCCAAAAGGACAATATCTGCTTGGGAGTCAGATAAAAAGTTTCTGAACTTCCATAAATCAGTAAGAATGCCATTAGCATTCCAGAAAAAAGATCTGGAGGTGGCTTTTCTTACTGTTGTGTTGCATCTGAAGTCAGTGTAGAGAGTAGGTAGTCGAAAGCTTTGAGTCCAATGGTGAGTTTCTCCATGAGACCATTGGCATTCTGATATTCTGTTATCAATGACTTAGCCATCAATAAAATTTTAGGTATATTAAGACTCTTAAAATGAAGAAGATTTCTCTAAGATCATTTAGGATGGTGGATCAAAATGCTCACTTAGAGGGAGTTTGCTTAGGAGGAAAATCAGTTTGCGGCTTTCTTTTGGGTGAAGCCTTTCCAGTTCCAGTTGACTTTTCAGCTGGTATATTTTTTGCAAGAACGCTTGCGTAGGAGAGTTGAGGGGTAATGAGAACACTAACAGCCCTTTTTTCACTGGCAGTATTAGGTTGTTCCTTATGAGGAGCTACCACCTCACGTTTTCGGAAAATGGGTGCAACCTTTGTAGTTGGCCGTATGGCCAAGGCCACAGTTAGCACACTTAGGTGGACTCTCGTCCTTCTTGCGGGTACAGTCCTTTGTCAGATGATTGCCAGCGCATTTAACGCAGCGTGGCGTATTTAAAGCACCCACTCTGGGCATGCCCATATCTTTGGCATTGATCGCACTGTGTTGGAGTTTTTCTTTGTTTGTAACTCTCAACATGTATTTTGAGGTGAAAAAGATCTGTGATATTGTAGATCTTTTTATTTGCATCATTCTTTGGCAGTTCCGCCAAGAATACAGGGATTAACGTCCTGTCCATTCCACGTCTCATCTGAGAAAGCTTGATAACTGTGAAGACCAAGTCGACCAAGTTTCTCCTCCTTCAGTTTGTAAGTGTGAAATTGCTGTTTGGAAGTTTCGAAATATTTTACAAATGACCTATAATCAGTGGAGCATTTGGTCTGTAAACGGACCGTTTCTCCTGAGGTCTTTGCGGTGAAAGCTTCCACAGCAATTTTAGTGAGCTCCTTGTAAGTGTTCAACTAGTGTTTTGGAGAACGTTAAATGATGGGAGAAATTTTCCCATCTTTGTTCCCCTTAGGATATTAGGAGAATCAGTATCTTCCATGTTAGTAACAGCAGAATCTAAGTACTCCCCCTCCAGGGCAGAAAATCTGGTCTTGGAAGTGTAAGTAGAATCAGCAGTGGGAGACAAGGCTCTTTTGTGTCCCTTTTTTGATTTTTTGCCAACACCCTTACCCTTGGGTTTTTTAGCATCAGTAGAATTTTCTATCAAATCCAGTCCATGCATGGGCACAGAAGTCAAATCGTTGATGCCTTCCAATAAAATGGATTGGCGTGAGCAATGTTCACTGCAAACATGCTCATTGATATCTTTTTCAAGATAGAATCTTTCCAGAATGGCGTCATTAAACATGACTCTGTCATCGGGACTATGGATATCTTTCATAGATGGTAATTTAGCCACAGTTGAATTTAATTCAACCAAAAGTTTATTTTTATCTGACAAAAACGTGCAGATTTTCACACTGTAAGTTAGATGGGAGCTTTCCATTGGAACTTGAGCGTCAGAGGTCTCAGAGAGGTCCGGTCTGACATCACATTGAGAATAGCTCTCAGTCAGGACCGGGATAGAAATTTCTTGTGTCAGTTTTTGACATTTCAATCATTCAAAAATTTCAAAAATTATCGAACACGATTAATAAAAAACAGTTAAAAAGTGTGATTAGGGAATAAATAAAAGAAATAGAACAGATTTACATACAATCTATGCAATCTATTTTAAAAATTTCGAATATAAAAGTTGACAGTTACAATTGTAGAAATTGACAGTTGCAACTGAAAGAAACGGCACACACCAGTTTCAAAGGATAAGATTACTGAAAATAACAGTAATCTATCCGAAAAACAATATTAAAACTCAAATTAGTAGAATATATGAGAATAATTGCAAAACTAAAAAGAATATAATATAAAAAGCTACTTTTCAGTAGCAGGTAAAATCGAACAAAAATCATAAAACTTAGAGCTAACAATACCTCATCGGAGGATTTTTAAAGTAGTAAAAGTTAGAATACCTCAACGGAGGATTTTTAAATATGAAACCTACTTTAAAAGTATGTTTCCAGACTAATATCGGCAAGCGCTGAGTCAGCTATCAGCATGGCGCGTACTTTTCCGACACTGACAGCGGCCAACTCAGGTCGGCTATTGGCCTGTACTATTACAAAATTCCAGTATAGTGTAGAAGACTGGTGGTAAACTTCAGAGTAGAAGGCTTAATAAGTTGTCATGAAGAAATTTAAGCTGAAAAGCTACCTAAAAGAACTCAAAATTTAGTATAAAAATTAAGCTAATCTATCTAAAACTTTTGACCAAAGGCTCCACCAGGATTTTTACCTGATCTCGCCCAAGGTTATTCGAAAAGTTAAGTTAAAGAATAGCTAAAACTTTAATCCAGGAGCGATGTAAAACACGCCATGACTGTTCGAAGTCCAACAAAAAATCTCATTCACTACCCCAACTCACGTAGATCGTAGATCGTAAAAGGATATTCGACGTTCCGGGCAATACAGTCTTTTAACCATCTCCATCTAAGGTTGTGCCTGATTGGCATGAGTAAAACAAAGGTAAACGACCCTTGGTTGGGCCCCAAAGGGCAAGTAACTAAAAGAGCAAAAAGGCCTCTTGTACTTATTCAAAACAGTATGTTCATAAAGTAAAAGACGAGAAATAATCTCGTGAGGATTATTATCCACACCCTCGAAAAACGTTTTCGAGGTGCGCTTTTGGCCGAGTGGTTAGCACGTTTGGCTACTGATCTAAGGGACCTGGGTTCGAGCCCCGGAATTAGGCATGGATGTGTGTGTCGCTTTTCTGCTGAGGTCCTGCCATCCTCTCAGATCTCCTACTGTGGCATATAAACTGACAGGCTCCTGTCAGACCTCTGTGGCAAGCAGCTGCTTGAGGGGGTATATGTGGTCGATGCCCAAGTCAGAATGAAGTCGTCTATTAGTAACAAACCATGGGGCATCGACCGCTGCTCTCAAGATTTTGTTTTGTAAGACCTGAATCTTATGAATATTGGTGGCGGTGGTGTTCGCCCATATAGGCGATGCATATAAGATCACCGGTCTGATGATGGCATCATGAAGTAAAAGCTTATGATCGAAAAGGAGGATGGAGTTTCTCCTAAGCAGAGGACCAAACTGGCCTCTGAGCATATTAACCTTGGAGATGATATGATTAACATGATTGTCCCACTTTAACCTACGGTGTAAGTGCTCACTGAGGTGTTTGACTGAGTCTTCCAGTCAATGGGAATGTCGTGAAGTTGAAGGCAAGCAAGATTTGCAAGGCGCTTGCCAGTAAAGAGGTTGGGTTGGGTTGTTTTACCTCTGAGCGGCACTTTTTTGCACACCATGGGCTAAATGGCCAGGTCACAAGGACCCCGAAGGCTCAGAGAAGGTAAGGGAGGGGACCCATTGGAACAGCTGTTGGGAGACAGAAGTAGCCTCCTGTCAAGGCCATCCAGCGTGTTCCTTAACGTGCACATGGTATGGCTCTCCCGCACACGGAGCCACGGCTTAACGTCCCATCCGAAGGTAAGCGCCCTTTCCAAGCCCATCGGTGTCCCCTACTGACCGTGGGCAGGGAGGGGAATTTTTGCGGAGATAAATCTCAACGCTGACCCAGCTGGGACTGAACCTGGGAACTACAGATTACGAGCCTGGCGAGCTAGCGACTGAGCAACCCCCGCCCCCCAGTAAAGAGGATGGCAGAACTCTTGTCAGAGGATGGCAGAATACCAGTCACCCATCTGAGTCAGGCAGCGTTGCAATCTTTTAACAGCAATGGCTGGACCCAGGGAGGGAGACAAGATCGCAAGATCATCTGCATAAAGAGCCAGATGTATGCATTGAAAAAGAAGGTAGATCATGTAAATAGAGAGAGAAGAGTGTCGGACCCAAAAGGGATCCCTGGGACACGCCACTAGAGACAAATCTTCTAGTAGAGATAACAGATTTAATCTGGATTTGAAAAGTCCTATTAAAAAGATAAGACTGAATGAGGCTGATCAGTCCCGATGAAACAGCTGCATGAATGAGCTTGTAAACCAGACCGTCCAACCAGACGCAGTCAAAGGCTTTGGCCACGTCCAGAAAGACGGCCGCAACGCATTCCTTCTTGTTGAGGGATTCTGCGACTTTCTCCACCACCCTGAGGAACTGGTGTTCTGTAGATCTCTTTCGCCTGAAGCCAAACTGGGCCTCAGGCAAAATAGGGTGGTGGACGAGAAAACAGGGTGGTGATCTTCTCAAAGAGCTTGCTCAAAGATGATAGCAGGCTGATGGGACGATAGCTTGTACGGGAGGTAGAGTCCTTTCCTGGCTTGTGTAAAACTTTCACGATGGCATTTTTCCATATATTTGGAAAAAAGTGACGTCTGAGTAAATAGTTAAAGATAGAACACAGATGCGTTATGGCTTTCACCGGTAGATGTTTCAGCATCTTTTAGTGATTCTATCCTGACCGGGGGCCTTATTAGGTTTAATGCGTTTGATGGCCTGTTGGATTTCCAGAGGTGTGGTAAAATCCACCCTGGATCGGTCAGCTTGATCGAAAATGGTGAGAGATCCATCATTTCACAGGTAGAGAGATCAGAGAGATCGTGATTTTCTGTAAATTGTAGTTCGAAGGCATCCATAAAGGCCTCCACTTTATCTTCGTCACTATAATTGAGACCAGTTTCGCCGTGTATAAGTGGGAAACTGGTCATCGGATTTTTCAGAGCCTTAGTCATTTTCCAAATGGAATAGTCAGTGGTTGAAAGTGACTGCACCTTTATATTCCATTGGTCGTCTCGGAAATCTATGAGCTGAGATCTCACCTCGAGTCTCAGGTGATTGTAAATCTTCTTATCTGAGTATAATCTGAGTCTCTGCCACACATGCCTCTCCCTATTCTTCTCTTTGATAAGGCGAGTGAGGTGTGGTGGCAGGACGCCTCACTCTTGGAGGTCAATAACAGGTTAGTTAAAATCCTCAATGACACTATTAATGGTCCTGTCATTTAATGGCTGACACGTACCAAGAATCTTGTCACTGACAAGAATTTTGTAAAGTTGCCAGTCTGTCAACTTTACAAAAGTTGACCCTGTTGTGACTGGTACTGAGCGTTCCAGTCACAACAGGCATGGAAAGGTGCAAAGTCAAAAAAACTGGCAGATGTTCAGAGTTAAGCTGGTTTATGACACACAGATCATATGTTGGCAGAAAGTTGCCAAATATAGCTATATCCAGTACATCGGGTGTATGTAAAGTATTAAAAGAGTAGAATGTGGGCTCACTAGGAGCATCAGTGATCAGACCCTTATCTGTAGAATATTCTAATAAAATCTTTCCACTGAACCACCCTTGAATGCCATGCAGTATTCTTAGCATTAAGGTAACCCGCAACAACAGTAGGTAAGTTGGAATCGAAGATTGAATCCAAATCAACAGTCATAAGCCTGGAATTTGGTGGCTTATAAACCGCAACCAGGTGTAAAGTACCCAGGTTGGTTATCAAGAACAGCCACAGCAGTGGCTTCCGTGGTGACAAGGTTTAAGGCGGGTAGTAAATGATGTTTAATTGATCGCTTGATCAAGTCGGCTGTGCCACCGCCGCTGTTATTGTGATGCCCCAGCATTCACTTTTACTTTACCTTAACCAGTTTTGCTTAATTTACGTTATATTTATCATTTTAGGGACCCGCTAAAGCGAGTGCACAAGAACACGCCCCCTCTTGCGTCATAGCTTGCGTCGCTCATCAATTTATGCAAATTTCTTTCCTAGCGTGCAACATGTGCATACCTCTTGTTAAAAACTGATGACATGTAGTCACAGTAGTTAAAAGTTGAAGTGAGTGAAGTTAGAAGTTAGTGGGAGTAGTAAGTGAGCGCAGTTCAGTTGAGCACAGTGTAGCACAGAGAGTATTAAGCATGGAGGAGCATAGTTAGTGCAATGTGTAATGAGAAATGTTGTATCTTCTTCATTGAAGTTTTGGTGAGTGATTTTTGGAAATAAATTTGTTTGTTATTTAAACCTTTTGAATCTTTACTAATTTTTTCTCTTGAGCAACGTGAATTAAGCTTTGATTGTATTTAGATATTTAAACTTGACAATCATTTTTGAATTCTTACTCATTAACGCTCACTGGTATTTTGAACCCTAATTTAACTTTATTTTTTTGGCAATTGTTAATTATTGCCTGGCGCCCGACTGAACTATCCGGAGCATAAAAACTAATTGGATCAGAAAAAGGGTCCAAACTTAAAAATAATTTTGCATTTCTTTCGAGCGTTACATTATGTAAGCGATCATTACGATAAACATCGTAATTTGGGATCTTAAGACCATCTGAAGCTTTCAAATGCGTTTCGCTTAGCAAAACCACATCTGCCTGAGATTCCGTCAAAAAGAGCAGAACTCAGGCAAATCATTCAGAATCCCATGGCAGTTCCAGTAGAAAATCTGCAGGTGATCTTTTGAACGTCTTACTTGAGATTAGGGCATCGAAAGCTTTTAAGCCTATTGTCAGTTTGGCCATCAGGCCATTGGTCTTCTGATAGTCTGCCATCAGACCTTTAACAATAGAAAGCATCTTCGAGACATTAAAGCTTTTGAAAAGCAGGAAGATATCTTTCAAGTCATTGAGGATGTTGGCATCAAATTGATCACCTGCCGGTGTTTGAGTATCTGAAGATTTAGCTGCACTTGGGGCAGATCTGGCTTTGTTCTTTGACTTGGCTGTATCCACTTTTTTGGCGCAGCAGCTGCTGCATATGAGACACCAGGTGTTACCTTTGAGCTGTTACCAATATTTGTAGTGACAACCGCTGGTTGTACTACTACATCGGACACCACATCCTTTTTTAAAAAGTGGACACACCCTTTGTAGTTAGCGGTGTGCCCTAGTCCACAATTCGCATACTTGGGGAGGGGGGGGGGGCTGTCATCCTTTTTTCGGATGCAGTCTTTTGTGAGATGCCCACCTGCGCATTTCACGCATTAAGTATATTGTGGCATCCACTCTGTGCATGGCCATACCTTTGGCACTGATGGCACTGAGTTGTGCTTTTCTTAGCCCTGTAACTTTCAACATGCACTTTCAGGTGGAATAAATCAGTGATATTAAAGATCTTCTTGTTAACTGCGTCTTTTGGCAACTCGGCCAAAAACACAGTAATTAAGGATCTGTCCTTGCCTTTTCTCATCTGTGAGATCTTAATTATAGTTCGTGAAGCTTTTGTCAACCAAGGCTTCACGAACTTTATCTTAATTTATATCTGAAGGGAGGTTTTTTAACACGACCCTCAGATTCTTTTCATCCTTCAGTTTATATGTATGAAACTGAAGTTTAGCCTTTTCACAGTAATGTACAAAGGATCTGTAATCATCTGTACGTTTCATCTGGAGACGTACAGTATATCCAGACGATTTGGCTGTGAAAGATTCAATAGCTAATTTCACCAGATCTTTGTTAATGTTGATCCAGTTCTTCGGTGATCTCAATATAACTGGTGGGATTTTCTCAAATTTCTTGGCATTTTCTTTTGGAATGCCAACTTCATCGACAGCTTCCATCTCTGAAGCTGGAGGATCTAAAAATTCTTCCTCCAAGGCCGAAAAACGAGTCTTGGAGGCAGAAGTAGATTCTGGGTTAGGAGATAAGGCTTTTTTGTGAGCTTTCCCTTTCTTGGAGTTCTTTCCAACCACCCTTTTTTTAGGTTTGATAGAGGTGTTGTTATCATCTTGGTAAATATCCATCTCCTGTTTTGGGATGGAATTCAGATTTTGGATTGACTCCAAAACGATAATCTAACTTGAGCAGTGCTCAGTACAAACGTGCTCATTTATTTCTTTTTCCATGTAGAATCTGTTTAAAATTACATCATTAAACATAACACGATAGGCTGGAAGGAGACCGTGTATTTCCTTCACAGAAGGCAATTTTTCAATTGTAGTGTTAAGGTCGAACAATTTCTTGTTTTCTCGGAGAGAAAAGCACAAATTTGTGCGTTGTAACTCATTTGAGATGATTCCAATAAGACTTGATCCACACAGGTCTCCGTGTCGTTCGATGTGACGTCACTGTAACTGGGGCGGATTGAGAATCCATAACATCAGAATTAGCCATTTTATAATAGCATCAAACTATATAAATTCATCATCTTATTTTTTAAGGATTGTTCCCTTCTTGAAACTCTTTAATTTTTTATTTTCTTTTAACTTATACAAGATAATACAAACAACATGAAGAAATCATAAACAACAAAACAAATACAATCACAGCCAACATGAAAAAAATTCATAAAATTACAAGTTAATATCACTTTACAACATGAAGAATTATAACAATTCACATTTTATATATACAAATAAAAAGGTATAGTAGATCGGTCATTCATTTTCAGAGTACCAGGTACATGGGTACCCATAACCTCTTCCGTCTGAATATGTGCGTAGTTGGCATCAGTGTGAACACAATTTAGTAAAATAAACCACCAATGGTGGGTCTCGAAGGACAATAAAGAACAAAAGTAAAAAGAGTAAGGATGCACAAGAGACCTAAAATGGATGACTATCTTTGCTGAAAGCCATCATTTTAGGCCTCTTGTAACTATTCATGACTTCATGATTGTAGTCGAATAAGCAGGATATAATTCCATGTGGATTACTTTGAACATTGTCAAAGAAACCACGTGATAAAAACTTGATATAAGTGTAAATATGGTCGATGCCCAGATCTTTGTGAATTTGTCTGTTTGTTACAAACCAAGGGGCATCAACCGCACATCTTAAAACCTTGTTCTGCAAGACCTGTATCTTGTGTATATTGGTTGCTGTAGTGTTCGCCCAAATTGGGGAAGCATAGGAAATGATGGGACGTATGACCATGTCAACTTCATCGTTCGAACTACTAAGTGACGTAATTTTCATTCCGTGCTACATCTTGAGTGGCACGTACTCTCACAATCCCTACGTATATACATACAAAAATTATCATGCATTCATGTCAAAGCAGGGTGGATAATAGTTTTCTCCAAACACATCTATTCTTATCTACATCTGCTGCATCTCGCCACTGTAGACCAATTCTAGCAGCCGATCACAAGCCTAAAATCGACAAGACCAACGCCAAGCGTCGTTTGGATGTCGTGTAAAACAGGGTGCCAATAGACTCTTGAGCAGTGGAATCGCGTTCTCTAGAGTGATGAATCACGCCTCGCCATCTGGCAGTCTGATGGACGAGTCTGGGTGTGGAGGATGCCAATGTCGTATGTCAACTGTGAAGTTTGGTGGATGAAACATCATGCTCTGGGGCTGTTTTTCATGATTCGGGTTGGGCCCCCTAGTTCCTGTGAACGATCCTATAATGGCATTGTCGACAATTCTGGGCTCTGAATTTTCTGGCAACAGTTGGGGGACGACTCTTTCCTGTACCAACATGTTCCCTTCCACAAACCGAGAACCATGCGGGAATGGTTTGATGAGAGGGATGTGGAAGAACTTGACTGGCCTGCACAGAGCCCTGATCTCAACCCGATGGAACTCCTTTGGGATGAATTGGAATTCCGACTGCGAGCCAGGCCGACCTGCCAGACATCAGTGACCGACATCACTAATGCACTTGAGGCATAAAGGCAGGCAATTCTAGCAGCAACATACCAAAATCTAGTGGAAAGACGAGATATTAATTCCTTTCCTATTAGCGGGTGATTATGAATGAGCGAGTGTCTGGATACGATTGATCATATAGTGTATTTGATAAATACATCCCCTACCACTTCTGAATCCACACTGCTCTTCACGCAGTTGTCCATCATCCAGATTTTTAATTCAGTTAAGAACAACCATGAAAGAACTTTACCTGGAGCAGAAAGCAGGCTGTTACCCTTTAGTTATCAGAAGAACCGCGATCAACCTTTTTAAAAATAGGTATAATAAAACCTGTGATAATATTCTTTGGAACAATGCCTTTATCATAAAAGATATCAAACATTTCCGTCAGTAATGTTATAACAAACACATTCCCAGCTCTAAGCATTTTGTTAATAATTTTGTCTAACCTTGAATTTTCTGTAAACAGAGATAACGAATTTTCTTTCTAATTCTCATAATTCTAAAATAAATATTTTCCTTTTTATTTTTAATTAATTTTAATCTTCCTGTAGAAATATTAAGTACATTCTATCATCATCATCATCATAAACATCATCAAACAGCCATAGGCTACGGAGGTCGAAACAGACCGTGCAATTTAATTCTCCAAGCATATCTGTCCTCAGCTATATCTGCTGCATCTGGCCAATGCACACCAATTCTAACAAGGTCCTTGTTAGAAATTGTCTGCCCACCGCATCCTAGGTCTCCTCCTCTTTCTGAGGACTTTAGGCACCCTTTTCAAAACCCAATTTGCTAATCTATAATTATCCATACGGGCAACTTGCCAAACCAATGAAATCTCTCTCTGCACAATATACTGCTCAAAGGAAGTTGCCGACTCCTTTGCCTAACCTCATCATTACTTGCAAAGTCGAACCACCAAATGTCAAAGATACTGCGTAAGCGTTTAAAATTAAAAGCATCAGGTTTCCTGAACAGTATTCTCTCATTAAAAGTTGATTATCTGCAAATATTTTCAAAGCTTTCCGAAATATCGAATATAGTTCAACAAAAGTGATCGGCTGACTGATCACGCTAATTCTAAGATGCAGAAATAGTAGAACTCTGAAATTTTGCAACTAGAAGTAATGCGGTCGTAGATCTTGGAAAATATCCAAAATTTGATCTCCGACCTGTACCTCAAGGTCAAAGAGTGGTGACGTAGAGGTGAAATCTTGATATACTAATGCTAGAAACATTAAAATTGATGTCTGGAAATGTTTACGGATTCAGATATCGGAAAAGATGCGAAATGTCGGAACCCGAAGGGTCCTTCAAGGTTAAAGGTCAAATTTAGATCTGTCAGAGCTAGAGAGCTGAAGAAATGGTTCCTGTGAGTGTTTTGAATGATAGACTTAGCAAATATTGCTGGATTTTGATTGCGATGTGTTTCGAGGTCAAAGGTCACATATAGATCCACTGGTAGTAGAGGGTTAAAAAGTTGTGCTGGGGGGCGTTTCGAGTCGTTAATATTAGACGTTATGTTAATATTTGAATATGCAGGGATTTAATGTCGTAGATCAAATTTTGATATATCTGTTCTGAAGCGCTAAAATTGTTGCTTGGGGGTATTCTTGAGTCGCAGATTTTAAGAAATAATGTCAAATTTGGTAAGAAATGTGTTCTTTGAGGTTAAAGGTCAAATTTGAATATAATGGTTCGGCAGAGCTAAAATTTGGTGAATAGAGCCTATTTCAGGCACAAGTACACCGGAATCAAGAGGTGACGAGGCACCAATTGATTTCTAGCATATTAACATAGCTCACAGTAGGAAATTTCAGTGAAAAACCTTTCACCAAAAAGAAGCATAAACGAATCTTCAAACTTTCAGAAGTTTCCATCGAAAAGGGAGAAAGGTGGATTTTAGAAATCAACTCATTGAAAAACAGAACAACAAGAATACAAGAATGTGGCCTAGTTATACACTGAGGTTTAACTATAGAGCTCTGCTGCGATGATGTAAAATGTATTAAACGGTATTTACTCCCGTGACGGTGATGAATTATCAAACAGTTTAAAATTTTCAAATTTCATTTTGACTTGTCTGATTGTTATGATGACTTGTCTGATTGACCTGATCATTTAGCCTACTGTGTACAGAGAAAGTGCAGCTCACAGGTAAAAATACGATTCTAGTATTATAGCTGGTTCATCATTTGGGCCAAATTGGTTCAGTCTATGAGGCAGAGTAATTTTATTTTTGCTTTCCCGGGCATGCGGAATTTTGTAGGACCATGTAGTTTATTATTACAAACATGAAATATAAAAAAAAAAAATATAATAATTTACCTAAAGTGTTACAATATACCAAGATTGAAATAAAATTTTCTCTTACTATTAGATTTTTATTAATAAATGCCAATAAATTTCAATAAATCAAACTTTATAAAATTGTGAAACTACCAATTTTTTTAACAGCTGAGTGTTATTTAAACCTTACCTCACTTATGAAAACATTTAATACAATTGATTTGATGTGATTTAAATATTTTTCTGAAACAAATTGAAGCTGTTAGAAATTTTTTATCGGAATACATCTAAGTATCAATTTTGTGACTTTAGACCTGACAAATTAATAACATTCTGTTTGAAGAATTAAAAATTTTAAAATTATGACGTCATGAGATAAAAAAATTGAGAATTTTATCCCTTTTTATGGTAAGGTTTCAATAACACTCAGCTGTTAAAAAAATTGGTAGTTTCACAATTTTATAAAGTTTGATTTATTGAAATTTATTGGCATTTATTAATAAAAATCTAATAGTAAGAGAAAATTTTATTTCAATCTTGGTATATTGTAACACTTTAGGTAAATTATTATTTTTTTTTTAATATTTCATGTTTGTAATAATAAACTACATGGTCCTACAAAATTCCGCATGCCGGTGAAAGCAAAAATAAAATTACTCTGCCTCATAGACTGAACCAATTTGGCTCAAATGATGAACCAGCTATAATACTAGAATCGTATTTTTACCTCTGAGCTGCACTTTCTCTGTACACAGTAGGCTAAATGATCAGGTCAATCAGACAAGTCATCATAACAATCAGACAAGCCATCATAAGCCCGAGTCATCAGACAAGGTTGAGGGAAGGGGTCCACTGGAACAGGTGTTTGGAGACAGATGGAGCCTATCTTAAAGGTCATCGAGAATTGTTCTTTAACATCGGGTTGTTTTACCTCTGAGCGACACTTGTTTTTGCACACAATGCGCTAAATGGCCAGGTCACAAGGATCCCAAAAGTTCAGAGGGAGGATAAGGAATGGGACTCACTGGACAGTGTTATAGCAGACACAAAATGGTGCCTACTTTTAAGGCCACTCACCTTGTTCTTTAATGTTGAGTTGAGCGGCACTTGTTTTGCATACAATGGGCTAAACTGCCGGGTCACAAGGATCTCAACTCTAAAGGTGACACCAGTTTTTAGTTGCTAATGTCAAGTCTAAACAGATATCTGCTTCTAAACGCTAATGTAAAGTCTATAGGAAACATCGGTTTTTAATCGCTAACGTGGTCTATAGGAGATACTGATTTTAATCTTTAATATTAGGTCAATAAGAGACTTTTGTTTTTAATCCCTAATGCTAAGTTTGTAGGAGACATCGGTTTATAATTGCTAATGTTAAGTGTATAAAAGACACAGATTTTTAAACTCTAATGTTAGTATGTACGAGATGCCGGTTTTTAATCAGTAATATTAAGTCTATAGGAGATACCGGTTTTCAGTTGATTTACTATGCTGTCTGACCACAAATGTTTTACTGTCATTAAGATGTCATCAGGTGAAACCCATGTATAATTTATAAATGTCCCGGTGATTGTAGTATGTGTCGAAAGAACAAAGGGAAGTTCATTATTATCTTTTTATTCCATTTTATAATCGAAGTCTTTAGAAAAAAAAATCTTTAGCTCGTTTTGGAAATGCGAAAACCGAAAAACAAAATAACAAGAAATTGTTTCCGTCAAGGCCATTTCAGAATGCTTTTTTAACCTGCACAGAATACGACTTCTTATACGTGATCCACAGCGTAAAGTCTCATCCGACAGATGGTGTCAAGGCCATGATGTTCAATTTCTTATCGAGGATAAGTTAAGGAAAATAACGCTGAAATTTGAAAATTTTTAGTAGGCCGGATCTAGAACAAAATTAAGGCAATACAACCCAACCGAAAGCGTTTTCAGCTTGAGACAAATCTCGTGGTTGAGGCCGAGAAATGTTTCGAAACCTTCATAGCCTAATAGCAATGATACCGCATTTCGCAATCCTTTCAAATCGTTATTAACGTTGGTAGTCCTTATGGCCTATGATTCTGAAGCTAGATTATTAATTTAATATTCGTGTTAGTTTAAATTTATTTCTTATTATTATAGCGTATTTTGGTCTGGAAATAAAAATATGAGGTTTCCTCGTGTTAAGTATATAACTGATATTGATAGTGAATTTCTTTAAATTGGAAGTATCTAGCCAGAGAGTTTACCAATGTTTCCAAGCCTACAGCATCCATCAGAATGCTATACGACAATTCGTAATCCTTTGAAGATACCTTTATCATAGCAATTCACTGTATTTGAATTCGATGTAATAGTTATATGTTTAACAATAGTTTGCTGATTTATTTTATTTTATTTTTTACTGCATTATTATAAAATTCCTACTTGGTTCTTTGGATGCAATAACAGTACTAAAATTATTTTCAGTCCAATTTTTAGTTTTCTGAAGAATACAATTCCTTTTACTGTCTTCGTTCATTTCACATACGATTATAACCTACCAGTTGTAAGATTAACGGTGAAGCTAAAAATAATATTTTCTGCTTCAGCAGTAAACTCTTTGTATCTCATGCTTTTAGGGTTTAAAAATCGTGATGATGGAGGTTATGGGATCTCAGTCTGTTACTCTCAAACACATTCTATTATTGACATCTGAATAACAAACTTTATTAAAGTATCATGGAGAAGTTTCTGCTAAACGTGGGAATTAAATATCATTCTATTAGCTGTATTTAACTAGTCATTCATATTAAGTATACTTCAATGGTAACAAAATACACTACACAACACTGATATTGTTCCCGCCTCTAAGGGGTGCTTGCTTTCAACTCAAAATAAGTGGGGTAACAAATATGGTAGAATGATTCAATTTGTGTATCAAATCAACAGTATTTGCGTACGAAAATACGGTGTATACAAAAGATTTATATTTTTTATTCACTAAACTCATTAACGTATATTAAAAGGTATATGAAAGTTATATATTAAACAAATTGAACAATTTAAAAGCAGTAAATAAACATGACTAGTCCACTTGACTCTAAGCTCGTATGTGGAAAGGTTCATAAATATAATGTACTCAAAATTAGATACAATAAATTTCAATGTTAGGCGAAATAAACATAATGCTTTTGGTGCGAAATAAACATAATGCTTTTGAGTAAGAGATTTTGTAAGATAAGCAGATGGTAACCATACTATTACATAGGAAAGTAACCATACTATTACATTAGAATCATCAAAATGTTGCATATTGTTTACTAATGTGATAAATATGTAATTTCCTAGCTGATAGTAGTCCCATGGCCGAGTGCACTTTGTTACTGATCAAAGTGACTGGATCCGAGTCGCGGGTAAGGCATGGATTTGCTCCTGAGGTCTCTACTTCCTCACAGACCTTCAGCTATGGTGTATATAAAACTGGCAGTCTCCGATCGCGCTTCTTTGGCAAAAGAACTGCTTGTAGGGATATTTATGCTTTTAAATGTTTTTTTGAGAAATTGCAGTGGTTTTAAATTTCGTTGCATAAAGACCTTCCCAAGATATAATGTCATATTACAAATAAGACTTTAGTCACGAACTTTAAATAATTTTTAAAATTTACAAATTTATAAAATTTCTTATGTAGTAAAGCCTTGACAACATAATATTTGCATTTTTTTTGTGGTCAGAAAATGGCCATTATATTCAAAATGTGCTTGAAGACAGACGATCTGGGGAATATGCAAACCAACGAAGCTTATCCACATCATGTAGTATGTGGACAGGCATTGTCCTACTGAAAAGTGACCGTTAGGATGGAGCATAAAAAGGGCAGAAGCACTGATCCCAGAACGGTGTCATGATAATTAATGTTTCGCCTTCAAACATGACGGCCACTGTAACTAATAACTCTCCCTCATATAATGATTCTGAGAATTGATCAGATATGATGCTCCCTTATGTAGGATGCCTTACCTCTCTCCCAAGCATGTCTCCAGATGCAAATACAGCCGTTACTGAATCCCAAGAAAAAATGTAATTTACCATTTAAGACAACACGATACCAGTTATGTCCCCAAGCAGGCACTGCTGCAAATGCACACGACGATGGGATGATATTAGAAGTAAATGAGCCAATGGACAATGTAAATGTAGCCCAGATTCTAGGTCATCTAATGGTGCTCCCAGAAAGAGTCGCAGACAGGGATGGCTTTGTAAAGTTGGACTTCTGACAGCTTGTGACTGATATGACTCCTGTCGCAATATTTACCAATCTCTTATTCGAACGATCTTCTAATGCCACTAGAGCTTTAGTGACAAGTTAAAGTACATTCGTCTACCCCTGACAGTATTCAACCTTTCGGGCGTCACGTCCCTCAGAAATGGGAACCCAGCTTCTGACAATCTAATGGTATGTCCTTTTTCAAATCCCATCAGCGGTACGTAATTGGGACTTAAAACATTCTGCGTTGGCCAAACCATCAAAATTTACTGACTGAACACGTAACATAACTGCTGAAGGGTATTACCGGTATCAGGAATTTGTTAAATTCAAGTCACCCCCAGAAACATACCACCAAAGACATACATTTAACGTCTACTTGGCAAGGAAAGATGATAGCACTGTACACATATCTAGATGGTGTTTTCCCCTCTCAATAATCCTCGTTGGTGTTTATGTCAGCAAAAACGTTTATTTGAAAAGATAACTTTTTCTGGCAATCGAAACGTCGTACAGTAGCAAAACTCTTACCAAACATTCTAAACTTTTGATAAGTAAATAGCTCACTGCGCAATAAGAAATCGCGCAAAACGAGGAATCACTATATTCATTTTCTCAAACATGAAAAAGAGGAAATATTTTAATCGAAATTGATGCGGGAATTCTCATAAGTAAAGCCGCGTTGTTACCAAATAGGTAAAAGTTGGGGATGGGTATTTTAATCTGTAATTCCCAGGTTCGAGTCCTACAAGGGCCGAAAAGTAAGGAAAAAATACCCTTGAATAAGAAAAACAATAGCATAAAAGTCACTTCACGGACAAAAATAAGTTTTTTCCTTAAATCATTTTGGTCTCACTGTCGTATAGTCGTTGAGCAATTGCATCGTTTTATGATGCAATTGCATTTTGATGCAATGTTATTTTCTCTACCATCGTTTTCCGATGGTAGAGAGTTAATTGCACTAGCATTCTATAAAATATTAAACCAATTTATTCTTCAGAAAACAAGAATTTTGCATTGTTTTCTTAGCAGTGAAATAGTGCTAATATGTTGAAATTAATCTGGTAACAATAACCGCAGAGTGGGTTAAAACACGAAGAATATCAGAGAAATTATCCTGTTAAAATATTGTTATGTTGATTTTTATATATGTGATATACTATATTACTCAGTTTATGTAGCATTCAACACTTATATAAAAGTAAAAGAATTAAAAATGTGAAATTTAAACTTTTCCTCCCAGGACCAAATAACATATATTGAAATTGAGAAATATTGTAGTTCATCTCATAACAAAGGTAAGTGAAAAAAAATCCTTTGTCCTCCAGTGTATGTTTATAAAATGAATGGTTTCAGCTGCGAATTTACTTTTTTTTCTTTAGAAACGAAACTTTTTAATCCGTTTCTAATGCTTTCTCTATTCAACTGGAAGTGAACCTTAACTGTGTACTTAGCCTTCCAGAATAAGACCTATAAATCTTCCACTGAGATGTGGCGGACTTTGCGCAATCTATCCCTGAAGAGATCTATCTATCATCGTATAGTTCAGATACATATCTCAGGAGATCTATCTGTAGAATAGATCTCCTTAAGATTTATCCTATAGATAGATCTTCAGGAGAGGCAATTTTTCCAATTGTTTCTAATGATTTAGGTATTAATGAGGAGGTCAATCACGCTTAAGCATTTAATATTAAAAACCCACCCATAATAAATACACATATTACCTGTAGAAATAGACATAAAAATTATTAAACATCTGGAAATAATTTTTTGTGACGCGGCGGAAAACGAACCCGCAACTTTTTACATACATGCCAGGTCCGCCACATCTCAGTGAAAGATTTATGTGTCTTATTCTGGAAGATTTTAATGACTGATGCCTGTTAAAATGGTAGAGCGCTCTGGCATTTATCTAGAGAATTGTGTGTACTATTCCTGCCACGTTAGCGATAATTTTTTTCAGATGTTTTTGATAAATGTTGAAGTCTATTTCAATAATTTAAAAAAAAGGGAGAATATTACAGAAATCTCATTTTACAATGCATGATTTTTAAGAAAATGTTACGGCTTAAGCGTTACTAAACAGATATCATTCAGGATGATATTGCAGAGAAAAACATCTTTAATAGTAAAAAAAGTTAAATAATTTTTAAAATTTAACTTAAAATTCAAACGGTAATAACTAGGTAATCTATGTATTTATTTTGAATGTCTGTATTTCATTCTTATTCCTCCAATGTAAATACTAATAGTTTGCACTCAATTTCAATTTCCCGTTACGAGAATGTTTGTAAACTATATAAATGTCAAAATTGTATCAACCTGAAATCTCTAAATTGTCCTATTTAACACTGGTATATAAATTGATTTGTATATTCACAAGTCACATGTACCACATATCGCGCCTTATTTTTAATGGTTACATCAGCCGCCAAACAGGACGAGTGCCAATGTTGTCAGTGAAAAACTGGAAAGCGCGACTGCAGTGGGCTCAGGAGCATCGCGTTCGAACAGTGATGACTGGAAAAAGGCATCCTCGTCGGAAGAAACAAAGTTCCTTTTGCATCATACTGATGCAAGGATCAGAAATTGGGGCAAGCAGCATTAGGCCATGTAGTCATCTCGTCTGGTGGCAACAATGCAGGCCAGTGGTGGTGGTATGATGGTGTGGAGAATGTTTTCCTGGCACCCATTGGGACCCCTGACACTTATCAAATAACATTTGAACGCACATAGTATTTCAGCATCATTGCTGACAAATTTCGTCTCTTTATTGACTACAGTTTATCTTCGCACAAATGGATACTTTCAGCATGATAATGCATCTGCTCACAAGGCACGTCTCATCACCAGAATGTTACAGGAACATGCCGACGAGTTTTCCTTGCTTCATTAACCTGCACATTCCCCATATCTAAAACTTATTCATAAAATTTGTGATGAGGTTCTGATGGCTGTTTGTAGCGAGACTGTACAACCAATTTGCAGTAAGTGCCATGCCTCAAAGGAATAGGGATGTTATGAAAGACGAATTGTGGTAAGTAATCTAAATAATAATCTAAATACGTAAAGGACGCACAACACATTGCTTTCATCATTTAGTTGCCACTCACAGGAAAAATAACCCAACAGTGAAAATACTTTCATTATGTCCGTCGTTTTAATCTCCATCTCATACTTCCTCTTAAAAATGTACTTCAATTATGTACAATAACTTTAATTTTTAATACGTATTAAGGAAGAAAACGTTTAACATAGATACATGAATTTGTTATTACCGTTCATAATATAATATATTATATTAAAAATAACATTATTTTTCTAAAAAATCGTTATCCCTTTTGCTAAAATAAACTTTTTACTACCGTTCGAAATATATAACGTAAAGTATTATAAATATTATTATTTTTCTAAGATATCATTTTTTTTAATTTCACCTTATTGTATTTCTGAATGGTTTCCATTTAGTAATGCGGAAGCCAAAATATTTCCTTTAAAATCATGTATTGAAAAACGAGACTGCTCTAATATCATTATATTTTCTTCAATTTGAATATTGTCATTCTTGGTTCTGGCCCTGAAGAATCCAAAAAAAAAAAATCACTGACTGTCGAAAATGAAAAGCTAAGAAAGCTTGATCAATATATATTTTCAGATTTGTGTATTTACAAGGTTATTCCACATGTCATGTAAATAGGGGTCGGTGAACCACAGTGGTAGTAGCGCTTCAGTCTTGTAATCTGCAATTTCCATGTTCGAGTCCTGATTGGATAGACTGGGTCTCATTGACCGAAAACTTCCTCTCCTGTTTTCGGTAAGTAGGGGAACACTAATGGTCTTTAAAAAAATCGCCGTCCGTCGGATGGGACGTTAAGCTGTGTGCTCGTCAGTGGGAGAGCCAAATTATGTGTACGTAAAGACTACACTGCATAGCATCGACTAGAGGATACCACCTGTCTACTAACAACTGTCTAATGGATTCTCTCCCCCAACCTCCTATGAGAAATTCGGGTGCTTGTGACCATGTCGAGTGCTAATAGTTTCAGTGTAAAACACGAAAGCGCGACTCCAGTAGGCTTAGCAGTACCGACAATGGAACGTTAAGGACTTGGAAAAGCCATCGTGGTCGGACGAACCAAGGTTCCTTTTATATCATGTTGATAGAATGATCGGAATTTGGCGCAAGCAATGTGAGGCCATGGAACCATTTTGTCTGGTGTCAGCAGTACAGGCCAGTGGTAGTGGTGTGATGATGTGCAGAATGTTTTACTGGTACCCATTGGGCCCCCTGATACATATTAAAGGATATTTGAATGCCACATCGTATTTGAACATCGTTGCTGACAAATTTCGTCTCTTCATGACTATAGTTATTCCCTACTCAGATAGACGCTTTCAGCATGATAATGCACCTGCTTACATATCATTACCTAAAGGTTCTAGGAAAATGTCGACGAGTTTTCCTTGCTTCATTGACCTGCACACTCCTCAGATCAAAACCCTAACTATCAACTTTAGGATGAGGTTCTAAGGGATGTTTGCATTGGAACTGTACTGCCGTACAATTTGCAGCAATTGTGCGACACATTCATTTCCTCATGGTACAGCATTTCTGCACAACGCATCCAGCATCTGTAGGTTATATGCTTCAAAGAATTATGGATGTTCTGAGCACTTAATTCCAGTAACTGAACTAAATAGTAATCAAAATATTTCTCTCCATCTTATCTCAACTTAAATTATATACAATAAGTTTTAATTTTTAATGCTTATTAAATAATAAAAAGTATTATATATTGTACATAAACTTGTTACTACCGTTCGTAATATAATCTAATATTTTTAAAGTACATATTTTAGTGAAATATAAGGTTTTTAAGATCAACACTGAGGAAAGTAGTCTTATTATCTTTAGTAGACGACCTGTTAAAACCGAAAACGTTTAAACTTTTTAAACAAACTAATTGAATGGCAGATTATAAAATATTTGGGGATAACCATACACCATAAATTCAAATGGAACCTTCATATACATGAAGTTTTCTCCAAAATAAACGCAGCAAGATGTCAATCAGGACCTCTCCTTCGGAGAAATGCATTCTGTTGAATTGCACAAATTATTGTTATATAACATGGTCATTCGTTCCATAATAACTTAAGCTTCCCCAATATGAGCGAACACCACCTACAAGAATATATGTAAGATTCAAATCTTCCAAAACAAAACAATTCAAATCTGCTGTTGATACCCCTTGATTTGTTACTAACAGATAACTTCATAAAGACTTGGTCATCGACCACATATCCAGTCACATTAAATCAATCTCAAATAGGTTTTTTGAGGCTGTTAAAAGTAATCCAAATGCGATTATTTCCTCATTATTAAATGGCTTTCTCTCAAGGGAGCTACTCGTTTTAGGTCTCTCGTGCATGATATATACTGCTTTAGTTTGTGTTTTAATATCAGCCTCTAGGGCCTCACGGGTGGTTTAATTTTATTGTATTTCAACTTATGCCAACTGGGCATGTTTTAAGATGAAGATGGTAATGGGTAGAGTTCTACCTGGAACACCGTATATGATTTAATGATCTATGAAAAAGGATTTCTTTCCATCTCGGATGGTTGCAGAAGCCAAAATATGTTCTTAAAAACATGAAAAGATGAATGTGACTTCTCTAATATCATTCTGTTTTCTTCAGTGTAAATACTCGCAATCTTGAGTCTCTCCCTGGAAGGTGACTGACTAGCCAAAACCAGATGATAAAAATGAAGAGATACGCAAGAGTGCTGAATATATATTTTCAGATTTGTGAATTTACAAGAGGTTATTTATATATCATGTAAATAGGAGTAGGTGTACTTCAGTCGGAAGGGCTTCAAAATTGTAATCTCCAATTTCCAGGTTCGAGTCCTGCCTGGGTAGGCGTTGAGAGTTATCTCCGAAAAACTCCTCGTCCTGTTTTCGGTCAGAAGGCAACCCCGATGGGCTTCAAAAGGCCGCCGTCCGTCGGATAGGAATTTAATCCGTGGTTCAGTGAGCTTTTGCACGTTAAAGAAAAAAGATGCATAGGATTGACTGTAGTCGACCATATGTCTCCTAACAGCTGTCTAATAGTTTCCCTTTCCCCAGTCTCCTATGAGAAATTGGGGTCCTTGTAACCTGATCGTTTATCCCATTGTGTTAAAAATACCCCACTTAGAGGTAAACCAAACCAAATTGAGAGAGCATGAGGGTTGGCGTTGAGACCACCTGTCTAGTGTGCTACTGACCTACCCTGAGCCTTTGGGGTTTTTGTGACCTCGCCATTTAGCCCATGGTGTGCAACAACCTGTTACTCAAGAGTAAAACATTCCGACCATATCATATATTGAATTAACTGAAATTGAATTTCAATTTTGAAACTTGCAAATTTCTTTTCATAGTATTTTTTCCAGAAACTTAACCTTTACAAATTGCTTTTATTTTTCATGGATTTTCGAATTATTGTCACACATATATGCGTATGTGTGTAAACTATATAAATAATCAAAACTTTTATCAACCCAAATATCTTTATTGTATTAACTCTTCTTCTATTAACAATGGGATGTATCCGTATAACTTGAGTCCTCTCCTTTCGTTTATCGGATATATCCGTCTCCTTTAGATTTTCAGACCCAATATGCAAATTTCATAAATTAATGCCTGAAATATTCAAATCGTAGCTAATCATCATCATCATCATCATCATCATCAACCTCAAGCAGCCATGGGCTACGGAGGTCCAACCAGACCGTGCAATTTAGTTCTCCAAGCAAGTCTATCCTGAGCTACATCTACTGCATCTGGCCACTGCACACCAATTTTAACAAGGTCCTGTTTGACATTGTCTGCCCACCGCATCCTAGGTCTCCCCTTCTTTCTGAGGCCTTTAGGCACACTGTTCATAACCCTATTCGCCAATCTATAATTATTCATACGGGAAACATGGCCAAACCAACGGAGTCTCTCTCTGCACAATATGCTACTTAAAGGAGGTTGCAAACTCCTTTGCCTAACCTCATCATTAGTTACAAAGTTGAACCACCAAATGCCCAAGATACTGTGTAAGCATCTGGAATCAAAAGCATCTAGTTTCCTGTTATCTTGTTTACAAAGTGTCCAAGTTTCACTACCATAACTAACCGTAGAAAGAACCAAACTATTGTACAGTCTAATTTTAGTCTTTAGGTGTACATGCTTATTTCTCCACACTCTCCATAGATTCTTAAAAGTCCCAGCAGCAATCCCTATTCGTCTGTTAATCTCATGCCGCACATCACCATTATCTGTTACATAGCTCCCAAGAAAATTAAATTGTGACACCTGCTCAAGACGGCAACCATTCAGATTAACTGAATCACAGCCAGCCTGACCAATTTTCATCACTTTAGTTTTCTCTCTGTTTATAACCAAACCTACTCTACTACCAGTCTCATCAACAGCTCGAATGAAAGAGTTCATCTCATCAACATCATTTGCCAAAAGGGCTAAATCATCAGCATAATCTAAATCAGAAATTTTCGTATCTCCAGCCCATTTAAGGCCAAAATCTTTCCCTTGAAGTGAATTTCGCATAACATAATCAATAACCAAACTAAAGAGAAAAGGAGACAAAATGCACCCTTGTCGAACACCAGAAGTAATGCTAAACCAATTGCTACACGCCTTACCAACTCTCACACACGACTCAGTGTTATTATAGAGAGCTTTCATTATGTTAACTAACTTGTCTGGTATACCATATGAAATCACAATCAACCACAAATTATGACGATCAACAGAGTCGAAAGCCTTTTTGAAATCAACAAAGCTAGCAACCAAAGGTTTCTGAAACTCTAAACATTTCTCAAGAATCTGCCTAAGTGAAAATATCTGATCCACACATCCCCTACCACTTCTGAATCCACATTGCTCATCACGCAATTGACTGTCAACCAGATTCTTATTTCTATTAAACACAATCATGGAAAGAACTTTACCTGGAACAGAGAGTAGTCTATAGTTATCACAAGAACTGCGATCACCTTTTTTGAAAATAGGGATAACAATAGCTCTGGTAAAATCCTTAGGAACCATGCCTTTATCATAAAAGATATTCAGAATTTCAGTCATCCAAGTGGTAATCGAAACATTTCCAGCTCTAAGCATTTCTGTAGTAATTTCATCTCCCCTGGGGATTTATGAAGCTTAAGTTTAGAAACAGCCAAAATAACTTCGGATTGTGTTATAGGGCCAACATTAAAGCCACCAATGCATCTATCATCATTGCAAACAATGGGAACAGAATTAACCGCATTGTTTAGTACATCACTGAAATGCTCAGCCCACCTAGCCATGACAGAATCCTCACCTTTTATAACCTTACCTTGTTTATCCTTCAATCCCTGTATGCCTGTCCGTTTTCTACCACACAAAACGTTAACTATCTGGTACAGCTCTCTGCTGTTGTGCTGTGTAACTGCTTCCTCGGCTTTGTCGGCCAAACCATCAAGCCAAAGATTCTTATCAGCAGCTAACTGATCTTTTACACGTTTATTAAATTCTCTGTAATGCTTTCTATTAGGACTAGTAGGGTATTGATTAAGGACATTCCTGCAGTTCTTTCTTTCTGAAATAAGCTCAAGTGCCTTATCACTCAGATAATTCTGCCTCTTCTGCTCCTCTTTTCCTAAAAGAGTACTGTTAGTGTCCAAAAAAGCCTGTTTAAAATGATCCCATTCTTCCTCAACTTCAGTGGTAAGCATACCATGACTGTCATAATGACTAATACGCAATTAAAAAAAATCAAAAAAAAATCAGAGAAATAGAGAAATAAAACCATGTGCTCAAAATATCAGTATATTTCTTCCAGAATTTTTTCGAGCAAAATTTTTAGACAGAAAATATTTGGTGATTTTTGCAACTTGTTTTGAAATATTTAGTATAAAGAGACAGTTGGTAACTGCGATATCGTTAACATTTCGATTGTCTATAGTAGATGAGTTCGGATTCAATTTTCCGAACCCTAACCACTTCGAGAATTGTCGATCCCCAAAGCTCCCCGAAATCCACTATGGGGAAAAATATCTCTGACGCATCATAAAGCATATATACAGAAATGCCGGCAGCTAATGCTTTATTTCATTCTTGTATTATTAATTATAATCATTTTATGACATAAATCAAATGTTAATGTTATTTGGAAGGAATAATATTGTAAATACTAATAGAGATAAAATCTAGTTGGTAATAGAATTAGGAACGCTAAGAACCCTTCATTTATTAAGGACAAAGAAGAAGTAATAAAAAATCGAAAGTTGCAATATCATTAATTTTTTTTACTAAAGACTGATCAAAAGATTAAAATTTTAACCAAGAAATATTTTATATTTTTTACTTAGTTTTTCAGAAATACGAGAAATACTTTAAATTAATATTATTCTGAACCCGAAATCGCCCGAACTGAAAGTCGGCTTTACTAATTTGAGCACGAAACTATCCGGGCAAGAGCCCGAACACATTTCTTTTATGCAAATTAGAAATCAAAGCCATCCTGCGTCTCACTTTTAAGTGCACATATATTGCTTTCCCCAACGTACAGCCCGTCGATAGGGACTATCGACGGATGACGGCATTTCCAAGCCCATCATGTCCCCTTTTTAACCAAAGGGCTGGGTGTGGTATGGAACAAAATTTGTATGTTCTGAAAGATAAGGGAAGGGGGTGACTCAGTCGGTAGCACGCCGAGATCGCAATCTGCAGTTACCAGGTTCGAGTTCCAGCTGGATCAGCGTTGAGATTTATCTCCGCAAAACTCCCCGTCCTGCCCACAGTCAGTAGGGGATACCGATGGGCTTGGAAAGGCAGTCGTCCGTCGTAAGGGACGTTAAGCCGTGGCCCCGTGTATAGGAGAGCCATACTCTGTGCACGTTAAAGAACACACTGGATGGCCTTGACGGGAGTCTACTATCTGTCTCCCAACAGCTGTTCCAGTGGGTCCTTTCCGTCAACGTTCTCTGAGCCTTCGGGGTCCTTGTGACCTGGCCATTTAGCCCATTGTGTGCAAAAAGAAAGTGTCGCTCAGATGTGAAACAACCCAAAAAACTGAAAGATAAATCGACGCAATCCTGATTCGGAAGAAAAGTGAGCATTCGTTTTTAACTGTATTGTTTCCATCATTAGAATTCGAAGGGAGTTTAGAAAGTCCATGTGATACTAAAATATTCTGCACAAAGATAAGATTAATCGTGCGAATTAGCTGTTTTTAAACAAATTCTTTAAACGTGGGATATGAGATTAATTGATGATGAATCATAACAGTCAGCTTCATTCGGTAAACACTGTCAATAAAAGAACACATTTAAATGAAATTATATGTGTCCCCCCCCAAAAAAAACACAAAAGCATGCATGCTTCATATCTTTGTATGTATATGTATATTTTTTTCGTAACTGATAGAAAATAATTTTTAATAAAAAAGTGAATTTAGACCAATGTTCGGAAACGCAACTACCGCTTTAAGTCGGGGATACAGGTAAATTCTTTAGTAAAATCAAAGAATATTGATTCAGCTTGAACTTTGTGCGAACATTTTGATTTTGTGAAACCATTGTGTGCATGTGAACTTTAGCTTTAAGATTTAAATCATTAATTGTTGACTAGATTTATTTTAATTCATTGGTATAACATAGTAAATGCCATTGAGTAATAGGTGATAATAGAATTTATTGTTCTATCAGCAGTCACGAAAATTTACACATTCAACATTAAAAGCAGAAAATAGCAACATTAAAAGCAGAATAGGTACATATATGTATACGTAATCCTCAAGCAGCCAGGAGCTACGGAAATCCAACCAAATTGTGCATTTTACTCCAAACACGTGTATCTTGAGCCAAGTGAAATTTTAACCCGATTAATTAAAAATTTGTACATCATACTGAAGCTCTGAAAGATCCAGTTATAGCCAAAGCTTACCATGATAGGTTACTCAGTCATTATGACAGTCATGGTTTGCTTACTACTGAAGTTGAGGAAGAATGGGATCATTTTAAACAGGCTTTTTTGGACACTAACAGTACTCTTTTAGGAAAAAAGGAGCAGAAGAGGCAAAATTATCTGAGTAATAAGGCACTTGAGATTATTTCGGAAAGAAAGAACTGCAGGAATGCCCTTAATCAATACCCTACTAGTCGTAATAGAAAGCATTACAGAGACCTTAATAAACTTGTAAAGGATCAGTTAGCTGCTGATAAGAATCTTTGGCTTGATGTTTTGGCTGACAAAGCCGGGGAAGCAGTTAAACAGCACAACAGCAGAGAGCTGTACCAGATAGTTAATGTTTTGTGTGGTAGAAAACGGACAGGCATACAAGGATTGAAGGATAAACAAGGTAAGGTTATAGAAGGTGAGGATTCCGTCATGGCTAGGTGGGCTGAGCATTTCAGTGATGTCCTAAATAATGTAGTTAGTTCTACTCCCATTGTTTGCAATGATGATAGATGCATTGGTGGTTTTAATGTTGGCCATATAACACAATCTGAAGTTATTTTGGCTGTTTCTAAACTTAAACTTCATAAATCCCCAGGGGTAGATGAAATTACTACGGAAATGCTTAGAGCTGGGAATGTTTCGGTTACCACTTGGATGACTGAAATTCTGAATATCTTTTATGATAAAGCATGGTTCCTAAGGATTTTACCAGAGCTATTGTTATCCCTATTTTCAAAAAAGGTGATCGCAGTTCTTGTGATAACTATAGGGGTATCAGCCTACTCTCTTTTCCAGGTAAAGTTCTTTCCATGATTGTGCTTAATAGAATTAAGAATCTGGTTGACAGTCAATTGCGTGATGAGCAATGTGGATTCAGAAATGGTAGGGGATGTGTGGATCAGATATTTTCACTTAGGCAGATTCTTGAGAAATGTTTAGAGTTTCAGAAACCTTTGGTTGCTAGCTTTGTTGATTTCAAAAAGGCTTTCGACTCTGTTGATCGTCATAATTTGTGGTTGATTGTGATTTCATATGGTATACCAGACAAGTTATTTAACATTATGAAAGCTCTCTATAATAACACTGAGTCGTGTGTGAGAGTTGGTAAGGCGTGTAGCAATTGGTTTAGCATTACTTCTGGTGTTCGACAAGGGTACATTTTGTCTCCTTTTCTCTTTAGTTTGGTTATTGATTATGTTATGCGAAATTCACTTCAAGGGAAAGATTTTGGCCTTAAATGGGCTGGAGATACGAAAATTTCTGATTTAGATTATGCTGATGATTTAGCCCTTTTGGCAAATGATGTTGATGAGATGAGATGAATTATCTTGGGAGCTATGTAACAGATAATGGTGATGTGCGGCATGAGATTAACAGACGAATAGGGATTGCTGCCGGAACTTTTAAGAACCTATGGAGAGTATGGAGAAATAGGCGTATACACCTAAAGACTAAAATTAGACAGTATAATAGTTTGGTTCTTTCTAGGGTTAGTTATGGTAGTGAAACTTGGACACTTTGTAAACAAGATAACAGGAAACTAGATGCTTTTGATTCCAGATGCTTACGCAGTATCTTGGGCATTAGGTGGTTCAACTTTGTAACTAATGATGAGATTAGGGAAAGGAGTTTGCAACCTCCTTTAAGCAGCATATTGTGCAGAGAGAGACTCCGTTGGTTTGGCCATGTTGCCCGTATGAATAATTATAGATTGGCGAATAGGGTTATGGACAGTGTGCCTAAAGGCCTCAGAAAGAAGGGGAGACCTAGGATGCGGTGGGCAGACAATGTCAAACAGGACCTTGTTAGAATTGGTGTGCAGTGGCCAGATGCAGTAGATGTAGCTCAGGATAGACTTGCTTGGAGAACTAAATTGCACGGTCTGGTTGGACCTTCGTAGCCCATGGCTGCTTGAGGATGATGATGATGATGATGACATCATATAATACTTACCGCTTCTTAATTTTGAAAAGGAATTGAAAATGACATAAATTTTCTGAAATAAAAAAGAAAAAAAAATAAACAAAGAATTATATTTTTGACCACTTTGAATAACTCCAAAATTAGCCCGAACTCGAAATTAGTTTAAAATCTACTTAAATCTTTTTTTTTTTGAGTATAGAGGAAAAATAGTCATTCGCCGGGTGGGATCCGAACCCACGATTCCATGATGACATATCAGGTGCTCTAACAGCTAAGGTGCCAACGCTGATGGAGATCTCCTCTATTGGTGGCTTTAAACATTATACCATATAATCAGTCATTCGAATTCATTTCACTTCGAATGAAGACATGTGTAAAAGGGACTTTCCAGGTTGTGCACATCTCTTTTACTTATTTCAAAAGGAATTGTCAATTACGGAAATTCGATTTTCTCCCTCATATCAATGAGTCCAATTGACTTTAATTGCTAAACATTCATATTGACATTGTTTTTGAGCAACTTTAAATAAAAGTATCACAACCACCTGCGTACACTAGACTATGAAATTTGGAAAGACCTGTGATATAGCTTACTTACACAGGAATAATCTTAAACACTGTGTTAATTCCGTGTGTGATTAGCATAATAAATTACGATAGCCCGACTCCTAAATTACGACTTCCGATATATCTTATTTACACAGGAATATTCTTAAACACTGTCAATAAATACGGAATAGTGGGCTAGGGTAACTATAAAAAAATGGAAATCACGAGACTGTTCTAGACAAAAAATTATAAAGTACATAAATATATTTAGGAGACGGAATCTCGATGGAGGACATATATATATAATATGTATTAATAGTAGTATTATGGAGACATCCATTATTGAAAGATAGGACATAGCATTGTAGAAGATTGTGAATTCAAATCAACACTAAACCATTCTTCAAATGATCCTCATATTAATTCAAATAATACACAAGGAATGCTGATATATGTGGTTAGACATTCAGTACCCTATTCGTGAACTATTATTATCTACAAGATATTCGAAACTATGAACTCAGTCAACTTAAGAGTCGAGATATGCAGTCTTTTTCGCAGATGGCAATGAGGTGTCAACACCATAGTATGTAAAATCAAAACTTAATATATCACATCCACTTTACAAGCTGCTAAAGGGAAGCCAGATCATGTAGATTGTCAACGTCATGAACTGAGTCCCTAATATGGCTGACAAGTAGACAAAGCTCGCCAACATATTGAAAAAGGTTATCGTATTATTTAAAATTTGTTATATTTCATTATTTACATGATGAAGATAAACAGCTTCAAGGTGATATTTCATAGTCAACAGAGTGAAATTGTCTCCAAATTGTTTGATGGAGAATACAAATATTTTCTCTGATCATCTTAGTAACCTGATCTGAACTTCACTAAAACTTTGTGGAATATAGTGGAGCGTGGCATGTAGTCATTTATTCCACCTCGATCATCCTTAAGGAATTTTATGCTGATGTGCAACGGGAATGGCTTCCACCACAAAAAATGCCTACCAAGTGCTTACACAATGCATATCACATCAAAATCAAACTGTTGTGAAGGCACAGATCTCGATGCAGAAGGGAGGATCTGACATTTATTAAGTTTTCTGCTTTTTTCACTAAGCGGTGTACATGTTACCGCTAGAGTGCAGAAATCAGTTATTCTACAGATTATCTAGGTATTGTGCAGATTAACTAGGGTGATCCGTTAATGTGCGGAAAATTGTTTCATTTCTCAAATTACCTGGATAACCTGCACATTACCTACTAGGCACTCGTTAAAGTGAAAATAAGATCTTTGCTGGAACAACAGGAACGTTTCTGTACGCTTAAATTAACATAATGTTATTTATCTAGGGTCCGAGAGTAGAGTTGAAACCAGGGTCATCCCTCTGTCAACATGAATCAGTCGTCCGAATTATAAAAAACGGCCCCAAAATGAGCAGGCGAAGTGAGAACGAATCATTTTAGTGATTCGTTATCAAGAATGAATCACTTTACCGATTCGTTCTCACTTGGCCTCCGCTCATCCGGGGCGTTTTTTATAATGCGGACGAGTGAATCACGTGACACGAAGATTCATATTCAAGAGATTCACCACTATGAGAGAAACAAACTTTTGAACTTTAACGATACGCAAGCCGTTAATGTGCACATTACCTGGGTAAAATGCGGAAAACTCTTGATTCCGCACGTTAACAGAGCAAATCAGTTAATCTGTAGATTAGCTAGGTAATGTGCACATTAACGGCTTTCAAGCTTTAGCGGTAACATACATAGTTCTTGGGTGTCCTGCGTTTACCGTTGATCAGTTTCCTTGGGTGTCCTGCGTTTAGTGCCATTTCATAAATGTTTCTTCTATCTGCTTCGTGGAATTTCTGGTTGTGGATTATTTGCCGTTTCTTATAAATGCAGTTTTTATTGCCTGGTTTTTATAGTTTAGCGTTTGGCTTGAATTATATGGGATAACGATGGTTGATGCAAATGGTTTATGATGTAATTCGACGTCTAAGTTTTGGTTTCTTCGACGTATCATCATATCGAGAAATGGCTTCCTTTGCTGCTTTTCGTTTTCAATGTTAAATTTTATGGTGGGAAGGATTTGGAATAGTTCTTGTTGCATTTTTGTTCCAGCTTTGTAGTTTGGTGTTTGAAAATAACCAAGATGTGGTCTTCAAATCGACCCCCGTATTTAAGTTGGTATGATGGTTGTTTCAGCACTATATCCTCAATGTGCAGAAGTGCGATATCCGCTGGGAGGGATGAGAGAGGGCAGCCCATGGTTACGCCTTGCTTGTGCTGGTAAATTTGGTTGTTGATTTTTAAAATGATTGTTCTCGGTTGCGAAAATTGATGCTCTTATGAGACCACAGATTTGTGGGCTGGGGCCTCCATTGCAAGCTTCTATTCTTGTCTGTATAATAATATAATTCGGTGTTAGCGCTCGATATTCATGTTTTTTGATTTATGGTGAAGATCTCTTGTAGCGGTGATTACAAATTCTGTCGTTCAAAATATGGCTGCAGATATAGGTACAGAACGTTTTGGAATTTGATTTTTGGTGAGCGATCTTTCGCTGGTCTGTAAATGGTAGCTAGGCATAAACTAGAAGGAGAACTATGTACCAATCCCCAGTAATGATGCACAGAATCGGCCAGGTCTAGCACCTAATATCCGACCTCGCCTTCTCGTGGTGCAGGCAGTTAGTACAGTCGCTCAAAAAAGTATCCGAACACTGTGGGTGATTACAGAATTGAGAAAAAATATCTGGCAGCGATTTTTTTAGAAATTAGTGATCTGGCAACCTTCGTGCCAGATCACTAATTTCTAAAAAAATCGTTGCCAGATATTTTTTCTGAATTCTGTAATCACCCACAGTGTTCGGATACTTTTTTGAGCGACTGTACCTATTAAAAGACATATTCTCTTTTAGAAGAGAACGTAAGGGGACGGCTGACAGCTCAATGTGGCCTACAGATCTGGTCATCTATGGCAACTCTTTTTTTGTTTGTTTTCAATCCTGCTGAGGAGCAGTCAATTTATACACTCTAGACTGGACTATTTATACACTCTAGACTGGACTAATTTATGGATTTGAGCTTGATAATGGCTCTTGGATTTACTGCACTGGTGGGTCTCTGTTGAGGGAGAATCTTCCGCTGTGTTTTATGTTTTCTTGTGGGTTGCCAGCACTAAGTGAACAGGGCAGGGTATACCTTATATATCAGATGGAGGATAATTCTTATCAGAGGTCATCGCAGATACCTCAACCTTCGCTTAGCTAGTTGGGCATCGTGAATCCTAAACTGGAGTAATCTGTCTCAGGCAGGCCATATGGCTCCTGAAAAGGTCCACTTGAAAAGGTGGTGCCTGAAGTTCCCACCAAAATCGGTGACTTTAGTCTTTAGCGGAAGAAGGACAGGTCTTTTCCTGATGCTTGCGATCAGGGGGCTGTTTGATATTGTTGGCCCTACTCTCTCATTAAACCTAGTCTTTAAAAAAATCCTACTAATCATTTTCTTTTTGCAGGTACGTGGAACGTGAGGAACTTGTATAAAGAATATTCCCTTAAAGTCCTAACGCAGGATTTCCAACGTTATAACCTAGATATTCTAGGCTTGCAAGAGACAAGATAGACAGTTAAAGATGACATACTTAAAATTAATATTTTTCTCAGAGAGGGAGAATGGATTTTTGGTTTGCTTCTCAGCAGACACGTCAGTGATACTCTTCTAGGATATCAGTGTATTAATGAAAGATTTCTTACAGCAAAATTTAAACAAAAATTAAAGACTTGAAATTTATCATTAAAGACTTGAAACGTTATTATTAAAGACTTGAAATTCAGAGCGAATAAGTAACACATACTACAAACACCGGGACATTTATAAATATACATGGGTTTCACCTGATGGGTTCACAGGAATATGATAGATTATATTTTAATTAACAGCAAATGGGCTAGTTCAGTTAGGAATACCATATCATACACGGGAGCAAAAATTGGGTCTGGACATTACCTGGTCAAAGGTGTTTTGCAGCTGAAGCTTCAGAAATGTGCTAAGGTTAAAAAATCAATTATAACACTGAATACTTGAAATATCCAGATTTTACCAAAGCATAACATGATAGGCTACTTAGTCATTATGAGAATCGTGGAAAAGAATGGGATCAATTTAAGTAGGCTTTTCTTGGAATCAACAGTACTCTTTTGGGTAAAATGGAACAGAGGAAACAAAATTATTTTTGTGATAAGGCTATGGAACGTATTACTGAGAGGAGGAAATGTAGGATTAATATGAATCAACACCCTACTAGTACTAACAGTAGGGTCTGTTTTGTTTGGTTATTGATTTGGTATGTTATGAGAAATCCTTTGCAAGGGAAAGATTTTAGCCTTAAATAGTCTGGAGATTTCAAAATTTCTGACTTACATTATGCAGATGATTTGGCTCTGTTGGCTAATGATGTTGATGAGATGAATTCCTACATTAGGGTTGTTCATGAGAATGGTAATAGAGTAGGTGTGGTGATAAACAGGGAGAAAATTAAAGTGATGAAAATTGGTCAGGCAGATGGTGCTTCAGTTGCTTTGAATGGCCGCACTTCTTGAGAAAGTATATCAGTTTAATTATCTTGGCAGCTATGCAACAGATACTGCTGATGTGCGACATGAGATAAATAGAAGAATAGGGATTGCCGTTGGGACTTTTTAGAATCTATGAAGAGTGTGTAAAATTAGGCGTGTACACATAAACACTGAAATTAGGCTGTATAATAGTTTGGTTCTTTCTAAGGTTAGTTATCGTAGCGAAACATGGACCTTTTGTAAGCAGGATAACAAGAAATTTAATGCCTTTGATTCTAGATGCTTACGCAATATCTTGAGCATTATGTGGGATGAATTTGCAAGTAATGACGAGGTTAGAAGAAGGAGTCATCAGCCTCTTTTGAGCAGCATATTTTGGAGAAAGAGACTTGTGTTGGCTTGACCATGTTGCCCGTATGCATAGATGCAGATTGGCAAACAGGATTATGAACAGTGTACCTAAGGGTTTCAGAAAAAGTGGGAGATCTAGGATGCGATGGGCAGACAATGTCGAACAGGACCTTGCTAGAATTGGCCTAGAGTGGCCAAATGCAGCAGCAGTAGCTCATAACAGACAAGTCTGAAGAGGAAAATTGCACAGTCTGGTGTGACCTCCGTAGCCCATGGCTGCATGAGGATTTTGTACGTATGTATGTATGGTTTCCATAAATCAAGGAAAATTCCTATGTTAAGTTAATGAGAAGCTAACGTCAAAGCCCTATAACGTACGTCTAAAATAAGTTTTTTTTTTTGTTTTGTTTTAAAAAATATGCAATTAAAATTTAAAAAATGACACATGCCAATGCATGCCAAATTTCTTACTGAGATTAGTATTCGACGTTACTATGAATTTCTATAAAAGCTGAAATGAAAAAAATTTATGGTTTGAAATTTTTATGAATTATTATTTATTTTTCGAACTCTGGCATCAGAGGAAAAATCTTTTCGTCTCTTCTCCGTTGTCCAGTATCATGTGTTGCAGTGGTGAACGAAGAAAAACAGGAACTACTGCAAAAGTTTCTAAAACTAAAAGTCGGTTTAATTGTTATTCATAAAACATTTCACCAGAATGCAATTCCCTTTGTCTACCATGAAGTGGTGGTGACATAACTACCACCGAAATGTAGTGTAAATTGATTTTGATTTACAGTGTAGTAATGGTAACAAAATAAATGAGCTTTCAAGCAGAATCTTGCCACAGAAGTCTCACAGAAACATTTCATTTATTACAGCATAGAAAAACGTAAATGGTAGCTAGGTAGTCACTAGAAGGAGAGCTATGCACCAATCCCCTGTGATGATGCATAGAACCGGCCAGGCCTAGCACCTAATGTCCAACCCCGCCTTCTCGTGGTGCGGACCGTTAGTAACTTTCAAAAGAGGTACTCTCTTGTGGAAGTGAACGGAAGGGGAGGGCTGCCAGATTTGTGGCCTACTGATCTGGACAACTATGGCTACTTTTCTTTTTTTTCTACCCTGCTGAGGAGTGGTCAACCACACAGGGTCCTGGTGCTGAGCATATAAACCTACTGGACTGGACAGATATATGGCTCTGAGCTTGTTTATGGATCCTGATTTTGTGCACTGGTGGGCTTCTGTGGAGGGAAAATCTTCCGCTGTGTTTTCTTTTTGTTTGTGGGTTGACAGCCCCAAGTGAATAGATTCACAGGATATGTTTATCAGCTGGTGGATAATCCTGAGCAGAAGTCATCGCAGGCACCTGAACTCTTTGCTTCTATTGGCATCGTCAAATTCTACATTGGAGGAAGTCTTCCAGAGTAGATGGCTTCAGCCTTTAGTAGTGGGGGAACGGGTCTTTGCCCCATGTCTGCGATTAGGGGGCTGTTTGATATTGTCGGCATTCCCTCTCTCAATAAACATAGTTTCTTTAAACATCCCACTAACCATTTTCTCTCCATAGGTAGTTGGAATGTGAGGACTCTGCACAGAGCTTTTTCTCTTGATGTCCTCACACAAGAATTCCACCGTTATAATTTAGATATTCTCGGCTTGCAAGAGACCAGATGGACAGATAAAGGTCAGATTCTTAAAAATAATCTTAAATTTCTCTTTTCAGGGAGGGACGACAATAAGCATCACCAAGGCGTGGGTCTGCTTCTCAGCAGACACGCTAGCGATGCTCTTCTAGGATATGAGTGCATTAATGAAAGGTTTCTTACAGCAAAATTTCAGACAAGCGTTAAAGACTTGAATGTTATCTGCTGTTATGCCCACACTGAGGATGCCGATGAGGATGAGAAGGATAGGTTTTATGAACAACTTCAGGATATTTTGAATTCTGTCAAGAAAGGAGATATTACCCTTGTTCTTGGTGACTTCAATGCCAAAGTTGGTACTGACTCTGACCTTTGGGGAGGAGTAATAGGCCCTTTTGGTATTGGTAGCTGCAATGGCAATGGGCAACGTCTCCTACAGGTAAGTAAACTCAATGGATTCAGAATAACTAACACTTATTACAAACACCGCAACATACATAAGTACACATGGGTTTCACCTGATGGGCTGCATAAGAATATGATTGATTACATATTAATTAACAGCAAATGGGCTAGTTCTGTTAGGAATACCAGGGCATATAGGGGAGCTGAAATTGGATCGGACCATTACCTTGTTAATAGTGTGTTGCAACTTAAACTTAAAAAGTGTTGTGCTAGGGTTAAAAAATTTACTTTTAATACTGAAGCTCTGAAAGATCCAGTTATAGCCAAAGCTTACCATGATAGGTTACTTAGTCATTATGACAGTCATGGTTTGCTTACTACTGAAGTTGAGGAAGAATGGGATCATTTTAAACAGGCTTTTTTGGACACTAACAGTACTCTTTTAGGAAAAAAGAAGCAGAAGAGGCAAAATTATCTGAGTGATAAGGCACTTGAGCTTATTTCGGAAAGAAAGAACTGCAGGAATGCCCTTAATCAATACCCTACTAGTCCTAATAGAAAGCATTACAGAGACCTTAATAAACTTGTAAACGATCAGTTAGCTGCTGATAAGAATCTTTGGCTTGATGGTTTGGCTGACAAAGCCGAGGAAGCAGTTAGACAGCACAACAGCAGAGAGCTGTACCAGATAGTTAATGCTTTGTGTGGTAGATAACGGACAGGCATACAAGGATTGAAGGATAAACAAGGTAAGGTTATAGAAGGGGAGGATTCTGTCATGGCTAGGTGGGCTGAGCATTTCAGTGATGTTCTAAACAATGTAGTTAGTTCTACTCCCATTGTTTGCAATGATGATAGATGCATTGGTGGCTTTAATGTTGGCCCTATAACAGAATCTGAAGTTATTTTGGCTGTTTCTAAACTTAAACTTCATAAATCCCCAGGGGTAGATGAAATTACTACGGAAATGCTTAGAGCTGGGAATGTTTCGGTTACCACTTGGATGACTGAAATTCTGAATCTCTTTTATGATAAAGGCATGGTTCCTAAGGATTTTATCAGAGCTATTGTTATCCCTATTTTCAAAATAGGTGATCGCAGTTCTTGTGATAACTAAAGGGGTAGCAGCCTACTCTCTGTCCCAGGTAAAGTTCTTTCCATGATTGTGCTTAAGAGAATTAAGAATCTGGTTGACAGTCAATTGCGTGATGAGCAATGTGGATTCAGAAGTGGTAGGGGAGGTGTGGATCAGATATTTTCACTTAGGCAGATTCTTGAGAAATGTTTAGAGTTTCAGAAACCTTTGGTTGCTAGCTTTGTTGATTTCAAAAAGGCTTTCGACTCTGTTGATCGTCATAATTTGTGGTTGATTGTGAGATCATATGGTATACCAGACAAGTTAGTTAACATTATGAAAGCTCTCTATAATAACACTGAGTCGTGTGTGAGAGTTCGTAAGGCTTTTAGCAATTGGTTTAGCATTACTTCTGGTGTTCGACAAGGGTGCATTTTGTCTCCTTTTCTTATTAGCTTGGTTATTGATTATGTTATGCGAAATTCACTTCAAGGGAAAGATTTTGGCCTTAAATGGGCTGGAGATACGAAAATTTCTGATTTAGATTAGATTTAGCCCTTTTGGCAAATGTGTTGATGAGATGAACTCTTTCATTCGAGCTGTTGATGAGAGTGGTAGTAGAGTAGGTTTGGTTATAAACAGAGAGAAAACTAAGGTGATGAAAATTGGTCAGGCAGGCTGTGATTCAGTTAATCTGAATGGTTGGATTCTTGAGCAGGTGTCACAGTTTAATTATCTTGGGAGCTATGTAACAGATAATGGTGATGTGCAGCATGAGATTAACAGACGAATAGGGATTGCTGCTGGGACTTTTAAGAACCTATGGAGAGTGCGGAGAAATAGGCGTATACACCTAAAGACTAAAATTAGACTGTATAATAGTTTGGTTCTTTCTAGGGTTAGTTATGGTAGTGAAAATTGGACACTTTGTAAACAAGATAACAGGAAACTAGATGCTTTTGACTCCAGATGCTTGCACAGTATCTTGGGCATTAGGTGGTTCAACTTTTTAACTAATGATGAGATTAGGTCCTTTAAGCAGCATATTGTGCAGAGAGAGACTCCGTTGGTTTGGCCATGTTGCCCGTATGAATAATTATAGATTGGCGAATAGGGTTATGAACAGTGTGCCTAAAGGCCTCAGAAAGAAGGGGAGACCTAGGATGCGGTGGGCAGACAATGTCAAACAGGACCTTGTTAGAATTGGTGTGCAGTGGCCAGATGCAGTAGATGTAGCTCAGGATAGACTTGCTTGGAGAACTAAATTGCACGGTTTGGTTGGACCTCCGTAGCCCATGGCTGCTTCAGGATGTTGATGATGATGATGATGATGAGAAAAAAGATCTGTAATGGGAGACATGAGCAGAAAGAGAGTACAGAAAGAGAAATATTCATGATTTGTGCGGAGTTGAACCGCATCCAAACACGCCACCAACCACTCGGCCATCGTGACACATCTACAGAGTGTATCACTTTATGAACTCCTAAATCGGGCACTCAAATATCATTGATGTCTTATGCGAAACCATGAGACATAAAAGTCTCTTTGCTTCAGCAGAAAACGGTTATTTGATTTGGATGCATCCGGAAAGATCCATCCGTAACACGATTTCGGATTCTTCACACGTTGTCGTCTGCGATTAAACAGAAACCGCTATTTTTTTTTATAACATTACTGGTTGTTTTTCATGCAGATTTTTTAAAAACGTTCAAATATATCAGTGGTACTCACTTTTTATATTTTACGTACCCCCTGGAAATGTGTAACTGCGTACCCCTTGTATAGATATATAAAACTATAGTTATAGTATACCAATGGGAATAAAACATATATATCAGTGGTTCTCAAACTTTTATGGAAATGTGAATTATTTCTGGAAATGTGAATGTAACTGGCGTACCCCTTGTATAGACAGATAAGACTATAGTTATAGTATAACAATGGGAATAAAATAAAACATATATCAGTGGTTCTCAAATTTTATGGTTCACATATTCCCTGAAAATGTGTATGTAACTGGCGAACCCCTTGTATAGATAGATAAAACTATAGTTATAGTATAACAATGGGAATAAAACAAAACACACACACATATATATATATGCACATTAAATTTTGAATTCATAAATTACATATATCGATAAACATAAAAATTGACATAACCAATTTAACAAATCTTATAAAATTATAAACATTTTACTGGGTATTCAATCAGATCTAGCGACTTCTGAGCTCTCATGGCGTACTACAAAAAAATTTACTGCATATCCCCAAGGGGTACACGTACAGTCGCTCAAAAATATATCCGAACACTTCGGTTGATTACAGAATTCAGAAAAAATATCTGGCAGCGTTATTTTTAGAATTTAGTGATCTAGCAACCTTCGTGTGCATACACGAAGGTTGCCAGATCACTAATTTCTAAAAATAAATCGTTGCCAGATGTTTTTTTTTTTTTTTAAATTCTGTAATCAACCTTTGTGTACAGTGCACAATTGCCAGATCACTAATTTCTTAAAATATTCGTTGCCAGATATTTTTTCTGAATTCTGAAATCAACCATAGTGTTCGTATATTTTTTGAGCGACTGTACATGAAGGTTGCCAGATCACTAATTCCTAAAAAAATCGTTGCCAGATATTTTTTGAGCGACTGAACCCCACGTTGAGAACCCCTAAAATATATCATTAGGATTGTAGAGACAGAAAAATATTAACGTTTACACAATTGCTTAAAAACTTTCAATTAATCGAAAAAAATAATAATTTTTTTATTCAAGCAATTGTTACTTAGGTGTTTTATTTTATGTTTAGTTTTTTCTACTGGATAGGAAAGTGAAGAGTGTATAACTCTATTCTCTACTGTAAATTATTTATTTATACAGGAAAAATATTTATTTCTAAACGAGTTTTAGCAGATAAAATTTGGGTAATGATTCATCACCTCTTGAAAAGCACGCTTAGCTCTATACGAAATTCTAGTGGTTTAAATTTGTCAATACATCTATATATTAAGTAATTTGTCTGTCTATCTAACACACATTGTTTATCACAGTTTGTATATCTGCAACACATTATTTGTCGAAGTTTTTTGTCTGTCGCATAATATTTGTCAAAGTTTGTATGTCTGTCTTCAGAGTGTAAGCAGTGTAGAAGCGTCCATTTGGGAAGCATTCTTCTAACGAAATAATCTCGCCACCAGTATTTAGTGCCCCGCCGGTTGTTAAGTATGATACTGAGGATAATAGAGAAAAATATTAGACAGCTTCGTGTTTTTTCATGCATTTTTCAAGAAAATGTTTAAATACTTCTAATACGGAGGAAGAAATGTTATACTGCAAATAAACTCATTCTTTTGCACACTTTTACTTTTTTGTGGCTCCCATGAGTTTGCTCATTGATTTTCATCATTATCATTGGTAAAATGTTATGCAGGTAAAATGTTATGCCCTGATCTAATGAAACAATATGGCAGAAAGAGCAAATAGAGATTCGGAATGTCATAATGTGCAAAAATATTCTATGTTTTATTAGTATTTTATTAACTTATTTATTAATTTTTTTAATTTTTATTTGCTTTTTAACAATCTATTTGATGTAATATGTGAACCGCTCGAGTACACGAAGGTGGCCAGAAGCACAGGTAAATTCTTTAGTAAAATCAAAGAATATTGATTCAGCTTGAACTTTGTGCGAACAGTTTGATTTTGTGAAACCATTGTGTGCATGTGAACTTTAGCTTTAAGATTTAAATCAGTGATTCCCAACCTTTTCTGGACCATCGCCCCATTTAGAAGAGAACAAAAATTTCAACGCCCCCGTAGTCCATAATAGTTAATTTTATATCAAATATTAAAATATTGTTGCATATTATCTGTACCTAATTTATCTGTTTATTTATCTATTAAAAATCATAAAGCAGAAATTAATAAAACGACAACCAAATGTACAATAAAATT